>JAHREE010000169.1:6611198-6737366 GCA_033628505.1 Tringa tobata | reverse complement strand
TGCTTAGTAACAAGAAAACTAGTCTGAATTCTATTTCTTAGAGAAAAGGATGCCACAATAAGTCTGAAGAGCCAGACTTCACTTCAAACCCTGCAAACAGGAAAATAATTCTGAAATTCCTACATCTGTCAAGGTATGGTTTTAAATTGTTTTAACCCATTTTAATTTAAAAAATCTGCAACACACTTAATTCCAAGGAAGCCTAGTACATATAGGGAACTTGTTGCTTAGAATAAAGTGCATTTCTTTCTATATGTTTTTTTTTTTTTCTTTTTACCTCCCCTCGAACTGGATCAGGACTGCTGACAACTGCTGACTCTGAGACTGCAGGGTGTTGTATTAATGCACTTTCGACTTCAAATGGGCCAATACGATACCTAGGACAAAATGCAGCTTATGACAGTTGGAGCAAGCCAGCCACTCAAGTGGTTTTTCCAGACTGAATTTTAACAGGCAAATAAGCAAAGCTAAAAGCAACTGACTTACCCAGAAGAATTAATTATATCGTCAGCTCTTCCTACAAACGAGACATATCCTTCTTCATCCATAACCCCTCTGTCCCCAGTGACATAAAAATTTCCACATACAGAGGCAGCAGTTTTCTCTGGATTATCCTGACAACAATCAAATATTTCAAAAAATGTATCCAATTGTCAGTGAAATGTAATGCATTTATTTGCACTGGTGCTAAAAATGATCAAGACAATTTTTTAAGTTGTTCTCAAAATGGGTATGTTCTATACTATTTTATGTCTTAAATTAAAAAAAAAAAAACAGAACTGCATTAATTAGCAGTTTTGTGAGGAAATATGTGAGAGGTGGAAAAGAGCATTTGTGTATGTATGGTTTCGTGTTGTAGGGAAGAAAGGGTGTCCTCTATCAAAATGCTTGTCCACCACAGCAGATTACCAAAATGTATAACCCACTCTCTTCAGAGAAATTATTTATCGTTGCAAGGGGGCACCACAATAACCTCCTGTCAGTGGAAACTCTTGACCTCTAACCTTCAAGACCAAAACACAAATGAGGTGACCTACAGGAAAAACGTCATTATGTACATTGATCTATCGGGTCTAGATTGCACAGGAAAAACAACTTGACAACAGAAAACACAATGAAAAATTGAAGTAATAGTACTGAACTGAAAGAACTCTTTTAATCACAGGGTGAGCAATTATTTTGTGACAGTTGTTGTTTGGGGATGCCACAAGTATCCAAATATTATGGGGATTTAGAAAAGGATTAAACACAAGATGAGTTCCCCAAAGCTTTTTCAACATGATGGTTAAAATGCAGTGGATAATATCTTTATATTTGCCTGATTCTAGTATTTTCTTAAGTATGTACTACAATTCAGCAGCACCACAAACAGAATACTAGCTTAGATGGACCTTTGGCCTGAACCAAAATAGCCCTTCTTCTGACAGATTTTTTTTTTAAGCCTGTTCTGTTTTCAGCAGGAAGAACACTCACATTCAAATAGTAATGTCATATTACGTATGTCACTACATGATATAAAAAAGCCGTATGACCGTCTACACTTGAGGGTTTTGTCCTGTAGCTTGTTTTTGTGCTGTTGATCTTGTGCATATGGTCTATGTGACAGGCAACTGTACAGAGGATTTCTCTGACACCAGTAATAAATGCATGCTGCAATGTGTAATTTCTAAAGATTTAAAAGATCAATTTGTGGGTACCTCTGACAGCGGTATGAGAGAATACTTTGGAAAGTGCTCTTTGGAAGGCCTCCCTGAGCTCCTGGCATACTACAGCAGCCTTTACGGGCTTCCTTCATTAATCCATCACTAAGAATGGGATTTGAATGGAAGGAATGATGTCCTAAACATAAAACCCATGCTAACTGCCAGGTACAGGTCTGGAACAAGTTACACCCTACCCATCAGTCTGATATTAAGCTTCTCAGCATGCACAGAGAGGCCAACTGAAACTTACCACGTATTCAGAGAACAGACAGAATGGTCGCGTAGGTCGAATTCGAATAGCAATGTTGCCCTCTTCTCCTACAGGCAGAATAGCCCCATGGTCATCTATGATCTGCAGAAAGGACATATCACCATTGCTTTGACTAGTTCAGTGAAATATCTGTGTTACACCACAGTGAAGGACAGAGTGGGACACAGGCAGTAGTCCATTACTCATGTACTCACAACTGCAGCTGAGCTGGGATGTAACATATCAACATACCTGCACATCATAAGGGGGAACAGCTTTTCCCAAAGAGCCGGGTTTAATTTTCATTCCTTTCAGAGTGGCACATATTGCTACCTGCATAACAGATATTTTTTTCTTTTAGTTTGTGCAACATCTTGTAGACTTTGTTGTTGACACCTCTTCATGACTTTGTCTCGAGAGGGACTGAATCAGGACTAAAGCACTGTGGTTCTCCAGCACATCAGAGAGGGGATAAGAGGAATTTTAGGCCAGTCCTGTGGAATGAAGTTGCTTGTGCTCAGTCTGAGCCAGTGGGTTCTTCTGCAAACACTTGAATTTGCAAGACAGCAGATGTGAAATTATTACAGATCTTATTTCAATAATGGGACAATTAATTTGGGACCATATAAAAGGTAAGAGGAGAGAATGCCTGAAATCTGACTCTTACTATTTTGTTAACATTCACTTACAGAGAAGCCTGGACGTGAACTGATTTAATATTTTTCATTAAAACCTTGGACAAGCCAAATTGATACCCAGAGCAAATTGTTGGGTTTTTTTTCCAGTTTTGCCATTCAAGTAAAGATGATGAAGGGAACGACTAAGAGTTATTTGATCTGAGGTAATCTCTGACATAGTTTTTGCAGGGGGCTGAACTCTATAGTCATAGTATTTCCTATAGACATTAAAATATGCAGCTAGTTGATTTTGAAACTATATAATCATAATTATATATAGCCTCTTTTTTAAAAACTTCATTTAAATTATTCTTACCTCTTCCATTGATTTATCAAGCACACTGTGCCTCTGGTATTTTTACCTTTGAAAGGGCATACTGCAAGAATCAATGCAAAAGTACCGTTTCAGTCTGGCCGTAACCTTCATAGATATCCAGCCCTGTCTGGGTTTTCCATTTCGCCATCACTTCAGGATTGAGTGGTTCCCCTCCAGATAAACAGTGTTTCAGGCTCATGAGCTTGTAGCTTGAGAGGAATAGCAAATGAAATAATTCTCTTAACTTCTGAAAAGAGCAGTGAATGGTCTTAACTGAGCAGCCTCCCTCAACTTTCAAAGTATGCCTAAAACTTCACAAGCTCCTTTGAGAAATGACAAGAAATATCCTGTTGCAGAGTCCTGGACTGGACTCCTAGATGCTCCTGTTACCACTGAGGATAATGTGGTTTATCTCCGTGTCACTGGAAGTAGGTATTTTTTCTGGAAAAAGACTGAGCGAAGGTGTTTTCTTGGAAATCTCAACAAGCACATCAGATGTTCAGGGAAAGCTGAGTTATATGCTGACATTAAAATAAGACACTGAGAATTTTCTAGAGCAAAAGGAAGACTGAAGAGGAACACAGTGCCTGAGCTCTCTGCTAAACCAGGGCTGTTTTTTGTCGGGATGAAAGACCTAGGTGAGAATAATAAGTACCTTACCGAAGGTGTAAAAACTCCTTACAAATCACACTGACTACTTTTCATAAGATGAATATTTTACAGGTAACAAATCGGTGGGAACAGCTGCCAAATAACTCAGCATGTGAAAGTCCTCTAACTGCTCGCTTCATTCTCAAATATATGGGAACAACTCCACTGTACTCCAGTAATTCCCTGATCCAGTGCCGCCCGAAACCTTGGCTTAAATTTAACTGTGAACCATAAGTTCAGAGGAAGTGGGAACTTAAGAAAATGCTCACTTGTTTCCTCTGTGTGTCTTTTCAAAGATCCATTCCTGAAGCCTAAATGCCCTAAGGTGTGACTAGTTAGTCTTATATTTCAGAACATAGCTTTCTTTTCTGAGAGCAAATTTTACCAATTAGATTTCCTTTAAATGAAAAAAAAATAGGTGGCATAAGGAACTGAACAGCCAGAGCTGTCACAACATTATATCCCAGCCTTCCTCTGCTACCCCTGCAACAGACAGATGTGCAGTACCTGCTCAGATCATGCTGGACCAGCATGCGGTAGGCAGTGGGAGCACTGCAAAAGGCAGTGATGGGATATCTGGAGAGAGTCTAGAAAAATAGAAAGTTATTTTGTTGAAAAATAAATGCAATGGTGGGTCTGACCTTGTAAATGTGCAGGTGATCAACACAACTTCTATGCTCAAATGTCTGCAAAATGAAAATCATAAAAATGCAACATAGATTCAACACAGAGAATGATTACGGATTAGTGCCTATGAATCCTTGCTGCAGAGTGGCTGCACCAGACAGCCCCACTGCTGCAGAAAATAACAGTCCTTCCTGTCCAACAAAAATCACTCATGTAAATGAATGACCACTAAAAGTAGCAGTTTCAATTAAGATTGTTTTCTGCTTCCCAAAGTGACTGTGCCCCAGGCTCAAGACTAAGTGACAACAGTAAACTAGACCAAAGCTTTTCCAATTTTATTCTTGGGAAAGTCTGGGTGTCCTCTTCACACAAGAGGCCGACATTGAGGAGAATAAGCCAACTGACTAGTTTTGCAAAATGGCAACTCACTGAAAATTCAGGATAACAGGACCCTGATTCGGGTCTATGCCATACTCTGATTACTGGCTCATGCTGACCCTGAGACAAAAGTAGCTCGGTGTCCATACCTGAAGTGAGCTTTAGACTAAATATGGGACAAGACAGCAGTGATTCCAAGTTCTTTTTATCCTGCATCTTTCACCATGTAGCCACATCACACGGTCTAGCCAGGACAAAAACCACTTGTTCCTCTGGCTTACTGGTCACCAAAGGGAGGGATGACTGCTTGGGATGTGGGAAGCACTATGCCTGCTGCTACAGAGCAGTGGGTGCACGTGCACTGGAGCCCAGCTTGCTTGCTTTATTTATACAAAATGGAAATAAATCTCCAGTATAAAATGTGAGTATAAAATATAAAACTTACCTCTGCAATAACTGCTGGTTTAAACTGTGGCATATTGTGTACAAAGACACATGATCCACAGATCCATGGGGCAAAAACACTGCTCCAAACTGCTTTTACCCAGCCAGTATCAGCTGTATTCCATATTATATCTGAAGGAGTCAGGTCCATCCAGTGCCTGATGATAAAGCAGAAAACAATGCTTCACAGAACGTGAGAGACTCAGGCCAAGGTCAAAGCATAATTAAAGGAAAGGGCAGGAGGGTTCCATTAGAAGATGAGGTGTCAGCAAGTGTGGCTCTTTAGAAGTTTGTAAGAGTTGAAGAGTATCTTAAATATTCTCTTATTTTCCCCTCATTCTCTCCCGTTTAACATTACTAGTGTTTGCTTGTCTCCTGAACAGTGCAAAATATCCTTGGCTTGACTTGCAGTATCTGAATCTAGATCAAAAAACAAACAGATCATTTGGAGTAGGCTTTCCTCACCCTGTGGATTAGAGACATCAGCTAAATCACATCTTATTTCCCTAAGAAACTAGCCAAATTACTTCTATGAACTCTACATCAACTTCCAACTCAGAATACCTTGGGAAATGTATCCTTTGATTTTCATAAAATTTCTCTCTCCTTGGGAAGCAGGAATAAAAGATGTTCAATGAAAGCAAATCAGTAAAAAGGCACAGATTCAAAATGAACCGTAACTTTTAAGGCATAATGGTCGAAGGTTGCTTTGGCTCTCAAGGAAGGTTTACATAATACTAAAGCACTCAACTTTATCTGATTTTGCTGTAAGGAGGCTACGCTTACTGCTACCCTGCAGTCAGCCCTCTGAGTGACAGAACACTGTGTTTGATGATCTCAACTGAGTCTTCAAGGAGCTTTTAATAATGAAGGTTTCACTGTGAGAGGGGAAAGGCGAGGAAGAGGCAAGATCCTACACTCATGAAATGCCTACATTTACTGGAGCTTTTACGGTCACATTTTCAATTTAATTGTGATCATATCACTTAATCAGGAAACTGGGAGCAACTGCAAAGTATACCTGCCACTGGTTGCAAATCCAATGCCATAACTGCTCTGGGACTGCGCCACCATTTTTGGAAAGCCTGTACTTCCACTAGTAAAATAAATCAGCATTGGGTCTTGACTCTTTGTCTTGACACATTTATGGTCCGCAGATGCCACCCTTCAAATAAAGAGTATGTGATGGTTACTACATGCAGTTTTTCACAAAGGAAGCAGTATTTTTTAAGGTTTAGGTGATAAACAGGAAAATGGCCCAAAACAATATGATCTCACTAAATAAATAGTTGCATCAGACATCACAGGCAAGAGTTAAGTCACAAGTGTGCTTCTATACCCTAACTTTTAATATGTGAGCATCTACAGCATATTTCAGTGACTTTGTCTACAACTATTTGGCAAGTGCACTCAAGATCCTTGTTACAGAACAGCAGGTAGATGCAAAGCCAACTTCTGCCTCAACACATACTGTCTCCGAATCTGAAGTCAATGGGGGCCATATTCAGGCTGTTATGCCAGGTAAGGTAGTCTTAGACATGTATTATACCATTTATGTTCAATAGACTGATGGACAATTCAGACTGTCTGGGCTCTCAAGATAGTCAAGGGAAGAAATAACTGATGCCATGTTAGCTGAGCACTGAGAGCTGGCAATGGGTATCTTCTCATTGAATTCAAGAGGCATTAGGCACAAGACAAGCATAAAAGAACTGCAAGATTAGTGTTCTGTGTGCTTGTCTTGTGACCACAGTTGAAGTAGAGAGCTTTTAAAAGCTGCCAGGCTGCTGAGCAAGGAGAAGCTGAAAAACCTCTACTAAGCTCCCAAAAAGTGTGTTGGGAGGGATTTGCACTTAATGCAGCAATTACAGAAAATTGGCAGAGGGATGCAAAAATGTAACTCATTTGTATTTTGGAAATTAATCCCAAAACTCAGCAATGTCACCTGACTAATATAGCTTCCTTCAGCTCACAGGGGTGATGGTAAAACACCTAGATACTCACGCAAAGAGTTCTCTGAAGTTCAGCCACCCATCTCTGCTCCCTTTGGCTACAATTAGTTTGCTTTTCAGAAACTGGCAGTCAGGCAAGACAGATTCCACTGCAGGTGCCAGTGTATCGTTAGTAACAATGCACTTGGCCTTTGAAGCCTGGAGCCGGTATAAGATGTCTTTGGCTGTTAATTGGGATGTTCCTGGAATAAAGACAATTCCTGGAAAAAAGCAACAAGCAATTTAGAAAATTGACCATTTCTCTTTATTATGTTCACAGGACATGACCCCAGCCATAGAAAAGCTGAGCTGTTTGCAAAAAACTTATTCTTTGAGAAACAGGAGTCAGGTATAACTCATATTTGAAGGCAGAGCTTGGGTGAATTTGTGGCCTGGGAATGACCTGAGATCATCTGGCTCTGAAAGACCTCCAAACCCTGCAGCACTAATGTTGAGTTTTGTGTCATCCATATTAAAGGTATCTAGATCATGAGTAAAATCTAGATTTAAAGTGGTTTCGAGCACTTCCTTCATGATTTGTAACTCAGGAAAGAAGTGCTGAGATTATCAACTTCTTAAGTACATGAATAAGGCCAACATTTGGATTATATTTATATCTGGAATAAAGACATTATTAATTTCAAGAAGGAATTAATACCGAAATCACATTTTTGATTCCGCCCCCCCGCCCCAATGTAGTGCATTTCTACACCTCCTTTCCCAAGGATTTCAGCAGACTTGACCTAGAGAATGGTTTCAGTCTTGCACTTTCAGAGGTGTCTAACAAATTTTACAATTGGGAAACCGAGGCACTGAGATACTGAATGATATTCTTATGTCATAGTCCAGAAAATCTTAGATGCAATAGAATGCAATTGCCTGAGTCTTAGCCCAATTTACAACCTGCAAGAATCACAAAGCTTAAAAGTGGGACAAAAATACTTGATCATGTCCCTGTTGATGCTGTTTTTTTCCACCATAGATGTTTAGCAGTCTAAAAATGCAATGGCTCCAACTCTTGCTAAGAATTTGCAATCTGTAACAGCAGACCAAAAAAATATTATATTGAATTATTATCTAGTCTAGTCATATAACTTACTGCATTAAAACTCTCCACACTGATAATGTATCTGGTCAAATTTGGCCTGAGATCGTAACCATTCAACCTTCACTGGCTTCAACTAAGGATGCTGATTAACTGGACCATGTCTGTTCAGCACCTAGTGCAATGTCAGTTTGGTTCCTGGGTGGGTGCTGCCAATTCTTCTTCTATGCAAAAGCTGAAGCATACAGGGCGTAGTAGCATATTCCTCCTTACATTTTCTTCAAATTTATTTTGCGTATTTTTCATATCTTCTACTTATTTTCTTTCTGCATCCAAGAGATCAGTAAAGTTACTCACCTGTTCGCATACAGGCTACATTCAGTAGCCACCATTCAGGAACACGAGGTAGAATTGCTATAACTCTGTCTCCTCTCTGTAAACCACATGCCTCAGTAAGTATATTGGCTGCTTTCCTAGACATAAATCCCAACTCTTCAAAGCTCCACTTCACTTCCTCTCCCTCATCATTTACCCACCAAAAAGCTGGATTTGCTGGTCGTCTTCCATTCTAGAACACAACAGAAGATATTAAAATAAGAAGACAATCTTTAAAAGCTTTAATTTCAATCCAAAATAACTCCAGACTAAGCAAATCACCCCTGCCAACTAGTCTCTTAAAGGGATACCTATATTTCTGACAAAGAAAATAAAATAGTGCACTCTGCTTTGCAGCTAATATTATCCAGTATCCACCAGGAAAATTTATTTGTATCATCTGAGATTTGTTCCAACATCTATGAAGTAGAAGAAAAAGTACTACCTTTTCCAGTTGCGACCACTCATCTAAGACATCACTTGCAAAGTTGAAATATTCTGGCAGTTCCTTTTTACACTGGTTTACAGAGTCATAATATGAAATAATCTGAGATGTAAAAAGCCTGCTGCTTCCATGGAATAATCTGCAAGGTGACCTGAGAATCCGCAAACACTGAGGAATCCATGATTTAATAAGTGGTCTCATGATAAATGATGTTTTATCAGACAGTGAGGAAAAAATCAGATGCAAACCTACAGGAATCAGTCATCTGAAATGAAAGAAAATACATTTAAAAAACAGTCAGGTATTGAATGCTATCCAGTTTGTGGTGTTGGAAAAATTAATGCAAATCATCTTGAATAAATAGGCTGTTTGTGTGCCTCCCCGTTTAACCCCATTATTTTATGTGATTCTTAAAGTGTTCCTCTCTTCCTGGCAAAGAAATTGTGCACTGTTTTTTCATTATAATCTTTGTCCTCTACTTTGTCAGCCAATGAAGGAATGTCATATCACCTCTCTAAACTTTCACTTGCCAGTCCTTTTCTTAATATATCTCTCTTGATTCTTGTAAATTTTATATTTTACTTTGCGCGCTTACAGAAATAAAATGTCACTAGTTAGAAAGTGTTTTGAGAACCCTTTTTTAATCACCTTGATTTAAAGCAGTTTCTGTAATAATGCTGTATCTTAAACATACACTAGATGGCGATTCACACTGAACTTAGGCACCAACACAACTGATGAATCTCTGATTCATTTCTTTGTGAGTTCTATTTTCACTGGGGGCATGGAATAAACACTAGGCAAGTAAAGGTGAAATGTCAAAGCCTTCCATTTGTACTTCACCTGAAGTGTGCAACTTTGAAAAAGATACGTGTTGCAAATCAAACTTTCAATAAGAATTCCAGCACTACCAGTTTCTCCTAGTCTTTCCTACACAATATATAGGTAGATGTGGAAGAGACAGAACGGATGATACTGCAGTTATTTAAAGCCCAGCCTTGAAAGTCAAGAAAACTGGATCTTTACTCATAGATGCAGAATCTTCTAGTAAACTTGTTTTGAGTGTAATCAAGTCCTTAAGAATCTATCCACCACATTAAATCTAGGGGATTTTTTCCCTCAATTTAATGGACTCAGCTTTGCTTTTAATTCTCTGTGCCATGACCTTCTCTTTGTTTAATGGCCAACAGTACATACCTATCTCACAGGGACAGTGTGCAGTTACTTTCACCTTTGCATCATGTATTGCAAGTGCACATGTAGCGATAGCTTAAAGTGTTCAATGCCAATAAATAACAGTAACTGATATCACTCTAAAATCACCGTACTTCTGAGGCAAAACAGAGAAATGCAAACAGAAGGTGTTCATATGTGAGGCATATGTCAATGGCTCTCAACCACACAACAATTTCCAGGGTGTGAGTGATAATAAAGCAGAAGGCCCAAGAATTGTATGTATCCTGCATCCAACATTTCCTGCTGACTGGCCTGTTTCTTCTGCAGAAAGCAGATTTTCCATAGCTCTCAAACTGTAAAGCACAAAGTGAAAGAGCCAGAAAGAGTTAGCACCAATGAAGAAATGTGCACAAATATGACCTAATGCGCTGTATGCCTAAGAGAAAACATCGTACTCCATCCGTTTCACTTTTCATAGAATAATGGAATTGTCAGAGTTGGAAGGGAACTCTAGAGTTCATCTAGTCCAACTCCCAAACTGAACTTTCTGTTCAGTTCTGCTAAATCCCACTCCATTTCTCATTGCAAATCTGTCCTGGCAGGACTGCAATGTGGGGGTCAGTATCTTCTCTCAAGTAACGAGTGACAGGACAAAAGGAAACAGCCTCAAGTTGTGTAAGGGGAGGTTAACGATGGGTATTACGATAAATTTTTTCACAGAAAAGGTTATCAAACATTGGAACAAACTGCCCAGGGAACTGGTGGAATCATCTCTGGAGGTATTTAAAAGACGGGTAGACATGGTATGAGGGACATGGTTTGGTGGTGGTTTTGGCAGTATTAGGCAGATGGTTGGACTTGATGACCTTAAAGGTCCCTTCCAACCTAGACGATTCTATGACTCTATGATCCTTGTTCTACTCCAGTTTCTTTCCAGGACATAATCATTAGAAGCCCTTTCCAAAGTGGTGCCTATTCCCTGGTAGGAGATTTCCAGGAGGGATCTGAGTTGACTGCTATTTGTTTCAGTGGCAGACAGGGGGAAATCAGCTCTTTAAGCAAATGGTTTTGTCATCCTACCTGTGCTCTGGGAGCCTTAGGCTGTGTTCTGAGCTTACAACACAGCCTGTTCAGATCAAACAGGCCTTGTTAGTTTTTCCCTGTTCTTCTAAAAGATGCTTTTTAACCCTCCTAGGATGTTACTTGAAAGACATATTTGGAAAACAGCCCGTTGTGAAGAGAAAAAGACCACAAAGTCAAAGAGGAGACTCTTATCTTTCTGCTTTTTTTTTTTTTTTTTTTTTAGTACCTGATTGCTGCATCTGTATTTACGTGTGATCTTATCGTGGAACCAGCCTGAATACACAGCTCCCTCTGATTTCATTAGGCACTCTGTAAAAGTGCTAATAGAACACGTCTGAAGGTGCATTACAACCCAAAGCCTTTGAGGTTGATAGCAGAGAGTTCACTTGAAACCCAGCCCCACTCACGAAAACAACTTAAATTGAAACAGTCTGCCATCCAAGATCCTTCACCCCCAAGAAAATGGAGGCTACCACAACAACCACCATTATGAACATTCCTTCCCTTTAGCAGTACCCTCCTGGCACCAGATTTTTCATCCTTTAGTCTAAGGGTATGAAGGAGTGAAGCAGCATTTAACGCTCCTCAAGAGGAAGGAAGAGTCATTATTGGAGGCAAACAGTTTGGTTCTACTAGTCTGGACCCATCTGGCCCCAGGTCAGCTCTTGTCTGTGCCAATGGAAGAACCACTAAAACACCCAGTTTCCTCTAGAGAGGCCACAGCTTTGGGCATATAGTTCGCAAATTTCAGCACCATTTCTGTTACAATTACAGACTGGCAGATGTTTACAGAAATAACCATTTCTTAGCAAATGGCAACTTCTTAGTCTTTTTGCAAGATACTTCTTAACATAGTTCACAGACACAGCTGAAAGCTATCCTAAGGATGAAATAGTTTATTTGGTACCTCCAATTTACTGTATGGATATTATCTGCATGAAAGTGGAAGTGTTCAAGGCCAGGCTGGATGGGGCTTTGAGCAACCTGGTCTAGTGGGAGGTGTCCCTGCCCATGGCAGGGGGCTTGGAACTCGATGAACTTTGAGGTCCCTTCCAACTCTAACCAATTCTATGATTCTATGAAATTGTGTTATCACTGAAAATCAATGGCAAAATCTTCTGTTTAACTCACAAGTATTATCTTACTTGAGCTATAATTTGGCACTTAAGCAGAGATGGGAGCCTCACAGACAAGGCACTGAAGAAATACAGATGTTAAAATTACATATGCAAAGCAATGAGAGTTTTTCCCTGATTTCTGCATGCTCTGAATCAGACCCATAGTAAGTAGCTCTGTAAGTGCAACAAACAACCAAATATTAAGCAAAGGAGCAGCCCTCACTTTCCCAGGTACCTCACTTACTGTGAGCTCTGCGCTGGGTAATGGTGACAAGAGCAGGCTGTCTAACTAGAGAAGGGCACTATAAATTGACTTGTGCATTCCGTGGGCAAGTGTTCCCTCCTGCGTTCTCTCACCCTCTCCCCAGGGCTCTTATTATTTACAGAAACAGTAAACTCACCTTCCCCACAGATACTTTTTTTCTAAATGCTGCTAAAGGTGGGGAAGTAATTAACTACATTAATCTTCCCATGGAAAGATACTGTTGGCTCCACTGGTGGTAGACTCCGTTATCAACCTTATCAGCCTCTTAGTTTGGCTGATACAACAGGAGCCATTTAGGCAGAAAACCCTGCTGCTTAGTGCTCTTTTGCCTCTTTCTTTCTCAGTAACTGGATAAAGGCAGGGCAAGATGAAGACACATCAGTTTTTCTTTCTGCCATTATTGTTTCTCACAGGCTTCCTGGCAGCAGACAGCATAAGCCCAAATGAAACAAAGCCAAAGAAAGCCAAACTCCCCCAAATAAAAAAGGAGAACAACATACTCTTGCTGAAAAAGAGCAACTTTGACAGAGCACTGAAGGAGACTAAGTACCTGCTCGTGGAGTTCTGTGAGTATCAATTTCCGCTGTCTTTTACCCTGATGGCTCTGCAGAGCATGACTGATGGTGGGGCACTCAGGTATGCCTGTTTCGCTGTTGCTTTGTCCTCCAATAGTCCTTGCTTGTTTTGTTTTTCTCCATGTATCTATTTCTGACCATGACTACTGTAATTTATTCCTTTTTGGTGTGGTTAAACACCAGTCTGCTACATAAGACAGATACCAATATAAGATGGGTCCTCACACATATAGTGCTGAGTCAGCAATCTCTGCTTCCACTGCCTAATTTTTCAAATATGTGTTTCACAGCACTGATGGGCGAAACTCTAGGTACTAAAAAAGAATCAGAGAGGGCTTTTCTCTATCTTATTTTCATCAGTGCTTTGTATGAGGTTTTTGCCGGATGGCATCTCTCCTCTGTGAGCATTTAGGCTTCAGGGAATGGCTTTTTACAACATTTTGGCACCTCTAACTGCATTATATAGGACTGTGAGACTCTTCCTGAAATCAGTACTTAGTAAGTGGAGGCTGGTTTGTGGTTTTTCTATTAGGTTCATGTTCATTCCTCATGGGGAGGAACCCTGTGGGACCTTTTGAGTAACTAACTGTTAGAAGGTCTGGCCATCTGAGTCTTACAGAAAGTAAATCACAAAAGTAAAAGCCAAATAGCATAATCTTGTTGTGTTACCCATCTGAAAGTTCAGATGCTGCGTAATTTCCCACTTCACAAACGTGGAGCTGTATCTGCTAGCAGCTCCCTGATAGCAGAAACTCTTCAATCTGCGTAAGACAGTACAAGCTTTGTTTTTGTTGCTTGGGCTTGACCCTGCTTCACTGTGCCATACTCACTGAGCTCAGTGCACATACCCACTTAGCCTGGAATTATACAAACACCTTGCAAACTGACCTTCCTTTGGAGGCAGGCATTAGAGACAGGCACAAGCTGAAAACCCCAATATATTCCATATTTGGAAGGGATATTTGAAATTAAGGGAATATCCTAGCTTTGCAGAAATGCATGTAATTTGTTCTTTTGCCTTACTACCAAATGTTGATGACGATGATGATTAGTAGTATTAGTAGTAAAGGTAAATCTGAAATGGTAACACTTGTATTTTTGCACCAACAAAACCTAAAATACACTAAGAGATTAATGAAACTAAAAATATCTTCAGATTATACCAAGCATTTAATTAATCCTGAAACAATGTTATGAAATTTTAAATATTTTTAAAATTTTCAGAACAATCACCATAGAAATGTCTTTAAAACTTAATGCTTAAGACTTTTAAACACTTTTGAAAGTGTTGATATTTGGCAAGATTTTATTTTTTAATTGTAGACAGTCTAAAGTTATTTGCCAAATTGTTGTCATGAACTGTTTTGATCTCTCTGAAGAGGGATTATTATGGTGAAAGAATAATTTATCAGAAAAACCCTAGTCAAGCTGTATTCTCAGCTTTCTAAGAGCTGATTCAAAGCACAGAGCCTAAACATCCAGGTCAGAGAAAAGTTTGCAGCCAAACTTCATTAGTACGGGCAGAACTGATCAACAAGGACATATTGCAACACACTTCAGGAATTAACCTAATACTGAATGGAAAGAAGACGTGAAAAGTTTCATAAAGAAATGAGAGTTGAAGAAAGAATTATTCAGAATACAGTAGCCCAGGGACTTTGGCACTCAAAGGATGTGGGAGATTTATATCAGGATTTCTTCCCCCTACTTCAGAGCAGAGTGTTGGACCTTTCCCTCTGATATCACACCACCTTCACAATTGGTGTTCTTCAGAATGCAAGGACATATGCACTCTTCCATTCCATGTCACACCTCCCAAAAAAGAGATGAAACACTGCTTCCCAATCACATCTTGCTCCAGTGATCCTCACTGCCTTCTGGTTTGGATTCAAGGTCACCAGGTCTACCTGAAGCACTTACTGAGAACTCATGGATTGCCATTCCCCCAACAAACCATAAAGGAATCTACAGTACCTGCAGAGAATTATGAAATCACTCATGAGACTGACAAGCTCCACAGCCCAGAAACATTATCTGGAAATCACTGGCCTCAATCTCAATAGCCCCCTGTGAAGACAAACCACTAAACAGCCTCTGGGGCAGTGCAAAACCATCCACAATGATGAACCAGACGGTTCATTTCCTGTAATCCTTTGCATTGCCACAGCGCAAAGAGGCTAAAGATGGGACATGCTCACATACCCGCATAAAGCCCTAATATTTTATGTCCTACTCCTTAAAATAGGCTACCCAAATAATCTATGTGAACATGAATCTACTGAGCAAACTTAGATAATGAGAGACAAAGCAATATTCCCCAGATCACACAGGAAATCTGTGGGGCTGCCAGGAATTAGCTTCAGAAATCCAGAACAAATGCAAGACCTGAGACCTTTTTCTTCTTGACCCCATTCGCAACCATGAAAGCTCAGTCAGAGAATGTGGAAGAATCCCGTGCTTCCCAGAAAGTGGGATTTGTTCCGTTGCTGTACCAACATGGGGGAAAGTTTGATTCAACACTGTAGGCTGGTTTAGGTCTATATATTATGAGAAAACTCCAACACTTGCCCTGTTGCATAGTATTATCTACTTACCAGTCCCACGATATTTATTAGGAGAGGCCTGCTTTGATGTCTTCTGCCCAGTGACTCCCAAGTCCTCCTAATGCCCTTCAGTTCTACCCTCACTGTGTCCCAGGTCTGTCTTCTTTCAGACAAAGTTTACTATAGAAGCATACACTGGCTTTCTGCCAAACAGCATCAGGCCACCCTTGTGAACTGAGCAAAGTACACAGGGCAAGTGCCCAGCATGGAAACAAAGCAATGACCCAGAAATCTGGCACTCTTTTGCCCTCACTCCAACTGCGTTGAGCAAGAAGAAAGTAACTAAAGGGGCAGCATTAATGAAGGTGAGGAAAGACACAGGAACAGAGGTTCCAGATCCTCTTTGGTTTTTGGGAAAGGCACTGAGAACAATGACTGAAAACACAGTTGAGCAGGACACAGCAATGTGACTCCTCATCCGTGGATGCCAGCCCTGCCAAGTTATGTGTGCTCTGTATGTGCTGGAAGCACCTGATCTCCATCCTCACATGAAAGGGCTCATCTGCTGCAGTCCATGGCACCTCCTCATCCACGTTAAACTGATAAAAATATCACTCAAATACCTATGAGCACAGGGTATATAGAGCACTTGCCACCAGCAGAAGGTAGATCTTACAGCAGTGTTGTCTAGGTGGAAGAATTCTACTGTTTACGCTCTATGTTATTGGAATATAAGTCCTTGTGTTGACTTTCATTGCAGAATACTGTTGCTTTGAAAATAAAAAACAACATCAAAACCAAAAAATGCCAAGCACTGACAAAAATCTGCAGCACAGGGAGGATAAACTTTGTTAACTTATAAGCACAAGCACTGCAAGCACTGCTGCACACCACCACAAACCGTAACCAGCTGAAGTTGTGTATTAGCTTGCTCTAATTTCCCAAGGAAAGCAACTGCCTGAATACAGTAAAATGCATCTCCTATTTAACTTCTCTTCAAAAGCTTTTCATAAACCTTTCCAACTTTCTGTCATCAGAATGGTTTTCAAAGGACATTGAAATATCCCATATGTCTTCATGCAAGAATAGTCCTCAGTTCCCCCAAACAGTATGATGAAGACTGTTCACGTTTAAGACTTTCCCAGGCTAGAGAGGCAGAAATAGCCAACAACACGCTACAGCCCAGGGCTAAAATACAGTGCATCAGCCCACATCAGCAATTGAGCATTTTGTGACTGAGACATCTTACATGTACCCAAGTACGCTGTTTCTGCAAAGAACCAGGTATTAAACTGTTCTTTATTTTCACTGGCAATATAATGGGTTTAAACACAGCAGACACATTACGGTCAGGGATTAAGACCACCATTTAGCTGGACAGCTAATGATGCACTGCAGGAATGTGCCCAGGGTAGCTCTGGTATCTCCATTCATGGCAACATGTAAAGCCAGATTAGCGAAATAGCTGTCAAGATTGGTTCAGATATGGTTTAACTTGCTTTAAGCCAGACCAACAACCTCCCCAAATCCCTTACAACTCTAGTTCTGTAATCCTTTAACTAGGCTAGTGGCGTATTTCAGGAAACACAACATGTTTGCAGAGCATATTGCAACACCACATTCTCCCACCTACAGAAAAATCCAGGAGAAGGCCAAGACCCCAGTGAATGTTTGACTTCCCAAATCTCTGAGAATGCTTGCTCCTGTCCTTTCCAGTGAAAGTTTTTCACTTTCAAGATAAAGATGAGGATAACCTAAGGACAAGCACACAAGCAGTGCAGACCTTGTGCTGCTGCTTTATGTGCCAAGTGCACTCTCATTTATGAAAAAGTGATGTTTACCTTTTCTGGCAGAACATTGTACATCCAGTGAGACATCGGGTCAGCCTTGGGATTCCTGCAGCCTGTGACTGACAATCTATGCTGAGATAATGACATTTAATGGACAAGATGGGGATTACTCTTAAAGACAAACATCTCCTTTTCAGCACAACAGCTGAAGGCGACGTTATTGAAAAAAACACATATACATACAGCTCATAAAAAGGGGGATTTCTAGGAAGCAGGGGAGGCACAACTGCTTTTAAATCAATTACATAGATCAATGGTAAGTTCACTCGTAAGGCAACATCCAAAGCATACTCACTCCTGTGCTAAGATCTGATTTCAGCACATAGCAGTCTCCTCACCACAGGAGGTGAATGCAAACAGTTCAAAACCACCCAGAACAGGTATTTCTTACAACTAAACTTCCTACAGGAACCTAGCACAGTGTGAGAGACAGTTGAACATGAGTGCCCCATTCCTGTACGCTTCATCAGAAGTCTGCGTCAATCCTTTAGAAGTAATTCTTCTGAAAAGAGTCACTTAAATTGTTGGCAAAATATGTGTATAAAAATGAGTGGGGCAGTGGAAACACATGTCTGGAAGGTACAAGAGACACTCACTAGATGACATTCTAGTTACCTGCTGCAGAGACTTACTGATTAGTGTGACTCCCTTACCTAGGTGTCTCTTACACATGCTTATTTAACTGCATGTTTTGAATAAGGATCCAAACTGTAGAACAAACCTCAGGGATCCAAACTGCAGAATAATCCTCAATGTTTTCATAGCAGAAGATCTCAAGTGAACTGCAAACATTAGCTTAGCTTGGTTTAAAAGTACAGAGGTCAGCACAGGAGCTGATGGGCTGTATCTCAGTCTAGAATACAATAGGAGAATTCAAGGTCACACAAGAAAGTTTGCAACTGCAACAAGATTAACATCCTTCCACTCTAATATGTGAAACACGAATCCAGCCTTCATCTCAAGAGTGTTCTACAGAGAAAACTATGAATGTGTAGTGAAACTGTAAAAGCAGCCTACACAGAAGGTAAGAAACAGGACTGCTAAAATGACTTTCTGAGCATGCAACTAACATGAAGGAAATCAGTATTTAGCATGACAACAGGCATATTTACAATGACTGCAGCAATCACTAGACCCATCAATATAGACTGCAAAATGAAACTGGAGGCCACTAGCAATTAGCTAAAGGAGGAAGAACTCATCCTGCTTTCATGTATACTCACTTCAAGAATGCTTTAAGGTCATTGAATACATTTATGAATCAGTAAGCTGCACTATCAAAAAAAAGTAGCAGCTTAGTCAGGTTATTGATGTGCTCAAAGTACAAGATTTCTGTTACTCTTCCACCTTTGCCAGATCCATTTGGTGTGGCTTTGAGCAAAATACACTGTGACTCTCTAAGGCAGAGATGATGATGACTCGTGATGACGTCCACCTTGCTCTTGATCCTTATGCAGTCACACTGTAAGTTCTTCAGAGAGGCAGGACTGGTTTTGCACAAAATGAGGGACATTTCCAAGAACAAGATTGCTAGCAGCTTGAGTTGTGAAAATCAGCATTTTTGATGGTCTGATTAAAAATCTGTGTTCTCTTTCAGTTTGTCAGGCTTTGCTTTTAATGTACATACAATTTCACATTAACCTACTTTGCTTGTCCATGGAAAGCAAAACTAACAATATTTGAGTTGCTGACATATGAGACAGGTAAAATATAAAAATGGATTTAAATCCTCAAATACATAGGCTTTCTTATAGCTCATGAAATGGAAAATGTGGCAATCCTCCCACACCTGACACCCTTCTTTTGAGGAATGAGGGTGTATATAAGATTTGCTCTACATGACCTTTAGATTGAGGCATTCTTACAGCAGTTCCTAAAATAAGGGAAACTTTAGTCATCAGGGAAGGTGCTGAAAAATGCAATGCTGCTCTGCAGTGTGGGGCCTTCTCTTCACAAAGACAACACGCCACGCCAATACTGTCTGAGCAAAGTGGCCCCCTGCAAGTGATTTAAAAAGGTGACTGGTCGCAGCTCAATTGTTATAAAAAAGAAAGAATAGAAATTCAACAGGACACCACACAGGTGCTTTTAATTGTCAGAGTTCTGTGGCCCTTTTCAGTTCTTCCCATATCTGAGCCAAAGAGCTTGAGTTGTTCTTACACACTGGATAACCTATTTTCAGAATCTTCTGAACCCATGATCAAATGGTGGCAATCTGTTAAGATGCTCCTTCAGAGGTTCACATCTGTTTTGAAAAGGATACTTCACAAAACAGCGATGACACAGGGTGGGAGGGATTTTAGTGATATGTCCAAAAGACAGGTCAAAAACACTATCTAGGGAGAAAAATCAACAAACCCTTAAATTATCCTTCTTTTTATTTATAACGCAACTGAAACCACTGACAATGAAGACATCCTCCCATTATTAATACATTGCTGTTCCTGAGCTGACAGCCTTTGAAGGGCCTCTCACTTCTGGCAGCTGTGGCACAGCACACTGCTTTACACTGGCATCCCACCACCCACACACGTCTTCTCTGGTGATCTCAACACCAACTCTGTTACCTTTCATCTGTGTCTGCCCTCATACTCTGCTGGCACTCAGCTCTCCTCCAGTCTGGAGCCCGTGATGCTGTGTTAGCCTCAGCAGCTGCTTCCTCACCCCAATGCCTGAAACGATCGGTGTCAATAAAAACCTAAAACAGAAGAAACAAAACAAAACTCAAGAAAAGGCTCCAAATAAAAGGAGTGATGATTTCCTGCAACACTCAAGAGACTTGAAAAATAAAGCACCTGGGAGGAAAACAAAGAACGAATGGAATGAAAAGGAATTGATGGAAAGCTGAAGAGGATTCTAATCACTCAGAAAAGCAGTGGAAAGGTGCGCGATGGATGTTTCCATATGCCTTCTGGGTAGTCAAGGAAACAGTTTTTATCTGTCTGATGAAAAAGGCTGTTCACTCACTGAACTTCTGTCTTGCAGTTATCAGGTTAATGGTACTGGGATTTCTCCTGGTCTCTGAGTGCAATGATTACTTTTTACGGGATGGAGTCATGCACTTTTCCCAGCTCCAGCCAGGAGCTAACAACTCCACCAACTCTCATTATCTAAGCATGCTAGTTACATTATTAGTTACCTGCAACTCTGCCTATTCAGTGATAAGAGATCATTCTTAAAATATCTGTTTGGAATTGAAATATTTCAGAGAAAAATGTATCCTAAAATCCCCCAGTCAATCTACATACATGTCTAATGTCCATAAAGCTTATTAATCTCTGTATATTTGGAAAGTCTTTAAGTGCCTTCAGCCTCTGTTGCTGGATTTCCACAATTTCTTCTGCCCCTTCCCAAGGGAGTACTGTTTCACTATGCAATGTGAGAAGTCGTGGTAAAACAGCTGTGCAACCTTAGGTTATTAGGAAAAAGTCCTTATGGTGGGAAACACTGCCTTGGAATTAGAATCATAGAGCCGTTTTGGTTGGAAGAGACCTTTAAGATCATCAGGTCCAACCATTAACCCAGCAGTGCCAAGTTAGTACTAAACCATGTCCCTCAGCACCACATCTACGCGTCTTTTAAATACCTCCAGGGATGGCAACTCAACCACCTCCCTGGGCAGCCTGCTCCAATGCTTGAAAACCCTTTCACTGAAGAAATTTCTCCTCATATCCAATCTGAGCCTCCTTGGGTGCAACTTGAGGCCATTTCTTCTTGTCCTATCCCGTTACTTGGGAGAGAGACTGACCCTCACCTCGCTACAACCTCCTTTCAGGCAGCTGTAGAGAGCAGTAAGGTCTCCCCTCAGCCTCCTTTTCCCCAGGCTAAATAATCCCAGCTCCCTCAGTTAGAAGAATTAGCTAGAAGGTGCTGGATCCCTAATGGCTATGTGGCTTTCAGTTTCTTATTCCAACAGCACTCTGTCCAGAGCAATACACCCTTCCTCTTGGAAAGCCCAGTAACTTGGTCTAACTGTTCTGGGCTAACCATGCCACATGCGGTTGTTGTGTAGCAGCACTCTTAAACTGCATAGCAGGTACCTCATGTTTTATCTAAAAGTCCACATATCTTTGTATTAATTTTAAGTAAAGACATTTCATAAAGGCACAACACGCACTGCCGCTGGAAACAGCAGTATTCCTATAGGGTAGACATGTTCTTTCTTATGTTGACAAGTCAGAACTTCTAAAAGATATCATGGTTTTCAGCAGTTACACCTAGAACATATCAAGGTACAATTGGAGATACTACTACAATTTTTTTTTTGTGCTGGGAAATAACACATTACAAATTTGTTGGGGAAAATGTTCGTAAGACCATTTTTATAATTAGGAAAAAGGAAAATGAAGTTAGGATCAAATCTCTCCGTAATAAAATAAATTTATTTGATGAAAGAGTAATTTTACATGCAATTAGAACACAATTTACTCGGGACTGATGCCTTAAGGCTCATTTACTTTATTGAGAGAAGTACCTTCTATTCATCACCATGGTATCAGAGTGCCACCTGAACAGACACCAAGTTCTGTTCCAACAAGAACTCTCCTTCGGCATGTTAGTGGCTGAAGCAGCTGTTCCAGTGCCAGGGTTTCTGTGAGCCTACAGAAAGACAGGTTTATGTGTGGAAGAATTTGGAAGGGCCTATAAGGTTAATATTTTGAGAAAATAACATTATTTAATGCTACTCTTAACACTCGCTGCAGCAGTTAGGTGAAAGAAAATGATGGTTGGGATACAGAGCAAGGATAATGATGAATAATACAAGAAATGTAACTCAGCACTGAGCTAGATTAGAGGTTTTATCTTTCATCTTTCTCCTACAGAAATGTTCATTCACATTTGGTTATAATTATTGTGGGCAATGTCTTCATCAGCTAGGCTGTAGAGAAGTGTGTTTGTAATTTTGTGAAAGAACAAAAGACAGCTACTTTTTTTAGATTTATGCTTTGGTGCATACGTCTGTGTGCTTGTGTAAATATAGATCTGAATGTATATATATATACACACAAATATACACACAAGAACACACAAATATATGAAAACAACATTAACTAGATGTTTTTAATCTGTTCCTATATGAAAACTACATTGATGAAACTAAAAATTTTCTGTGCAGAAACTAAATAAAAACGTTTTGCTCTTTGTAATAATACTAATCTAAACAAGATAGGGTATCTCAATTTTACCAAAAGAAACTAAAATTCATTTTCTTTTCAACCCAAGTTAGAAAACTATAAAGCTCCAAGCCTTTACCTCTCATTTGACTTTGCACACAGAGCAGCCATGTGTGACTAGTTTCTTTCTCTTATTCTTTTTTCATGTTCATATAACTCCAGGGCCAGGTTAGGAATCCCCTTCTTCCTCACAACTTACAGCTGCCATCTGAGCTAGAGAAGGGCTGGCGCACAGCACGGCACACAGTAATACACCCCCAGTGCCTAAAAGACCATACTCTGTTTCTCTCCTTCCCTCCTCCATATCTTATCTGGAAAACTAGTTTCTGGATTATAAAGGTTTGCCTCACTGAAGTGGTTACAAAAATGGTATCTTATCAGAGTCTTAATGTAAGTAAAATCTAACTACCCTTGACCTCCCTTTTACTCCTACACAGAACAGTCAGTCAAACTACTTTTAATTCCACGTCATTTCTTCCCAACAGAAGATTATTGCAATCCTACTAGTTTTTCACTGTGACTGGTCCAAGGACACATGGCGTGGTGAACAATCAGCATCAACACAAAGAAGTAAAAAGTAAAGATAAATTTCTCATTTATTTCTGAGTCATAAAAGATCTTATTCAACGCCTCCACCTACTATTTGACACAACAACCTCCACTAGTAAGCTTCATGCTGCAGCCTATGTAACCCATTCTCCTTTGGTTGATCCCTTCCAGATGTTACGTTGTCTCAGTCATCTCAGAATTTGTCTGAAGAATTTGCCAAGGCTGCACGAGAGCTTAAAAAAGAAGCTCCAAGAATCCAGTTTGGAAAAATTGATGTCACACACCAACGTGATTTGAGAAAAGAATTTAATATTCGAGAGTTTCCTACTGTGAAATTTTTTGTGGATGGCAGCAGGGAAGATCCCATAGACTGCAAAGGTAAACTGTCTTACGCACTGATAAGATAATGAAATGTAATGATGGGATGTACTGATTTATTATCTGCTGAGAAGAAAAATATAGGTGCTCAGATAAAGAATATGCAAGGTAGCAAACTCGTTTTGCCCATAGTTTTAAACATACAATTGCCTCTGTACCAATACAAGAACTTGGATTTGAATTCATCTTCTAAGTGTATAAACTGAACTGTATGTTTCGTTCACACAGCCAAATTCATTGCAGGCCTAATTCCACCAACCACAGAGATTCACCCCAACAAGATGACTTACTCCTATTAACAACAATAAACATAAATAAATTAGTTATGCCAAACAAGAATTTGGTTCCTGTTTGCACTTCTTCTAGCTCACTGCAATTCCCACGGGTAGCACACCTACAGAAGTAGGCTGGAGCAATACTTGTGAATCACTAAGTTCACACTAAGTATACAGGCACACTTCCTAAACCAAAGACAAGAATTTTGCAATTTAGCCATCAGAGGGAGCTCATATGTGGCTCAAAACCAATATGGAATAATTTGAAATCTTTGATAAAAAGTTATTAAGCAAAGACAACAATATTGAAATAGGATTGGCTTGAGCAATGCTGGAAAATCCAGGCCTAATTACAGTTTTTCCTTCACTGAACGTATTAAAAGGAAAGTTATTTAAATTTTTTTTTTCTTAAAATGATGAACTTTTGCAGAGTTGACAAAATTTGCATGACTTGGCCAAGTGTCTGTTAGTGTACTCTAAGTAGATACTACTGAGTCATTAATTTAATACAACGAACAAAACCAGGAACCTAAAGTTTCCTCCTGAGCCTGTGCACAGCTGAGTGCGCTGACTTTAACTGCTGGGCCCCCTGTGGCTGCTCCTGCTGGAAGCTGATCTTCAGTATTTTTAGTAACTTGCTCTTCCTTGCTATTGAATTTCTTACAAAGTTCCCATCATCTAGACTTGTGCAAACAGTAGTTTCTGCACAAATACCACCAAAAGCGTGATTTGCCATACTGAACTTTTATTAGAGGTGCTGGTACATGACAGTGAAAGCACCTACCTTCATTCTCTGATTAAATCTACAGCATTGACAAGAAAACCTCTTTTAAACTGGTAAACCTGTTTGACAGGTACGCTTTGGAGAACAGAGTACCATATCACAACATACACAGTTACCCTTCAGCAGACAGCTGCTATTTAAGACACATTTACCAGCAAGACACAGTAAGTTAGGAAACTGGCTTCTGCTCTGTGATTTTGTAAGACAGCATCAACTGTTCAGAGCACGTGTACCACCAATAATGACTTAAATTACATTTTGTTGACTGGTAAAGGCTTATGTACAACTACTGGTAAAATCTCATGTATCATGTCTGACTTAAACCATTGAGAACTGGCAACTGAAAACATGCAGTGACCACCCAATGATTTCTCATACAGAACTTGGCATACTTCATACCAGAAAAGAAACTGCAGACCTCACTTAAATCAGGAAATTAAATCAAATACTTTACGGAAGAGGGAACTTTTGAATGGTTGTCCTGGCAATGGACATTGCATGAAAGCCAAATCCTAGGCTTTGTAAAATCATCATTTACAACTCCAAGGCCAGAATTTGGTCAGTAGAAACAAGCTAGACAGGCTGTTTAAAGCAACCCAATAGAAAGATTACCCACATGAAAAATATGCTAAGGGATTATATCGCTGACATAATCTGCAAGAGCTCAATTCTGCCTTTAGACAGCAGAAGTCAAGCAGTGTGTGGCCACTAGATACTGCTCTGTGCTTTGCTCAGCAGCCTGTACACTCCAGAGCAGCCTGGCTGCTTCACCTTGAAAAAATAGTATTTTAAACTAGTTGCAGCGTGGCCTGCTGCAAAATGACTTGATGGCAGTAAAATGGTCTGACTCAATTTTGATCTTGTCATATTGCTAAAATGCACAGCACTAGGACTTGCATCTTTGGTAATCCACTTGTACTGTACATCTTGACTCTAGCACTTCACAGCATACAGACCTTTTCTTTTTCATATACAATTTTCATTAACCCTTTGCTGGACTCTTGCTCTGGTCCAACAAGGATGTCATACTCACAAAGATGAAAGGGCTACTTTATGCCTGAGATTTTCATCTCCTGAGCCTCAATCTATGGCTCCAATTCCTCTGAAAACACGATAGCTAGAAAATGTATTTTTTAAAGACACTCAAGATTCCTAAAACTGTTGGAAGCTTGAAGAGAATTTACCAAATAAACAGACTGACTGTAATCTCAGTAAAACTGGCAGCAATAATTTGGAACCCAAAAGATGGAACAATCCAGAACTAAAAGACAACTTTGACACTTCAGCTTTGTGCCTTATGTCTAAACTGAAAAGTGAAGCTGCAGAACCACAGAGGAATTTTAACGCGTCTCTGTGCCTATCAGATTCCTTCTGCAGCACTGGAGGAACAATTTTGACACCTAATTTAATTGAACAGACAGTTCAATAAAATCTACAATTGGTTTGAAGTCATTTTGGATTAAACCTCAGGTCGACAGCTCTTTATAGCTTACTGTGATTTTGGGACACATGAAACCTTGCAGAACAGGTTTTCTACTTGTCTGAGTTTCCTCATCTCTATTCTCCATCTGTGATTAAGCAGTTAACTGGACATACAAACATTTACAGGGGTCCCAGAAAACACAATACTGATCCATCATTGATCTTCTAGAGTCAGCAACAGTTTAAATGGTGACTAGAAGCTGAGGTTGAATTTGGATGCCCCAAGCCCAATTTGAATCAGCTTTAACCTCAGTCCTGAGGAGTCCAAGTCCATTTGTATTCAGCATTTTCTGCACCTCCACTGTATCCATCTTGATTGCATCGAAATTTCTGTCATTCATTTTGATGGTCATTTTAACTCTTTTTTCCTTCCACAGGAGTCAGACAGGCCTCAGCCTTTATTACATGGGTGAAAAGAAGAACAGGACCTAGCACTGTTTTAATCAACTCTACTGATCAGGCTGAAGCCATTATACATGCTGACGATTTGGCAGTGATTGGCTTTTTTAAGGTAATTCACTGGAAAACTCAAAAGGCTGATTTCTGTTCTCACTTTTGGATATACTGCTTGCCATGGCCACCAAATCCCACACATCCAAAAACCTAGAACTCGCCCAAAAAACCCAGGCCCTCAGTTTTCTCAAGAATTTTTTGTTTGTTTCTGTCTACATTTTCACACTCTGGATAAGCAGCCCAGACAGAGATAAGAATATCTCACACCACAGCACTTTTCCTACCACTTTGAGAACAGCTTCTGAGAGCATGATGCCACAGCAGTGTTTGCACAGCCCTGGTCACAGCAGATGTTCCCGCACCCTCAGAGAAAGGGCTTCTGCCAAACCATCCCAAATTCTGTGGCTGGGGGGAAGAGGGCAGAACTATTTACCTACCTAACAATTCCATTCTTCCTTAACTCCATCCTTTTCTTTGGAGACACTTAACCTGCTGCAGGTGTGGTTTATACGGCTACTGGAGTCTCCAAATGCAAAAAGCTGTAATCCCTGCCCAGTTGTAACCAATCTAAAAATCTAGGGTTACTTGATCACTGCATTTCTATTCAAGTACAGTGTAAAAATCATAGACATGAGTAGTTGCAGGCTGTTCTGGTGAAGAAATGTTCCCTTCCTGCTTAAGTCCATAAAAAAGCAGTAAATATTGTCTAATACACTGGAGGGCCTTTCCTTTATCTTTCCATTTGATGATTTAAACAACTTCAGTGAAACTCAGATGGGCAAAGCACAGCTCCATGAATATCATGCTAACTGTGGGGTTTAGCTCCTGCCAGCTAAGAAATCTCCATGGATAGGAAGTCATAAAATATGACGTTGTATGTGATCCAACTAGTCTAGTCCTTCCTCAAGTTCCTACTAGTTTCCAGAGCTGATTAAGGTTCTTAGGATTTGGGCTCAATGATGCCAAATAACAGTCAAATAGTGCAAATTAAATTGCTGCTGTCAAGGTATACAGTCAGAAGTCAGTAAAATAGGAATAGTTTTCTCCTGTTTTTTCAATGTGTCCTTGAAATCTTTAATACCTGAAACATTCAATCAAGGATTTTCTGTAACTAAAGAGATTTTTATTCTGCTATTTTTCTGCCCAGTTAAAAGCACAGTGTCTGGACTCATATCTGAACTGACAGGGTCCCAAATGTGCTGGCTACAGTGGACAGTCCAAGTTTTATGGATGTGGGAAACAGAATTCATTACCAAAATACCCTGTAGTAACAGAGCTGGTGAGCGCACACAGCATAATAGGACAAACTGTGAAAATGCTCAGAGTGCCCAGAATTTTGCTTTGCAACAATCTGCTTGCAGCTGTTTATGAAGGAAGGCAGTTTTCCAGTGCTGGGCCAGATTGAGAAGCCCTTGCTATCGCTGTGATGCTGGAGAGTTCCCTGAACCATGCTGATAGCAGATATTGCCTGCAGATGTGTTTGACTGGACTCCATGTGTTTGACTGGACTTCAGCCCTCCACTTGGGGGCTGAAACGACAGTAGATGAGCATGAGCTAGGGCATGTCAGAAATTTAATGGGTGGAAGCCAACAAAATATTGTCCAAGTAAATAAAGAGCTGTATTTGGTCTTCTATTAGTCACAGATTGCTCACAAATGAGAGTGCCAGGATGTGATGGGAGGTCTCAGCATATAAATTACCACTCATCTAGCACGAAATAATTGTCTGATTAAATAAAATCCGGAAGCGTTGTTGCCTTTCATCATGCTTATTTACTATTAGTTTGAGGGTGGACAGCATAGTGACTATTTGACAGATGCAGGAGTCAAGGTCCCTGCCTTGAAGAGCACTCAGTCAAAGCACCAAACACATCAGTCAGGTCCTCTTGCAAGCAGAGAGCCCTCCTCTCTAATCCATCACATCCTGCCAATTGCAGACGAGCTGCAGCAGGGGAGCAGCTGTTGGCATGATCCTTCCCCATCTGCAGAACTCTTTGCAGAGTGTGGAAATGCCAGGGGAGTACAGGGCAGATAAGATTAGCGCAGAAAGGACATAGGAGACCATACACCATCCATATTGACCCAGTCCAGCCAACACTACCTGGAAAGGTAAACGCACTAGTGGTGTCACAGCAGTCCTAAGATCTCCTGTATTGTGAAGATCCCCCCTTGCAGGCAATCATGGCAAGTTATATCCACTTTACAACTACACTCTCTTCTCTACCTCACAAACCTTTAGGGGCCTGCCTCACCTGTAGCTCTCCCTCCTACAGATCCTAGCAGGGTGCAGGACACAGTCTTGATAAATACTCTTTCTGGGACTAGGAACTTCACAATGACAGCGTGGAAGTTTTCTGTGAGACAGCAAGAGATGTGCCAGAGATGCCTTTTGGGATGACAGCCAGTGAGGACGTCTGTGCTAACTACGGCATACAGAAGAACACTCTTGTTGTATTTAAGAAGGTAGGAATGCAAACCTAGCAGGCAAGGTGCAGTGAGCTGCTGTTGCAGCTTTGGCTACAGAAAAGCAGTTAGGGACTTTTTCGGGTTAAGTAATTTCCTAGTTGAAATTCAAACAGCTTAACACAAAAAATATTGCATTTACAGGAAAGAGAGTCAAGCAGAAGGCAAACAGCAACCTTTGGACAACGGGTATTTTCAGTCTGGCAGCCTACATTCAGGCTCCTAATTTGTAGTTAAGGATCTGGGTAAAATGGCTTTATTTTCCAACCTGTGTTGTAATGAACAAGTGCTACCATGTTCAGTGAGTTTCACAGATGTTCACCTCTCTTCCTATGTGTTGCTTTTGGCCAGGAATCTTCCTTTCTTCCAATCCACAACTGAAGAAGTGGCCAACAAGAACAAAACTACACAGAAGTAGTACCAATATTTAGGCTATGAAGTAGTCAGAGCAAGGACATCCTGAGTGAGCGTATGTCACAGATACTGTGCATAGATATAGAAAAGATCTTTCAATATGTTAAGGTTCCAGAGCAAATTAAAACTGTCAGCTGCACCTTGAATTTTAGCTATAATCTTGTTCTGTAATCTAGCTTTAACATTTATTACGCAAGTTACAGAATTTCAGTTACTGAGGATCATAACATAGCAAAGCTGAGAACAACATTTTAAAGTAAAGACAGTCTCTTTGCTCCTATACTTGGTAAGACCAACAACCTCACAAACTTCACTATTTATCCAAGGGAAAACCTGTGCATAATGAAGTGCTTGAAGATGGCAGATCGACCAAACTGGATCTAACAAGGGTGATCAAAACCTTTACCTTGGATTTGGTCACTGAATATAATCTTGAGGTATGTGTATTTCACTGTATTAACAAAAGCCACCAGAGAGAGACAGGAAAGACAGGAATCCATGCAGAAAGAGACCCAGAGAGGAATTCTGCTCCTTACTGTTTGAGAACTTTGCTTGTATGACTAGGCCAGCCCTAAACACATCTAGAAACACCAGCAGAACCTAACAGGTAGCTCTCGGTCTAATCCAGGCAAAAGGATGCTTCCCTCTGGCAAGAAATTGTTTCTTAGAGGAGATGGGGAACAGTGGGCCGAACAGTGAACTTGCCTGAACATACAAACACCTCCCTCCTCTGGAGTCTAAAGAAAGGCCTAGGCTGATTCTGCAGCAAACGAGGAGGGGTGGGAGGCTGGAAGGCCAGTCTCTGTCCTGGCTCCAGCCCTTCCACTTCCATGCAGCAACCAGGTCCTCTCAGCCAGACAAGGAAGAAAGAAACCAGCAACAACTGTTGGTAATGCACATAGGAAGGGAAAGACATGGAAATACATGCATGCCTGGGGGACACCCCATTGCCTCTAATCAGGGGGTGGGACGTGAGAAAAGGGGCATCTCTGTGCAGGGAAGGAGATGTAAGCTGCTGATGCCACCCAGAAATGAAGGAAGTACCCCAACCAGGTCTAGCTCCTGCAGCTGGGCCTCCTTGAGTAACTCTCCCTTTTACTTTAAGCACATTTTTAGCATTAATTCTTCAGTGTGTGTTATAAAGGAAGTCAGACCAGAAGATCACAAAAGCCCCTTCCGACTGTAAAAATCCATGAGTAACTATCTTCTTTACAACAATGAAAAACATCCAAAGGTTATGGAAATGATTGGGAACTGAATCTTAAAAGTAAAATTTGCAATAGCAGAACTGAATGATACCGATACTCTGAGCCTCTGATTCAGTGTTCTGCTTACAAAGAGCGGAACAGATGTTGAGTCTTTTGTTTCCCAGACATCTGTGAAGATTTTTGATGTCCCTGTTGAAAATCACATCCTGCTGTTCACCCCAAAGAACTCGGAGACATTCAATGTGATTTATGATAACTACAAGTCTGCTGCTGCCGAATTCAGAGGAAAGGTTTGTAATGCTGAATCCTGCTTTGCAAATATGAATGCCAAAAGGTCAATGGAAAAACATTCATCAATGTTAATGGTAAAAGTACACTGCTGTCACTCCATCTTCTAAGTCTACCAAACCATTTAGAAACAGTTTCAGTAACTTTTCTTTGAATTTGTTAAGGATACTAGCTGAAAAGTAAATTTCACTTGAAAATGATTCTTTAAAACACAAAGATCACACAAACCAACACTAATTCTACCCGCTCCAAATAACCTGTTTCTGATTTTAAAAAATTACTTTCTAGGAGCAACTTCCAACTAAAGACAGTTTTAGCAAGGTTCTGGCAACTTCTGCCACCACCAGGAAATGCCGTGAAGATCACAGGGTATTGGCGGAACCAAGAGCTGGAACCAGCTACAAAACCTAAGAAATATTGCAAGGCATCTGCATTGCCTTGCTTGCAGCACATGTGTTTGCATGTGTATAACAGGTTTAGGCAAACACAGAAGTATTTCAGCTTTCCATCGTCAGTCACTGTGGTGCTACTTCTGCTTCAAGTACATGAGACACTGAAGAACAGTTAGTCATCTTGTATCACACGTTAGTATCAGCAAAGACATACAGATTACAGATGTTTCAGCTCTTTTGCCCTCTTAAGATTTATTAGGAAGAGTAATAAGAGTTTTGAGCGGTAATTTAGAAGTGTTACTAAAATAGGTAAAAGCAAACCACTGTGTAAGGACAGAGGGAAAAGCTCCATTCCTTTTTGCTGCTTTAGCATTTGTTATTAACTAGGATTAAGGTATGGTAAAGCCCACAGAGCTGCTGGTTGTTAGACTGAGACCAAAAAATGGCCCTACACAGTTCCTTGCATTTATGTTTAGATCCTAACCCACTGCCAAGCTCCATGGTCCATTTCTCTGAAATGGCTAAACCAAAGTGGGAGACCAGATGCATGTATCTTTCTTTATTATCAGATAACGTTTGTCTTGGTGGATACTAATGAAACAAGGAATGGACGAGTTTTTGAGTATTTTCGCGTCAGGGAGGTTGACGTTCCTGCTGTGAGAATCCTAAATCTGACAAGTGATGCAAAGTACAAAATGCCTGCAGATGAGGTGACTGTGGAGAACCTAAAAGAATTTTGCCAGAGCTACCTAAATGGAAAAGCAAAGGTATGTCCATTACTAATGAGATACACCTCTACTATACCAGCTAAAACACTAACAAATTCGCAAAATATCCCTTTTTTAATCAGAACAGGGTGCTGTTCCGGTGATCAGTTTATTAATTAACTCTCAGTCTGATGCATTCATCTACAGTTGTTGACAGAGCATTCCTCTGTATTTAACAACTGAGGAAGACTACAAAGTTCTCCAGTCCTCCTATGTAAAAACTGGATAAATCATTTATGGCTCAATATTATAGTTAATTTCAGCTGATGTATTTTAGTGGTTTAAAAACTCCCCAGGTCTCAATCTTTCCTATATTATAATGGAGATATTTCACTCCCTTAGTTGGGAAGAGATACAAACAATCATTGCAATGGATTTTGAGGTTACAGAGAAGTCCAGTAAATAGAAATTTGACAGTTTTTAAGTGGAGTAAGATTTGGTGTTTGTTGTAAACACATTTAGCAGAATGAATTCTCACAAGGGGGATCATTCCCAATGTTAAATGCAGTATTTGTTGTCATAATGAGGCATCACCCTCCATAATCATGTGAGATGAAAATGATTTACTTTTGTTTCCATTATGAGGAGAAAAGATGAATATCTGCCTGAGAGCAGGCAGAATTTAGAAGATTTACAGAGTAGATCCCAATTTGAATGTTGGAGAGGGTCAGAAGGACAGAAAAGGTGGGGATGTCTCCTCCACCAAGATCTGCTTGAGTGGCACACTCCCACCAGGGGAGAGCTGCCACAGGGAATATGTGCCTTTCTACTACTGTGCTGTGGTATAAATTAAAAGAAATTGCCAGCTAATATACTGTAAATTATAGGAGTCATGGGGACTGTGACTGGTGGTGAAGGCAGTGATTTAAACTGCAATGCACACTTTCTTGTGTTTTACGTCACTTTTGAGAGCCCACAATAGGTAAGCTTTTCAGTAGCCTAGCTTCTGAAGATTGGGCAACAAGAATTCAGGACAACTGAATGCAAACATGTTTCCAAAGGGTCATTTTCAGACCATCTACTATGGAGTCTGTATTGAAGGGAGGGACAAGTAATTCTAACCACCCACTATGGAGGGTACAAGACCCCAGCTCCTCACTTTAGGGACAGAAGCACATGAAGGCTGGCTAGGATGTACAGATATAAAAAAATAACATACAGAAATAGTGCACATTAGGTAGAGAAACATCCCATCGGTCTCATATTAACTTGAGCTGGAGTACAGTTTCTCAATGCTCACTGCACTTTCACAGCAGTGTTTCCATTTCTCCTTAGCTACATCTTTCTAGTGAAGAAATTCCAGAGGACTGGGACAAGATGCCTGTCAAAGTTCTTGTCGGGAAGAATTTCAACAGGATTGTCTTCAATAAGACCATGACTGTGTTTGTTATGTTTTGTAAGTGTATTCAGATTTTAAGTTGCTTTAACATGATTAATTGGAAGCGAAAAATGAAAGCTCATGCTTACATATCAAACTAATCTTTGCCAAACTTAATTTTTGTTGTCCAATGAAAGCATTGAAGAAAAATTTGTTGATATCTAAGGCAACGCTGTGATACCTTTGCTGACTTAGGGTTGCACTGAATAACATTGGATCCCTTAGGTAAATGATTTGTCAAGGCCATATCAGATCTCTTTTTTGAAAGACAAAATGACACTAGAACGTCATGTTGTGCAACGGAACATTACAGCGTGCTGCACAGTATGAGTCAGCCTGTCTTCCAAGGACAGAGGGTGAGTAAAGTGAAACTGTCTGGTTATAATGCTCTAGGATTAAATCCCAGAGAGAAGTTTTGGTTTAACAAATTGTAACTCCTTTTTTCTGCAAGGGAAGTAGCTTTCCTGCTTGACTCTCCCCAGCAAGAAATCACTGCCTTATCCCTGTACCAGCCGGCAGGGATTGGTTTGTGCCTTCATTACTTCAGTAGACCAAACATGCAGCATTAACATAAAGACAACTAGCTTTACTGCCCTGAATTCCAGAAATTCTTAAAGGTAGCATGTTCCTGCAATCCTCCTTGTTGGCTGCTGCCATTTCATTGACACAAGTCATTTTTACATTTCAGTAACTTCAACAAACTGATCTAAGCAAGAATTGAACCAAGTCCTCTGGAAATGAAAGACTGTTAAATGGCGTGCAGTGTATTCAGCAAAGTGCCCCAGAAATTTTAATTCCATCTAATCTGAGTATGAGCACTGTTCTCATGACTGAAGGACTGCGACCGCATTGTATGCTATTTAAGCGGACACTGGCCTCTCCGCAGTTTGCCTTTTTGCTAACCTGCAGGAGGGCAGCGCTCCAAGTCAAACCACCACCACACCTCAAATTCCTTCTTTTAGTGTAAATATATCACAGTTCACGAACACAGTTAATTTTAGAATGCAGAAAGCATTTTGTGCTTCTGGCAAGTATTTCACCATGAGAATGATGCAAGACTTGCTTGGGTTGCATGGGGCATCTGGCACACCTCTCCAGCAAAGTCATATGATAAGCACTGTGTGTTTGTTATAGTCATAAAAGGCTAAACAGAGCTAAAGCAGCACTGCTATCAGAATCACATTACTGAATAGCTAGTTATGACCAAATGAAAACGCACACAATTCAGGAAGGGTGAATGGTTTCAAGTAGAGACTGACCACAACCTAAACCCAAAACCCTGTTTACCTGAAGGGCTAAACGGGTCCCAGTGATTGCACCAATACATGCTCTTCTGCCAACTCTATTCTCCTATTTTGAAATTTGCAGATGCCCCTTGGTCCTGTGACTGCAGAAAACTCCTGCCAATCTGGGATGAGCTAGGAGAGCAATATGAAAGTCGCAAAGACATAATGATTGCGAAGATAGATGTCACAGCAAACGACATCCTGTCTGTTGAATTAGATCGCTATCCGTTCTTCAGACTCTTTCCTGCTGGACCAGATTACCAGGTGAGAAGCCGTGGAGAAGTATGTGGAGACACAGCTACACACCAAGGGGGAAGGGGTGTATGTGTTTGCACAGATGCATGCCATGGTGAGAAAGGAATCCTTCAAGCACAAAAGCTCTGGTTCTTGCCTACTTAATAATGGATTCATTGCCGTTAAGAACCTGAATTAGAGGAGAAACCCTTCTACCATCTTCTCCTCTGTGCGAGGCTGTGGCAAGAGCCCATGTATCATTTACTGACTTTGGACCTACAAGTTACTACAGCCTCACATTCTGCGTTTAACAACCTCCAATCTGCCTGTTGAGTTCTAGCAACAATCTCAACTCAGAGTGAACTTACAGATACCTCCTAATCATGGCAGTGCCTTTTTACTTCATACCATGACAAGAGATGTACTGACACAGAACTACCCTGCGCCAGTTGTTTCTGGAGCAGGTATGAATACACCCTCTAAAATGCTAGTACTGCTCTTGATACATCCTCTACATTTTCACAGAACGCAAATCCCAAAACTTTCTTCTATACACTTATGCCAGTAATTTTACTTCATTCCAGTATCACAGCCTCAACTCAGAATAAATATTTGTTGTCAAGACAAATGATCTTTACAATATGCTACCTAATGCATCAGCTATGTTAGACAATAATCAGAAAATGCTGCTGAAAGAGGAGGCAAAGAACAATATTAAAGTTACATTTTTCCATCTACATAGATAATCTAATTGAAAATAAAATATCTCTGAAGGAAAAAAAAAGTCTAAGATACTGTTATAATTAAGACATTACTAAACTTTTCATTTTTCTTTTTAGTCCTAAACTTAAATTAAATTCTAAGACATTTGCCCATGTCCTCATTTAATCTTTGAGGGAGAGATTTTCCTCTCAGATGTGCATGCACAGCTTCTAATGAATTGAACTGCAGTCCTGCACGCTCGCGCCGTGTTTCGTCTTTATGCAGCAAAGCAGAAACCCATTAAATGCTCAAAATAAATGTCAGTTTGCCAAAAAATATCAGTAACAACTTTCATTAACCATTAAGGGATTGTTTCATACTTACAAATACCCTGAAATTAAAGAATATTTGAAACGTCAAGTTCTTCCTTGCACACCATGTTTTTATACTAGTCCCCTCAACTTCAGAGGTTTTAACCTGTGCTTGACCACCAGTGCAGGTGTCCTGTAGATGTCTGCAGTTATGCAGACCCAAGTGTTCTGGCCTTCTCTCTCACAGCACTATATGAACAGCTGGCCACAAACATCTTTACTCACTACAGACAATCATAAATGATCTGAGACACACTCAGGCTGTCAATACACAGTCACTGCAATAGCTCTCAGTCATTTCCTACCCAACTAGCAGTTATACTGGGAATTCTTCCATGTATACTTGTCCTTTCCTAGCAGTTAACCAAAGTCAGAGCACAGGATATAAATGTAGTATAACAACATGCCAAGGCTCAGAGTATCTACTGTTTTTCACTGTATAGGCACCGTTCCAAAATTATGATCCCTGCTCCATTATTCTGGCCATGAAAAGAGCAATAGAAAGGGCTTGGAGCTGAAGAGAAAGTGGTATGTTCAGAATTAAGAAAAAGAGGAACAGGAAACATATACAGTCCAACGACACTACCTGATGCAACCTTGATTTCCCACATGCATCTTTTCTAGCCTTCAGAATTTTGCTGGTGTTAAAAACACAAACGTGAACTTTCCAATTACCTCTACCAATCCTTAAAATTGTTTAAGGACTAGGGATGGATTGAACACTGGCGCAGAAGCAGTAGGAATTTTACAGATTAAAAAAAAAAAAAAAACAAAACAGAAAACAAAACTATCAGAAGACTCTAGAAAGCACATCATAATTCACATCAAGCCTGAACTTGCTCCTGATAAACAAAGGGAAATGCAGCTACGACAGAAAGCTGTTTTCTAGAACTGGCTTTTCATGTTCTCTGGCCACCACAGACACCCTTACACCTCCTTAAAGGCAAAGTTGTGGGCAGAACACATTCCCATGCAGTTCCTTCCAAGCACTCTCACCTGATGAGATCACATTAGATACTACCCTCCTCCAAACAGAAGTATCTGCTAGGTGTCCAGGCTATGAACTGTCCACTTTCCAGTGGACTGTGGCTCCTTAGTCTCTTTAAGAACAGTTTCAGCTTTTCCTGAAGTTAATGACAAGTCACCCTCTTACTTTCAGTGGATGCAAAACTAGATGCATGATAACATTTTTAAATCAGAAGCCACTTCAGGTAAACTGGAGTTAAGTGGAGTTGGATGAGCTAAGAGACCTAGATCTATAGCTGGGCGTTTAAGCCCAATTTACTAAAGCACCAAGTGTTTCTATGCTGGGGAACAGTTACAGTCAGAGCTGAAGGAACAAGAGAGTGAATCTGATGAATTACATGGAGGAGGGAGTGACCAGGCATCATCTGAGCTCCATCTGTGAAGCTGATGAACAATTCATTTGCTGCGTCATCCAATCCAAATTTAAGAAAAAAACATGAGGTCTTTCAGACGGATTTTAAGATGATTCTATTTGTTTCTATGGATTAAGTGAGAAAAATAACATTTACATGCACTCTCATGCAGTGATTACTGTAATGAGAAGTGTTGACACATCCTCAGTGACTAGTGCAGGGATCAGCTGCTTCTCTGACTTTACAGGTCTTCAGGCTCTGAAAAATTGTTGTTCCAGCCATCATCAGAGTTTATAAAAATCAAGTCTAATCTGAGAATATTAATCACCTCTGGAGGAATCAAATAATCTCTCTCAACACTTAAGCTTGCAAACATTAAAAAAAAGAGAAAGAAAACTTCAAGGTTGCCACACTTTTTATTACAATAACTTACTGAATGGAAATATCAAACTTTTGTATATTTTTAGTGAATTCACCAGAGAATGGAGGTGTTTTGTTTACAGTCCTTTGAACTCAAACACAGCATTATTGGTCTCAATGGGAATAAGTCAGCTTAACCCAGGTGAGAATAGCCATCTGCCTATTTCTAAATATACTCAGGTAAGAGCAGACAATTCCCAATGTCATGCATAAGAGCTTCTACAAATTTTTGTTAAAAGACTCATGCAAGATCCTTTTATATTTCCAGAGAACAAAGGTATTTTGGGGGGAGGAGCAAGGGAAACCTTTAAAAATACAGTATGGTGCCTAGACCTACCCAGAGAATTTTAAAGTTCTAAACTGGAAGTGCATCTTCCATTAAACTTCCTCAGAACAAAATCCTCACTAAACCCTCAATTTAAGGTGAAGTATGAGAAAATTAATCTCACTGCTCATCTTCGTCCTGTTCTTACTGAACATTCAAACTGTGCAACAGCTGGTGCTTCTGGATTGTGTATTTCAAAACTTGTTCAGAATTTGAATTTCCATCAAAATCTTTAGAGAGCTTTGAATATCATGGCTGGACACTTAAAAGATGTTCTTCAAAATGTCTTGCAAATGTTTATTGTTAAACACAGAAAAAACATTGATGCCACAGTAGTTGGCAGGATCCCAGATGGGTATACAACAATGGTTATGTTTTTTCTATGAATCCTTTTCTTCTTAGGAATATACATCTATTTCTTCTATACACTTGAGTTTCAGATGCCATTGGAACCTGCTGTGCCTCTGCCCTCCCTTTGTAAACTGGGCACAAAAGCCTAGAGTTTGTTCAGTCTAAAGAACTGAAATCCCCCAGGTGATTGTGCTGCTATTTCCAGCATTTTGAGTATAGAGTTAAATACTTAACCTTACAACTCTTTTCAGGAGGTGGCCTATGCCGGGGAGCATACCTTGCAGGCATTTTCTGAATTCTTAGAAGAACAAAGCAAGACAAAAGCAGAACCAGCAGACAAGGTAGGCATTTGATCTGGAGGCTGACTATCTGCTGTGCAATTCAAGGCATGTTCACCTTGTATAGGCGTATGTGAACTGGCCACATGTATGGGCTTCAGCCACCGCTCATGTCAATGCTTGGGCAGTTCTTGCCAACTCTTAGCTGGATCCAAGCTGACTAGCTTGGCATGACGACATGAACTGCAGTCATATACCAAGCCTGGTATGCACACACCCACTCACATCCTTGTTTTCATCATGCAAAAACCTCTTGTCCCACTGCTTACGTTATCACTGAGTCACTACATTAACACTCTGGTCATAAGTATTGCATGTGTAAAACTACTCTGGACAGGTGTAAACTTTCAGGATTTTAGCTAGAAAAAAGAAGTCCCAGCTAAGTTAGTTTCATCTATACCTGGAGTGGTTCAAATATTCATAGCCCATCTCATCCTGCTACATTTACTGCAGCTTCTCTTCTTCCTAAAGCAAGGGCACAAGTGAGAGCAGATGTTGTCCTCTTGCTTGGCAATCCGGTTATGATTATTGTCCAATTCCTCAACTCTTTCTCCTTCACTGTAAATCAAACCAGCTAAGCATTAGCCGTCCCAGATCAACTCTTACTTAATAATCCCTGACACTTCACTGCAAAAAGACATCCTGTAAGTGAACTTGACCAAGTTCCACACAGACAGCTCCAAATAATAAAAAACTGACACAGACACTGTCTACCCAGTGTAAGAATCATAGGCCCATTCTACCTGGAAGTGAAGTAGATGGACAGGGTAGCAATAGCTGTCGTGAACACTCCTCAACTAGTAGGGAAACTGTGGGTGGATATACAGTTTTGAGTTTTCAGACCTATTTCCACCAGAGGCTTTGATATGCTCCTGAATTCACTGCTGAAATAGATGGTTACAGATGGAGAGCGATGACTAAGCTAATACTGAGACACAGAAATCTGCAATGCAGGACCAGACATGCAGGTCTGCCCAGTCACTGCACAGTTCTATTACCCAACACCCAAAGCCTACATTTGGTGTCTGCCTCATGTTCTTTAGTGATGTGTTTGAAGCAGTTCTGTTGAGTTCTACACATAGAATACATACATACAATGTTAGAGCTGTGTATATTCTGTAATCTCTTCTTCATGCTTTATTTCACATTATAGAATAAGTTAAAATAAAGAGATTAGGAAACACCATTCAAAAACATACTCTATGTAGAATATGGGGTAAGTAATTGGCATATTATCATCTGTTCACATTCTATGTCCTTACCTGACATCCACCAAGTTTTCCTGACTGCCTTATGGCCATCAGCTTACCAAACAGTTTTCCAAATTCTTATTAAATCTTCACAGAAAGCCTCATCTAAGCTTTGCCATAAACCAGTGTAAAGGTTTGAAAACAAAACACATTTTAGCAACAGCTGCACTACTTCTGACCTCATTAACAAGCCCTCAAGTTCCTTGGTTGAAAAGATGAAAATCTGCGTTTCATATAATCTTAAGATTTTTTTTTTGAAGTAAAGAATTACTAGAACAATCTTTGCTCTCACATTTCCTTTTTTAAAAGGATCCTTCAGGAGGAATCAAAGAGGATCTTAGCCAAAAAGAGACTGTAATAACAGAGAAAGAAGAACTTTAATAGTACAAAGAGAAAATTTCTAAGGATTGTGGGGAATCCTTCTTGGAAAGAACTCACTGGAAGAATGAATCATCTCAAGTGAACACAGAGCTGGATCAAAAAATAAAAGTAAAGAATTCAGTATCAATAGCTCATTATGTGTGACCTTCTGAATCCAATTTAGATCATAGTTTTACTGGGATCAGTTGTCATGGATCTAAAAATATTGTCAATTTTGCTTAAATAATGCTTTTATTATCAATGAAACTTTTCCCATTTAGAAAAATATCTATGCAATGGCAAACAGATCAAGATATAAAACTATTCTTTCCTAACAAAATCTGCAACAGGTTTGCAACCAGTTGCTCTCCAGTTTACCCTAAGACAACCCTACTGTTTTCAAAGGAGATTAACTGCTGCCAGAAGGATGTGACCAACATTGCACAGAGTATTTCTATAGTGATCTTCAAAAGAAGTAATTGAAGCTAAGGGCTATGCCCAAAGGGGCACCAGGGGGCAGTTCATGATTATTTTTTTTTCTTATCAGAGTAGAAAACACAGAAATCAAGATATAATTTAATTCCAGTAAGAAAAATATCATACTTAATACACAAAGTCACAGGTATGATTTGCATTTTAGTTATGTTAGGTCCCCTAACCACCCCACATGTTATAAAAGTGCAGCTGGTAAAACTGCTGGACAACAGCAATTTCTTCCTGCAAGGGCCAGATAAAGCAGAAATAATTCTGAAAATTTGAAACCTTTTCTTAGACAATTAGAGAAGGAAGATAATTCTTTAATATTTCATTTCAAAAGCAGATTTCCAAAGTCTTTGTTCCCAACTTGTTAATGCTAATAAGTTACCTTCCTATGCAAGCAGAGGAAAAAAGGTAAAAACTTTAAAAAGAACAATGCTTATTTGAATGGAAGGAAGATTCATCACTGCAGTGATGAAGAACAGCAAAAGCACAGTGAAGATCTAACTCTCACCTGTTATGCAAGTCAACAGGAGATGGACAATTTTAAAGTATTGGACCTCTTACATTTTATAATTATTTGCTAAAAAGCACAGTTCATGACAGATGGCTTGTTTGCTATCCAGGCTGCAATGTGTAATTAAATACCTGCACTTAGAGATTTAAGATGAAATATTAATGTCTGTACTTCAGAGTTCTTGCAAATAAATAGCACTGAACATGCAACACAGTCACCTCAGGAGGCCATCAGCTGGCCTTCATTGATGAGGAGTTAACAAGGAGAAACAGAAAATAAAACAGTTTATGTTGATACTTCACGGGCATAGTTTAACCTCTGCTGGGGCTAACATTCCCCAGGACTGCAATTAAATCCTCTCAATGGGAGAGGATTCTTGTGAAATACCGTCCACCTAGGTTTTGTATGTCTCAGACCTAGTTTCTTGAGCAGTTTACTCAGAATATCTGAAACTGGGAAAGACCACTCATCAGATGGGCTCCACACATCCAGGTTTCTGCCAGCTGCAGCTCCCTCCTCTGTCCCAGCACCATCACCTACAACGGGAAAAGGAGCTTAAAGCTACACAGGGAAACTGTAGCTTAAAAGTCAGGATAGTAGCTCTGAGAGATGCAATCCACACCTTCACTTGCAATTGTGAACCAAAGCTGAGCTATTATTTTTTAAAGCAAAATTTCTCTTTGAAGATGCCAAGTAGAGTTTAATTCTCATGATTTTTTGGACAGAGAAAATTTTTGATAGAACTGCAATATAGTGCAAATCAAACCAGAGTCTCACTTAGTGGCAAGAGGAAAACATGGCATCTCAAATACCAGCACGCTGGTTTTAAAGAGATCAACCTAAGTTTGCAGTGGGTGGGAACTCCCACTCCAGCTGGACAGCATGGGACGTAGTTAACAGTAAGTGTTTCTCAGCACCCTCATTAAGAGGACTTTACAAATATCACACAGAAACAATGACTCGTCAATTCAAACACTGAAGTATGCCAAAACTGTTTCTTTTATACACAATTGGTCAATTCTCCTTCGGACATCAAACATGAGTTCTCTGGGACACTGTCAAAAGGGCATTGCACAAAGTAAAGCTGATCACTGTTGGCTATTGGGTTTCATTTAACTTTCATTTAACATTGGACATTCATTAACAAACAGAAGTCCTCATTTGATATCCTGGGAGATCAGATTTGAAAGCAAATGAGGTGAACTGAATCCCAAAGAGAGGGAAGTGTCAGCATGCTTTCCCTTTGCTGCTTGCAACATGATGAAATTTGAATGGTGAGCAGTGCCACCAATATATTTTTAACAACTGTTAAACACAGAAGCTATAATCTTTTAATTAGTTTCCTCACAGAAAAATGGAGCAAGCAATGTTCAGCACCACTCTGTATCTGGCAGATGGGTTCACCATTCAAGATAATGAAAAAAAATTAATTTTCACTGCGCCTACCCGCTGTATACGAGGTTCAATCCTGAAACTGCTATCTATCCTATTATAAAGTGCAAGATTACATATTAATGAAAACATGTGCCATCTTGGCAAATGATGTTCTTATTTCTATTCCAGCCACTCTCAGATGTTGTGTCAAGACAAGGGGCCAAGTGCAGACTCACATTTCATACCCTGACACATGACAAGAGTTGCAAATCTACTTTATAAAGTATCTGGTAAAAGCCTGCCTGAACGGCAAGTCTTCCTGTGGTGAAGCCTCGTTACGGCTCAGTTGGGTTCTTCCAACCCTCAACCAATGGCAGGACGGGCCACCTGTACCAGGCAAGTGGCCATACACATTGTCTCATTTTCCCCTCTCTTCCAGGTCAGTTCCAGAATATTTTCTTGGAACAAAAAAATTAAAAGGGTTTTAACCACATTCAGATAACTTGACTCCAGCCCACTTCTCCTATCGTGCCATCTTATGTCAGTTTAATAAACAAAACTCATAACTCTCTCTGTAGTGGCTCCTCAACTGTCACAAGCAGAACTGAGGCCTAAATGTCTGAAATAGAATCACCTTCTCAAGCTTTGCTAAGTCAAACACTACTTCTTTTGTTTTAGTCTACACATGAAATGAATCTGTTCAATTTTAAAGCATATCATTATAACTGTGCTCAGACATTATAAATCCATGCAATAAAAACATTAAAAATTAATGTGGTTTGGTCAAATTTGTTCCTATAAATGAACACCAATGTTTTGAATGCACCAATATCACTAGGCTTTAATCATATGAAAAATGTCCCTATGCACCTAAATAAGCACTATCAATTAAGGCTGAAAGGACTAAGTAAAGAGATATCAATGTGCACCAACTGAGGAGCTGGTCTAACTGGCAGTGTCAAGATGTTTTAGTTATCAATATGGAGCAGTAGAAGCAACAGTCCCAGCTAGGACTCTTATTTATAAAAAATCTCACAAACAAAATGTGAAGCATAGCAAAGTTTAGTACAAAAGAGGTTAACCTGAATCATCCCTAAGAAATGCTAACTTCTTTTTTACTAAATGGCAGCCTGTTCTGCCTTAAAATATAAGCTTTGAGCACCTTGCAAATAGCATTTCATCTCATTAAGTTCTTTTCTTAAATCCCAGGGAAGAAAAATATGGTTCAGAATCGACAATCATTCATAAATGCTCAAATGCACAGGAAAAAGAATCAATCCTAAAGAGAAACAGAATAATTCCTTTCGACTTTACAAGAGCTTCATCCTAGCTTAACTTCCCTGGAATTACTCTCAGCTGGCATCAGCATAATAACAGAAACAGAACCACAATACATTAAAAGAGATTAATGCAAATGCACAACAAATGCATTGACTGATCAAAAAACCCTGATGTGCGGAAGTGGCATAATTGGTATAAATCAAAAGGTCTGGCTTGCACGTCAGAAGTTCAGTTTTGGTAGAAATATATATAAGCTATATGCTTGAAGACTGATGGGATGACCAGAGGGGGGTGTCTAAATCCAGCATTCCAGGCATTCAATTCAAAGACTTGGATTGTCAAACTTCACATTAGGAAGCCTTTAACTCTGTCTTGCCCTTCTCTCACACTCACTCCTGATAGCAAAGACAGGGGAGCTTGCTCCAAGGCCACAATGATTTTGTACAGAAATATTAATGAAAAGGAACAATTCACTCTTTAATAAAAACATACTATTGTGTTAACTCAAGTGGAGTTTGGCTGATGGAAATTACTCAGCTCAGATATTTGAAAACCATGTTTGGTATAATCAACTGTGAGAGGGGAATGAGGTTGTGTTCATTTAAACTTGGATCTGGAAAATGCTTTAAACCCATCTGTCCCCTGGGCTTGTGGCCATGATATTGCATCTGTGCATCAAGAGTCCCACACATGCGGACAGTCATTCACTCAAATTCCTTTCCAATTCAGAAGGCTTCCAGGTGGATTTCACTGTTCATGTTTCATACTCAATTCACTACATTTGGGAACTCCCAGGACTGGAAGACCACACGAAATTCAGCTTTTTCATTAGTCTCAGAGGAGGCCTCTGTTTCTCATGGCACAGTACCGGACCAAAAGGAAAACGCGGTGCCCAATGTGCCCTTAGTTTCCACATTCTGAGAATCACCTTTGGAAATATTTGTTTTATGTGAAACATTGACAGAACTTAAACCGTGCCAGCCCTGCTGCCCACCCCTCTTGCTGCTGAACAAACATGCAGTTGTTGCCTTTTCACCAGAGCCTGCCAGTCACACTATCACGCTACACCAGGGCCTGACCGGGTGATTTACTGAACAGGGACCCTCACCACTCGCACACTGGATCTGTATCAGCACTTACACCACACAGCAAACACAAACAACTAAAGGATCGTTTTGTCCCCCTCCCCAGCAAGTAACACCTTGGTGCATTTCATTCGAGCTCTCCTGGGCAAATGCATGTTACCAACAACTGCAAGCAGTGAATAATAAATATTAATAAAGCGTTTAACTGGAATCCTATTGCAAAGCACTTTCACCAGCACAGCTGGCAAGAGCCCCCTTGAACAAATGCTGTCTGCTTGCCAAGGACAACATAGGTAGAATCATAATTAGTCAGCAGAGGCTAAGGACCGTACATGTGCAAACATCACTGCTGAAGCTTGATCTTTTCAAAGCATGTATTTAATAGAATTAAATAATTTGAGAATTCTGCCTGAATTTCCCTTCTCTGGCCTTGTAATTTTTAAGCAGGTGCTGGTTATTTCTTAGCATGCACACTACGTGCTAACAGATTCAGATACTGGTCCTGAGCTAAACGAGCACCATGGAAAAGCATACCCTCCAGCCTCTACATCCCAGGTCACATCATCTATGGTTGTCAGAAAAACAGTTCTTTAAGACTGATAATGGATGAAAAGGTTCATAAATACTGGTTAACGATCATTTCCCTTTCAGTTTGACACTGATAGGGCTCTGCTTACCTCACTCTCTTTTTCTCCAAAGTACTGCTCTTTGCTGAGTGAGGAAAAAAATCCACGCTCTTCCATGATGCCCTGATCCTTTTCTTAAATAGCGATTTGCCGAGTCTAGTAACTTCAACAGACCAAGGCATTTGCCCAGAAATCACATTTACTTGGAAGACTCCAAGCACATTGCAAAAATCTGTATCACTGTTTTACACTGGCTGCACAGCATCAGGTGCTCTAGGAATACTCGGTTTATGGGTGGCAATTATAGCCTTTATGAGAGCTAAGTATGGGATTTAACAACATTACCACTGGCATTAAATACCTGCCTCTAGTCGAAACTATTTTTGTTCCAGTCCTTAATAATTCCCTATGCAATCCTTAAGCCTCATTGAAAGAAGAGACAGGACACTTTCTATTGTGCACTTAGTCGACAACCTTTGCTGTAAATTCATCTGTGTATTTTCCCACTTGAAACCCTTGTATTAAGATGCTGGTCAGTATAAGAATTCTTTGGACAATTTCCTCAGAGAGCATGTTGATGTGGGAATGTGAAAGAGTGCTGCCTCAGCAACCAGAGGACTTCACGGTCTTCTGTTGAACAGTCATTGGTGAAAGTGAACCATAATTTGCAATACTCGAACAGAACATCCATTTGGATACATGAATGCCTTCATTTTGAAATTAATATAACTTTGCAACCCAAAATCTTCTCTTCCAACTGACAGCCACTGCAGTTTTAAAGTGAACAAACTCTCATTTATATTGGGAGCACGCAAAATACTTTTTCAAATATGTTTATTCTCCTACAACCTTGTTCCTACTGATTTATTCAAGCCTAGTACAACAACATGTTTCAATCATAAGGTCAGAGATCAGAAATAAGGCCATATGACTTAAGAAAATTCCCACTGAGTGGTAAACAAAAGGAACTTAAGGCAATTGTTCCACACAAGATCTAAAAGTGTCAGAAAAACTACCCGGGCACAGTTTAAGCGTATGAGCTGGCAAGTAAAAAGGTAGCAAGAATAAGCCAAGCCTTCCAGGAAGCCAGTATGGCTGATTTCTTCAGTAGCAATGCCCATGGCACACCTCTGTCTGCTCCGTTATTGCCACCTGCTGGTAAATTGGAAGATCTTATTCTCTGTGTAGGCTCCTTGAGGAAATTACTGACCTCAGGGAAAGAACACAGAGCACCAAGGCCAATAAGTATCATATTTGGGAGAGAAAAGACCTCATGGGCAATGTCTGAATATCAGAAAAATTATCTATATTTAGCAGACTGAATATAACATTAGGAGTAGGATAAGGCTTAAGAGCAAGACGAACATCTTGTTCAAGAGAACCCAGTGTTTCTCAAAGCTTAATGCTATCAATCCATTTGGTTATAGAGACAAGAGAATGAATTTGATTGAAATTTCTGCCATCCTTTCAGTCCTCTGGGTTCTCAGCAGGAATCTTTTAGAGGACAACATGGAAGACTTGTGTTCTGCGCATTCCTTCTGCAGATACTACTTTTCTACGTATACTGTACCATACTCAAGCAGATAACAAATGACACAATCTCTTATCTTCATCATGTTGTATCCCTCCTTCCCTCCCCTGTTCTTTTAGTGTCAGAAAGAATGCAAAGGGAAGGTCAGAGTGCAAGAAAGGCAAGGGAGATTTATGAAATTAAGAGATACCGTGGGATTGGTGGAAGACCAAGCCACTGACTGAATACGAGACTCCCAAAGAAAGAAAACCTAAAAATAATAAGTAGGACAGGCCAAGAAACGATCATGAGAGGAGATATACATAAGCATGAAGAACTGAAGAAGAAAAAGAACTAATTTTATAAGAGGGGAGATGCTCTGCTGCTGACTACTGCATCCAGCCATATCATGCCTAAGAAACCTCAGACAAAGAAGACCAACTATCAGTACAAGTCTCCCCTTCCCATTTCCAAGAAGAGCCTTAGGATTCCACAATGGAGTTATTTGGGCTTGACTTAAAAAGCCTCTACTTTGGGGAAACAGTTTCGGTGCAGTTTTATTGAACCCCAGAAGAATGCCAGACAGTGGAGAACACTCCAGCTAAACCTAAAGTGAAAACCATCAATATAATATAAAACCAGTTCCCTGAAATTTTTCTGGTCATGAGGTTTCCATTACAATTGTGCAGTACGCACTGTGGCTATGTTACATCAGGCTGGGATAGGTTATTTTCCAAGTACATCAGTTACCATGCTGTCAGGAAAAAGACCAAGTATAGCCGAGAGATTAGGACGTCCCATGATGGCACTCACCCATCTCAAGCCATGATAGGTAAAATGCGTATTTCAGGAGTGGGAGAACAGCCCTCATCCACATTCTAGAAGACACCAAGCGAATTTTCGTTAGAAGTACTGTAATTATCCACTTTGCCATAGATAATTAGCAGTGTTTCTAAGTAAAGATAGGTAAACGAACAGGACTTTGCAATTACGTGAGCTAACCTTTGCATCAAAATTAGATGTGGCCCATACTTCGTCATTTGTGTTGCACCGCCATGTAGATTCAGAGTACGCCAAAATCATTTCACCTCTACCCAGCTATACCAAAAGCAGAGATACAGGCCTAAATAAAAAGGATCATAACCCTTTTAAAACTTATTTCAGTCAGGGGACTAGCACACATATGTTAATTTTGCTGACATAAGTAGTATTGACAAGGAGAGTTTGCCAGGCTGGTTGCCATCAAGCATTTTCTAGTAGAAAGATCTAGACTCTCCAAAGATCACCAGCTACATAACTGAAGCTTCGACCACATAGGTCAAGCCTATTTGAACAAATTTATTTAGCATCCCTTTGAGGAATAGAGCCTCTTGGAACTGGTAGTGCAGGAATTTCTTATTAGTCCCCTTCACAATAGTTTCTACTGTCTCAAGCCAGCCTGTCTTCTGTGACAAGCTCTTCATCAGATGACCTTTAGCTTGGCCTGGTGGCCAACCACAACCCAGACAGAGAAATCACAGGTAATCACTTTCCTAAACAATCCCAAATTTCAGGGGCACAAGTGAAAGCAGATACGCCAGGGAATGATCTGTGCAACTGCCAACATAAAAGTTATGCAGTGAATTACTTGATGAGCTGCACTTTCCAATCAACAATTTGTTCTTCATTCTCCGACTAGCCTGTCCTCGGGGCTAATCACTTTGGTGGGTTTATACACAGAATGAACCTGCCATTGTGTGTTTATGGCAGTTCCTTCCATTTCTATGTAATTTCTCTCCTTGCTTTAGCGCAACAATAGGAAAAAACAATGATTGCTTCAAGACAGCAAGGTAATAGGAAGCAGTGATGAAGGAACGTGGATGGGAGCCGTTACCATGGCAACGGGGGGACGGAGAGCTTTCCAGGTTTGGAAAAGCAAGTAAATTTTTCATCACAGTCAAAACACCCAGCTTTGGTTCTACCCCGAGCTCTGAGCAGCCCTTGTGCCTTTGGGGTGGGGGGTAAGAGTTAAAATAGCATCTAGCACCAGGAAGCTGTTACATTATAGGCAAAGGGTAAAGGACAAAGAGCAGTTGAGCAAATAACAAAGAAATTAAAATTGGTGTTCAGGTCAACATCTTCAGCATAAATTCATGCTACTGAATTTTGTGGTGGATCCATAAATCCATTATGTTTCAAAAGAACTTATAAAAATCTAATTTCTGTCCTTTTCTGAAACAAAATATTTAACATCACATTCCCAAGCACTGGCTATATTTGCATATGTATGTCATGTGGCCACTGTACTGTAAGTCTGCACTGTAAGTATTTCCTTGTCAAAACTGACTCCAAGAAGCAAGAGCAATACATTATGATAGCCATAGAAAAATCACACTAAAAGCAAGGAAGACAACAGGCCTGTGACTAATAAGAGCATCTATTGATGGTCCTTTAACAGTAATAGTTTTGCCCCTTTTGGTTGGTATAGGTTTTTCAGAACCTATAGGGTGTGGCACAGGCAGAGAAGCTACACATATGCAATTATGACACAGCATAGCTTCAGTACAACATATTCTCTATCTTTAAAAGACATAACAATGATTATATGTTATTCACACCAGCTATCATTTAAATTAACTGTTGTTCCTAAGGAGCCCAGCATAAGCATAGAGAAGGCCAAAATTATAATCCCATTTTCCTCACTAAAGTTGCCAAAAGATCAAACATAGTGGCTGACTAGCTAACATGGTTGCACTATAAAAGTGAGCATCAATTTTTATTTAAATATGTAAGGAAATAGCAAGAAGGCTGCAATGCTTTTCTGAGTTAAGATGAAAAACTCACTGCAAGGGTGAGTATATGTGTGTGCTTATAATATAAAGAAGCTATTAGCCTAAAGAATGAACCACATGAACTCTGCAAGTTGGCAGAAGATTTACAGAGAGGCAAAACCACCAATTTACAGAGATCACCTCCTGGGGCATGCAGTCTACAGCAGTTATAATTTCTGAAAGAGACTGTGGGAGTGCTATTAGAGGGAAGTGTCATTTGGAGTAAAGGAACAAAATGCAAGACATTATGTTTGAATATGTAGGTCTGCTGATAGTAGATGTCTCTGCTGGTCAATACAAGTACATTTTGGAGGAAATAATGGTAGTCCTAATGTCAAAGTAAAGGCTGATAATCACACCAAGACGATGCAAATCTTTCACCTTCTGAGGAGCATGAACTGCTGACAGTGATATACGATATAATCCCTCCCCCTGCTATTTAGGGAAGCTAAGCATGACAGATAATCTTGTACTGGTTTTTTTGAGGAGTAGATAAATTCACCTGGTGAGCCATGAAGACCCTTGTTGAGGTCACAGCAGTTTTTGCAGAATGTCACGTGACAACTGCATTCATTTGCACTTTCCAATTTGTTTCTGATGTCCTCCTCAACCAGACCTCAGCAGCACACAGAATAAAGTCCAGATCACTCTTAAAATATAAAGGGCCTTGGAGCAGGAGACTCATGGCATTAACCCACCTTCAGCAGTGCTCAGTGAGGCCTGCAGGCCACTGCTCACATCAAACAGGAGCTATACTATTCTAATCCAAACATAGCCTGCCTCTGGCCCATAACTCACCTAGGGCAGGAAAAAACAAATCCTTCCAAACCGGTAGCCATATAGTACTTTGCACTTGGGGGATGGGCAGCTTAAAAGGACTGAATTGATCACTTCACCCACCAACAATGAATACAGCTTGATCTTCAAGTTCTCTAGGAACAAAGGATGCTCCCTCCAAGCAAACACAGCAAATGCCTCCCCATCCACCTGTTTTGTTTGCCCCCTCAGCTGCTCTCAACTGTGCAAAGCCTGTGATGGAGTCTCTGCAGGTCTTTGGAGCAAACACTATAGATGCAAGTGCCCTATTAATTAACATCACGTACTCAGAGAAGCTCTGTTATCAAAGGCACACAGTACTTTTCTAGGCAACTTATGTATCAGACTACTGCAGGCTCTGGGGAGAAGAAATTTATGTTTAACCTCTCATTTTCCATATCTGGCCTTTGATATATTCCACTTGCTGGTAAATGTGTAATACAGCCAGGGGAAGAGCCACTTCAGTCAAATATGCAGGGGGAAAAACAAAAAAGTCTGATGTTTCCTGGGAGGACACAACATCATACACTGATCTAAGGTGGGAGAAAATCTGGAATGATGGATTTGTCTTAGTCAGATGTTATGGAGACACTTCTCTGTGAGCTTAGATGTGCCTCTGGGAAAATGAGAGGGCACGAGCAAAGCAGCTGTAGGCAAACGGATACAATCACTAGCTTTGTGTCTCCCTCTTAAACCCCAGAGAGCTGTTTTCTGGCTCTGTATTAACTCCCAGGAAGACTGGAATTATGTGGATTGAACAGTTACAAGCAACCTTAACAGAAATAACTCCCATCATACCTAAAATGACAATTTTCTTAGACAAGCAGAGGGCTCCTCTCCTCTTCCTGTCTCACCTCAAATGGTAATCCTACAATTTAACAGATGATAGCACTTGCAGAAGCAGCTGTTTTCACTTATAAAATGGTCCCTGACAGTTCCTGCACTCTCATTAAGAGCATGTTTATATTCACAGTGGGGTGGGTACCTCCTAAACTGGCAGGTTAATACACTATCAGACCTTTTGAAATCAAGATTTCACTTTTCTGTATTCAAATCTCAGTCCCAAAGGGGATTTTCTATTACCAGCCTGTTAACAGTGGTCTGGATCAAAATAACATGGTGACTGCAGCCAGATGGTTTGGCAGGAGGATTTCAATCAGCACACCCAGCAGTTTCTGTGGAGCAAGGACTTCGCTTTCCCATTGCGATCACAGGAGGGAATGCTACTGCACTGCCTAAATGTATGCATTTCAGGTAGCATACAGGTGAAGTAACATTGGCTGAGATCAAGAGCAAAACAAAACACTATTGAATAGTGTTGCCCAGCAGCAGCGTTAGCATCAGTTTATCTCCAGCTCTATTACACTTAGGGCACATCTACACCCCAAACCAAGTACACTGCAGTGATGTTTGAACAAGTAGCCACCACCCAAGGGCCAAAACCAGAAGCCTAATAATGGTATTAGAACGATGCTGGGCCTGAAATCATTAAGTCCTGCTGATTGCAGCTGATTTTAACCAAACAAGTCCAAGGGGACTTGGCACCACAATCCACCTTGACTCCCCAACATTTTGAGTCACTGTGAGTTAGTCTGGTTTGCAAGGTGGGGGGGCACTGATAGATTGGTTCCTCACTTCTCCAAGCTAGACTTCTTGGCAGCACTGCAGTAGTCACCAGGCTTCCCGGAATGCGAGAATTGTTCCTGCCAAAGGCTTCCCTGCAGCAAGACCATGCTAAGGATTAATGCTTGCTATACTTTATCCTTACAGCTTAGAGTTGATGTCTCCAGGACACAGTACTGCATATTACTGCTGGTATGGCTTTCTTCCCCTTTAGGATCACTGGACCAAAGATGCCCTTGCAACACCTATGCTACACAAGAAGCTCTACAACAACTGACAACTGTCCTCAGCACAGCAAGATTGGCAAGCTGCTCCTTTACAGTTTGGAAAATGACCAAGAAGCAAAGTAGCCCTTGGGGTCTACAAGGTGTTACAGTGGCAAAATGCAAGCAGAATGTGGAAGTTTTAGATGAGAGACTACGGTAAGGGCAAGGGAACAGCAAAGAGAACCAGAAAGCGCTTTCTGGAGACTGGTTTGCAGCACAAAGAGGATGGACAAATGGAGGGCAGAGGGGAGAAGTTCATCAGCTCTAGTTCTAAACCTGAACTCCATTCCTAACTTCAATCCACATGGCAATCACGAGCATTGACCACAAGGCAGCAACCAGATCAAGCCATTGCCTAAGGTGAGGAGGAGGTCTGAAAACCTCAGACCTGAACAAGCAGATGTTTCCCAGGTGCTTCAATACCTTTTAAGCTGGGATGAAAAAGAAAGGAGAACTGTTTGTCACTAATCCAAGCTACCGCTGAGTCACATTTCCACGCAAAACAAGTGATGTTGAATACATTTCTTAAATGCCTCACTAGCTGTTCCAAATGGTACCAAGACAGCAAATCCAAGTAAAGTATAAACTACAGCTGAGGAGCTCTTTGATGCAACTATCATCCTCTGTCTTGCTACAGAAAAAGAAACATATACCAGCATTTCTGTTTGGGGGGAAAAATACAACAAAAGTGAAAGGAACCAAACAGAACAGATACGGATAAACTCTGCCATACACTCTTCAAGACCTTTGGGGCTTAACGTGGGACAAATACTTACTGAAAGCACAACTGTGAATTTCCTCAAATTGTTGATTTCCTCCTTTTCTTTCAATTTTTCTTAAAATGCTATCAATCACACCTCAGCAGACAAACACACTGCTAGCAGCTTCACCTTACCACAGGGACCATCTCTGTCTTGAGCCAACAGAGGTGAGCAAATGTTTTGCTTTTACAGTTCTTTGGAAAATTCTGTAGATCTATTGGGAAAGGAAAATTCCCAGCTCAGGGGTCCCTCAAGCTGTAAGCAAGCAGAAAAATCTCAGCAGAAGGGGGTCACTCTGAGCTGTTCACACCAAGCTCTGCGCCAGCACTTCCAGGGCTGCAGAACAGAGGTTTGGGCCAAGCAACAGAAATGCCCTATGGTCCAGACTCCAGCTTGTTCAGTTAACAGAAAGGTCAGGCTGACAAAGGCCTTCAACACACTCTAATATTCTGGGAACTCTAGGCCTCAAAAAAGCAGAAATTATTCAATTTACTAGTGTGATGTCCAATCTTTGCTGGCCCATGGGCAGTAGTACTAGCCAGTAACTGATGAACTGTTGCAGCCTGTAACAACATGCTTTCTCTCGCTTTTAACCTAGGCAGTGGCATCAGCAGCAGCTTCCTACAGCCACAGACAGTGGCTGACAACAGGAGACTGGGAAAATACCCAGGTGGGAGCTGAAAGGAAGACTGGGGCTATGTTTGGTGCAAGCCTATTGACTTTTCTTTTCCCAGGCTAACCCAACAACAAAAACATACATCTAAAGTGTTTTGGTTCATATCTGGGAATCAAGGGCAGGAAGGTTAAAGTTAATATTTGCTCTGGACCACAGCTGCACCCTATAACTGATTCAGAATAAATTTACAGGGAAATCTTGAGGAGGCTGCAAGTAGTTCTTTTATACATCACTAAGTTAAGGAGGAGGATCATCTGTAAAGGAGTCAGCCAGGGACAGAGTATTTTTCATGAAACAGTTATGAAAAATGCACTGTAGCTTGGGAGGAAAAGCACCCCTCCAGAAGCGTGAAACTATATTATAGTTCCTACTACCTTTCCTGCTTCATTCCAAAGGCACACACTAGCCAGGCTGGCAGTTCTCCCCCTTCCACCATTAAATAAGCCCCCAGGTAAGAAGACACAACAGTGCAACAGAGCAGCACGGTGTCAGAATTTATTCCTCCCAGCCTTCAAGCTGACTTCTTGACTTTGCTTTATTCAGTTACCGCCTGTGACTATTACAGCACAGTTACAATGCGTACTCTCTTTTGATCTAACCTGCTCTACATAATGATGAATTTAGGCTATTTGATGGGGGAAGACAAAAGAACAACAGCAAATAATTTTATTCTTACAGAAGAATCTACTTAGAGGAGAAAAGAGCTGGTAAATTGCTGCCACTTTACTGTTTTGTTTGAATAATTTTCTGTAGGAGAATTTTAAATGCCTTGTGTATCAGGAATGGGCAGCTGCTCCTTTTTCCAGATGGGTATTATGGTATGAGGCACTGATACAATTTGGTGGATGGACTATTGACTGTTGTGAAATGATGCTGAAAATGATGCAATCAATTTAATTCTCTAATGGCCTACGGAAAGGAGGGGAAACTTTCTGAGCATTGTTTGACCTGCCTTACGAGAGGCTGAAAATCCTGTTCTGAGTAATCAGAAGATGGATCTCATTTTATACAACTTTTTTTTGATTCAGTAGCTGCAGGAGAAAGAACTGAATCTTAATTTATAATTCTAGCTCCTTCCACTATTACTCACAATGAACGAAGACGAGAGCTTTTGTTCCAAAACCAAAAATGCTTCAAGCCTTTAGATGACCTTCAAGAGAACTGCAAGATAGTCTGACTGTAGTCATCAAAACTCTTCTGGTTCAATTGGATCTTCTAGAAGTGTGCTATTTTATCAAACACTTTGCAGCAATGAGTTAGTTTGAACTTTTCTTTAAAAAAAAAGAATAAAATATAGAGTGAGATGGCTGTATCATAGGATGAAGGGAGATATCAGTTCAATTCCTTGTTCTGACCAAGTCAGGGATATCTGGAATGAAAAATGACCTAAGCACATGAACCTCTGTTTGCAAGTTAGATAGCACATGCATCTTGGAGTCTCACACAAACTAGACTTTCATCCTGAAAATATAATTTCCACATAAAAAAAGATTCATATTGCTGCACAGCAGAATTAACATGTTTCAAAACCTGTAAAGCTACTGAAATGGAATTGCTAGCTTTTCATCACTAAATTACTGACATCAAAAAATAGGGAAATTGTCACGTCCTCTTGATCAACATAGGTTGCTTCAGAGTGTGTATATGCTAGAGAAACAATAATTTGTGTTGCATTATTCTATACAGTAAAAGCCAAAGATCATGAAAACTACAAAAGATGGCTTTACCTCACACTTGCTGAATTGAAGTTCCATGGACACATTCAAAATAGGTAACATTTAAACAACCCAGCCGCAAGTTCAGAGCATTGTCTGATACTCTATATCCGAAGAGGTCCTGTGCAGCTGCAAGGTCCCTCCTGAACCATACTTTGGGATGGCCATGGTATTTCTTTCCATTTGTATCACAAATTATCACTTTGGAACAGTCTTCTCACCCCAGACATTAGCCACAATGTTCAGGGAGCAATTCTAAGCCAAAGTTTGTTTGCCTGCATTAGGTTGGTGCTGTCTATAAAGGACAGCTTCCCTATAAAGGTATGGGACTAGGATTCACAAGATGTGTTTTCAACTCTTAGCTCCACTAGAAGTTTCCTGAGCAAGAAATTTAATTTCATTAGAGCTTTCACCCACTCTAAGCATACACTAACTGCTTGAACTATAAATTACCCAAGAGCAGAACCATCTAACACTGCGCAGCTGTAGGAGCTGCCAGAGAGGGGGGAATGGGTCTCCGCTGGACTCAGGCGCAATACTGCATTACAAACATTAGGGTACCAAGCAAGCTCCTCCCAGCCAGTGCACCTCAACTGGGCATTTCTCCCACTGCTCCACCAGCAGTCACAGGCTGGACATGAAGTGAGACACACCAAACAAAAAGTCAGGTTCGCGGCTTTAGGAACCTGCTTTTTGCATGAGGACGTGCAAGGAAAGTGTCCAGGACCTGATGCAACCTTGCTGGTTTAGCCTACCTCCCCTGTATCCACCACATGCTCCCTTTATAACGAGCCTTCAGGATAAACAATGCCTCAACATTTTTGATTAAATGCTTTTCAAGCTCTTAAAGTCCCTAGCAAACGAGTTAGTTTGGTCTGTTATATTGCATTATACAACAAGAATGATTGATTGAAACAAACCTTTTCCCCTTTCACTCCACAGCTATTTCCACAAGTATTTTGATTCTGGCAAGAAGTATGACATTATTGATTTGCTCTGTACTGCTTGGTCTGGAGCCTCATCTGCAAAAGCATTATTCTTTATTGCTTCAATAATTTCACTGAGTGCAGAGAACTCCATTGTATTTTTTTTTACTTAGCGTTTAGTGATTCTTTAAATTTTTTATGTGCTCTGAAGCTGAATATCAGCCATTTGCAGAAATGCACTGGAAGGTAACCAGAAATTCAGATGTCTCCATAGACATCATAGTACTACTCTTGCTGATCTAAAGCTCCCCACAGAGGTTTTGCTTGGTCTGGGATACTGCATCTATGCAAGATTTTAAGTGATAAGGAGGACTGGGCAGGGAAGAGAAACTGATTCTGAACTCAGGACAGTACCAATTTCTGTACTCAAATGGCTCCTGGTCAATAGAATAAAAGTAGTGCTTGATGCCTGCACCAGACCCACAGCAGATCCTAGCAATGGGTTGCTGAAAGCACCTTTGTTTTACCCCTTTTTTCTTCCAAAGCCTTCTGTTTATGATGCTGGATGCACAGCAAACTCCAGACCACTGAAAAATCCAAGGGTGCCCTGAGTGTACAATTTTTGGCAGATTTCCAAATGTGGATATGCCCATGTAGCCTATGAACACATGGGGACTCCCAGCATACAGAATTTGCACTTTGACACGACATGCAGTTTGATTGTCTGCTGTCCCCTTTGATTTCCACATCAAGATAGAAGTCTCACAAGAAGACGAGACTGCAGCTGATGCACTGACAGCAAAAGGTTCCAAAAGGGTGCCACTTGTTTGCTCAGATAGAGGCATATAGGATAATGCCTTAACCCTGCACAATTTGAGCATCTTCTGCTCTGTGACAGGTGAATTGTAAGCCAAACAGGACTGGAAAATGGGTGCTGGGAGATCTTCCTAGGAGCCACTTCCACATGGAGGAGAAAAAAAGACCACCAATGGTCTCAGAAGCATATTGGAGACTCCGAGAAAAGGCAGTGCTGTAGCCCACTCAAACTAAGGGAAGCCCAATAAAACACAAATACAGCCTGGCATGACTTGAGGGATCTTTGATCCAGTGATTTCCTAACAGGATAAGATCTGCCAGGAGAACCACTGATCACTGCTTATTTTCACAAGCCGTTTCCTTGTGTTTCAGCTACATGCTGTAACCCAGCTTGTAGACTGAAGACCAAAACAATTATAAGACAGAAAATGCCCCACTCTCATTAGAGACGTGAATGAGCTGTGATCTTCACATTAAGGAGCATTTCAAAGTTTCCAGGATACTGCAACATACAGAGTTATTTAGCAGCCTGAAAAGGTCACATCTACTCTGCCTCCCACCACTGTTTACAGAGCACAGTAGGCATCAAAAACAATAGGTCATGCATTTTCATGCTATAAATTTTGGGAGACCAGGAATTAGAAAAAAGAATGTGTTTGCAGAATAACAAAACTGTGAATGGGACAAGCAGACAGCCAATGCATCCTCTGTCATGTGAACGCTCCCTTTCACAGGTCTTAAGAGGAACACTGAACATCTTCCACATCTGAGGAATCGGATTCAAGCCTTGAATATTGAGCCGAGAATGAATCCCTAAACTAAGATTTCATTATACACAACATCTGCCCAGAAGCCATTCTGCACCTCAGTCTTTGTTTCATGACCAAAGAAATTAACAGCTTCATGTGAGGCATCAGCCAGTGAGCTTGTAAAATCAAAACCCCAAACCTCTTTGGCAAGCTGCTAACTTGTTCATTTTGGATAGCAAAGGGTGTTCCAAAGAAAAAAGACAACATTATACCCCAAGATATTGCACTATGACACTTTAAAGATATATGGGCTTATAACAGATTGTGTGCTAATTCTCCCATGTAGAAAATAAATACCTTTAGAGGACGTGTTTAGAGGAAGGAGAACACTATAAAATGTGCAACACTACAAGCATATACTGAAACTCAATATATAAAACCGTTTCACATGTCCTCTCTCTCCCCAAGCAACTGGATGATCTGATGCAAAACGACTGACTCATTCCCATCCCCACTACCCTGGACTGTATTTCCACACAGGGTGGAGGAAGAACATTGTCCTAATGATCAACCTCACTCACTTCTAAAAGTGCTTCACTAACCACCTCCTTCCTTACTTCCAAAGTAAGAGATCTCCTTAGGGAGCAATGGAAATTTCAACCCAAACCCTCAAATAAGCAGCCCTCCCATGAGGGCACACAGACCTGATCCTGCTTGAACATGCAGAGCCTGGACTGCCAGTTTAGCTATGGTCCCCCAGTACAGCTCCATTGCATCACTCGCTGCAAACGGACACAGATGTGCTACTGAAAAGTTCAAAACAAAGCTACAATAAACACTAAATTCTGGGTTTGTATGAGTGAAAACTGGGTCAGCTCCATTGAAATCAGTAGAATGCCACCTCTCTACATAAGCGAAGAATTAGGCTCAAACCTAATTTTGTCATGTTTTTAAAGATTGTCCCAGTGGTTTTAAACCTATTTCTTTCGTTATGCATTTACTGACCTTATTTAAGAGACTTTTCAGTAGTCCTGATCTGCACATCTGTTCAATGCAACAACGGGGCAATTACAAAAGCAATTTCAAAAGATGTATTTAGGACTGACAGATTCTTGCAGGTGACAGCTGTTTTGCCACACTGCCAAGCCCACAGCAAGCTTTGTATCACACCCGGAACGGCTCCAGGAAAACAATACACGGGCCACTATAGTCAAGGGAAGACTTTGTCAATAGATAAAACATCACACAGTCCTGCCAGGGCACAGGGAAAGCTCACCTCATCTCCAGCACTGCAAACTCCGTGGCATCATCTTCCTCACATGCCAGCACCTCCATGCTTTCTTCCAGACACATTTGCCACATACAGCATCTTTCCAGACACCACTGGGAGAAACTGAAAGGAGGGAATAAGGGAAGAGGGCATTATTTTTGTCTTGTTCCTTTGTACCTTTATGGATTTAGCTTAAGCCTTTAGTTTAAGGGGCACACTTCAGCTGATTTCAGGGAAATTGGAGCCAGTTTAAATACTATTTGTTTTTTTCTTTAACTTAACACCTACATTTCTTGATCGGCATTTAAGCAAACCCTGTTGATATAGCTGGATACTAACTGCCATCCTGCACGTCATCAGCCAAAGATACATCCTGCACTAGTGCAGTATCTGGTACTGATCAGACCACACCAACAAACTGGCATTTGCTCTGTATCACAGCTGCTCTTCAATGCTCCATTAATGTCTGCACTACTTTAAACCCTCTGTTCTGATTTTAATCCTTAGAGGAGTCTATGACACTATGGTAAGTGGCTTCCTTGTCCCCAAACCTCTTGTACTGTATTGAGTTATGAATTTTAGGAACATCTCTCCTACTGGCTGATCAAACCTTTCTTTGTTGCGTGAGCTAAGGCTTTTAATTTTCTATCAGAAACAGGTTAAGTCCTTAGCCTGTTGTGAATAAACCAAGTTTACTGAAATATTGTAAGAGGTTCTTCTCTAAGATGCCACTAGAGCAAATCACTTTCTCTGTAAATAAACAGGTAGGCTTCCTATGAAATACTAAACAGGAAATTGCAGTACAAAAAGTGAGATATAAGAAAGCTTTCTAAGCCAAGAGGTCAGTTTGAAAGTCTACATGAAGCTCAGATGTTGTAACACTCCCATAGCTAATTTAATATTTACCATTACAGCAAATGTTGTTCATGGGTTATTCTGACTTTTGATGTCAAAGGAAGACATCTGCTCATTGTTTGCAAATCTAACCAGTCCTGTACTTGTGGAGGGGTATCTAACATACTTAGCAAAGATTGGAATACACAGAGTGAAGTTAGGTGGGAATTTTGCTCCCACTTTCTTGCCATTTTCCTGGTGACGATTTTCCTCCCATCCTAAACAATACCAGCTGCAGACAGCTACCTGTCAGAATCATTTCTAGAGGCCTCACTACTGCCAGTCACAGAAAAGCTGACTTCATTTGTTGACTGTTAAGTCCTGTAAAAAACAACAGCTCCACAGCTAACAGTACATCTCCTCAAAATATGACTGCCAACACAGTGGCTTTAAAAGCTCTTGCCTGAATTATTTCATATGGTCAAGAGTATACACTTTCCTTGCTATTTCAAGCTGCTTTTAAAATGAAGAAAGAAGATAAATTAATTACTGGTAGGGGGTTACATAGGGGGCCTGTTTTACAGGAACACAGAAGATCACTGCAGAGCACTGGAGAATAACACAGCCACTCTCCTCTCTCACACCAGCATGTCAGTTGACTGAATCCACCATGTATTATTCCATTTACATCATCTGAAATGAAGCAATGTATTAATGTGCTTTGTCAAATAAGAAATGGTGGAGATCTGTTTAGCACGTCAATAAAAAGATAAGACATGTGTTGACTTCTAAATTCAGTATGCAGGTAGCATTCAGTATTTCCCCTTGCTCTGCAGGAGGGCAGGCTGGGGACTCTCCTTTCTATCCCCTGCCAAAAATCTTCTCTGGCAATTGCTTATTCCTCATAGAAGCTCATTACCTTTAATAAGAGAGAAACAACACTATTAGAGCACAGTGTGAAGATTTGTCACTGCTTTTGCCAGCCTGTTGTCCCCACAGCCTGTCCTCATTTCGTTGTTTTTCCCTAGTAAAAGGTAGTAAATCAAGTCCATCAGAAAAACAGCAGCCCTTGGATTTTTTTGTTTTGACACTTAGACAACTATTTTTAAGTGGGTTTACTTTCACAAGTTCAGTTCACTCCCACTACACTTGTGTTTTTATTCACAAGTACAGCGCAAGCCTCTTCCGCCGCTGTGTTTTATCTGACTTCATGTGTCATTTACTTAGGAAGGGGTGCCAAGCATCACATTTTTCAGGCTAAATATTTTATAAAGTCTGTATTTCACCTAGCCAGGACATACTTATCAATCCAAAAGAGAACCTCACTCTTTTGAATGGTCTCTGTTAAGAAAACATGAAAAAGATACCTCAAAAGTACACTAATGTAGCATTGAGCACTTTCCAGAGTGTTTTAGGGGCTTGGATAGCCTTTTTGTTCTGTTTGGACTCAAATTAAGTAAGGGCATCTGGACCTCTGATCAAAACTCTTTACAGTCATTTATACTAAGCTGATCTGGGGGGAGTAACAGCTAGGACACAGCTATGCTGGATGACAGAACTTGGCCCTAAGAATACAGCGAGATATTTCAGGATGTTTCCTGTATTAATTTTCTCCAATAAGTTTGCCTGATGGTTTTAATCAATTGTGCCTTTTTTAAATTTATTTAAGCTGAGGTCAAAGCAGGAAATTAACATGTTTTCTGTCAACAGTTTGTGTGTTTACTGCATATCTAACATCTTACTAGATTTGGGTAGTGTTTTACCCAATCTACCAATGTCTGATTTGTCTGGATTTGTGAAGGAACATAAATCTGCCAAATGATCGCAGACACATTTTTATTGAAAAATCCGATTTTATTTTCAGAGATTAGTGTTGATTCACATAGTAACTGAATTTTAAAAAGCACGTTTTCAGATGTTTCGCTCTTACAAGTGTTTTTAAATTCAAGAGCTTCATCCACACTGGAAAAACATTCAGAGAATAAATACAAAAAAGGGAATATGAATTAATTAGGTTTCAGTTCCTGACAGAAGCTGAACATCTGCTGAGCACACAGATCCAGTTTCCACTGGGAAATAAATAAATAAAAATCGAGCCCTAAATTAAATCAATTTGTATTACGGGCACTCAGAACCATTCAGGATTGGGCATTTGTGATCTAACTTTAATATAAAGATAACGCTAAAGAAGTTCAGCGCTAACTGCTGTAAGCAACTTTTTCACATGAGTATTAACATCAATGTAGCATTAGCACTAAGGAATTTGGGATCACTTCAGAGAAAGCAGGGGCTGCCTGATAGCAGTAACCTGGATCATGCCTTTTGATGGAGGACTCAGGATATTTTACAGTATCCCATAAGCAGATCAAAGTATAATAATTACTATTAAATGCAGCTGTTTTCATAGCAGAATTTACTTCCTCTCACTAGCAGCCTGTTGATAATCTTTGGCATATTCCAATCTGGGATCACGAATCAAATCTTACAAAGATGATTTTCTATCAGATTTCTGGCCATATCCATGTCCTTTTCCATCTAAACGGACTCTTCTAGTTTGCACTAACCCTTTGGTATGAGAATTACCTTCTTGTATATTATTAAAGGCAGTGAAAAAGCAAGACTAATTATTTTGCAACAGATTAATATGCAACCAGAATACAACAAAGATACAGTGCATGCCATCCCGCCAAAAAGAGAGGTTAACAGTAAAGACAAGATCTGTTGATACAACCAGGGACAGACCCTTAACTTAAGAGTAATTTTTATTATCCTTCCTTTGTTAATCAACTCTGACTACCAATTAGTATGTAAAATGAATCCAAGAGCTCTCCAAAGGTACATTATTTTAATCTGGATTTGGTCAGAAGTAATAAGTTGAATCAAGTGACTGTTTTGTGAAGGTTATAAAAATCTCACCTGAGCCACAAAACGAAGATAAAGTACTGAAATGTCAGGTGGACTGGGAGATTCTGTTCTTTGCAAAATTAAATAACTGTAGGCTTCAATGAATTTTCAAGTGACTAAGTTGGGCCTGCTTCAATACAGTTCTGCCTTTCTAGTCTATGCTCTTGTACTTAACTGTTCTCCTACTTTGGAGGGTTTTTTATGACCTTCTGGAAATAGCTGTCTGGGAAGTTAGTACTTGCAAAAACTACCTAGAATTCTGGAAGGTCTTCTCTGAAAAAGTGAATATGTAAAAAAAAAATATCCTACACAACAAATCTACTCCTACTATATATCAAATTATTTCCACACTCTAGTCTATACTGCCTAAATGAAAGCTTTCATTTCAGAGGTCGCTAGCTCTCAAGATCAGGAAGGATGCTCTTGGACTTAGACAGGAGTAGAGACTAAGAAGCTGGTGATGGCATGTTAGACCTGGTGTCCAGGATCATCTGCCTACAAGGAATCTGCAGCTGGCAGCCAATAGCATGGTAACAACTGGAATCACTGTAGCCAGGTTTTGATTCCCATTGCTACCTGACATTTTCCCACTTGTCAAGACCAGCTTCTTATAGGTAAAAATTCTTCATTGCACTAAGTTACAAGCTCTGTGCCAGTCTTCTGCTCTCTCTACAGGCTATTCTTTGCCCACCACAGCTAAAAGCGTCATATTCTTTGTCTGTTTCAGGAGCATAATTAACATGCGGCAGAGACAAAATCATCATCTACACAATAAAAATGAGATGAAGTGTTTTCTCAACATGAGATCGTAGCTGTATTATTTACCAAGACACAACCAACACCTTGAGAGGTTACTAACTGTAAGTCAAAGAAAAAAGATCACTTTTCAGAAGCCACCCTTTGATGGGAGAAGTACCATCTATAGCAAGGTTTTGCACAGGTACTTGCAATCAGTGAATAATGTTCTGCAGACATAAAAGCTTTTGTGAAATCAGGACCTAAATAACTTCAGAAATACAGATGGAAACATCCATCAGACTACTGATGTCTCAGACAATGCTGAGTACATTTTAAGATGCTCTTATTTTCTACCAGCATTATATGAAAATACAGGCATATTCACAAGATGAGAGCACAGCAGAATCACAGGTTTATTCAGAAATTTAGTGGCATTGCAGTACATTACCAAACACATGTTCCCACCAGATCAAACATACCACACTTTAGATTGGCATTTAATATAGATATTTGTAGCCTGCAGGAATAATAAATGAAACTAATTAAGTTTAATAATTCAAGAGAACCCGGCATGCCTGATTGCTACAGAAATGTTAATTATCTTTCTCCTTTTCCAAATCTCTCCCCTCTCCCCAATAAAAATCATTCTGGAAACTTCACAAAATGTAAATACATTAAGAAAAAAAAAAATCATAACAGCAAGCCCCTTTCAACACACAGAAAACACCCAGATTTACAGCTGATGCAAACTTCACTGAAATCCTACAGACTGTAAAAGAGTAAGGCCTGTTTTCACAAGGAGTCAGCTTAGTCATGAAGGAGATTTATTTTATTATATGTCCTCTCGTCACAGAAACAGGACCCAAAAAGCTACCTTAGACAGATCTTACTAAATCCAAGTCATCAGCTACACTGCAGCAGAGACTTCAAATACTGCAATATCTGTACTATTGGTTCGTGTGTGTTGGCACACAGTAACTTTTAATGAAGATCTATTTCATTCAGCAGAGGAATGTTTAAAAGCACAAATATTTCTAGAAAATTACTGCTCTCTTCTTTCCCCACATTTCCCAGTCAGAGCTATTATCAAAAGACAAGAATAAATTAACTATTTAAAACCTGTAACAGCATCTTAGACTGGCAGAGAAACAATCCATAGTTAAGAGAAGATAAAATTGAGAGAAGGGTTTATCAGAAACACTGGACTAAAGATGGGAAGTACACATGTGAAGAGTGCCCTAGATGCAAGTTACTCATTGTGAAGCACTCCAGACCATCAGGTATTGCTTCCGTAGCGGAAGCAATATGCAGCGTGTTTCTTTCTAATAAAGAATTTACACCACCAAATTACCAAAAATAGAAGAAAATCTTATCTGCACCTATTCATTTTCTTCCAAAATCTACTTTGAGCCAATATATCTTGGCAAAATCTACTTTTGCCAAGGTGAAGAGTTAAAGAAAATACCCTTTAACAGATGATTAATTTCCTTTGCAGTACAGTGAAAATCTTTAGAGCCAGAGGTTGACTTAGATTACCTTGCTAACTAATAAAGAGAACAGGTTTTTAATTAGGTCGCCTAAAGCTCATTCTTCCTTCATTATTTATGATTCTTCTTTTGTGCAGTGTAATTACTACCACTAACATATATATATATAAAATTAAAAAAACTGCACACTCACATATATATAGGTATACAGAGAGAACATCATGTCAGTGAGAAGCAGAGACATTTCCTCCTCCTGCACAGGGACTTCTACCAAACAGTAATTGTGCAAAAAGAGACTCGGCATATGCAAACATCAGCTTTGCTTGTCGTCAGATCTCTCTTTTCCCAGGACATCTAAAAGATACATTTAATAAGAAGGCTGCTAGGGCACCCAGTGTTAACTATGACCATAGCATTTCTTCTCATTGCCTATATCCATTTGGCATCCATGATTTGACTGAAAGCTCTTCCAGGTAAGGCTGTTTTCTCTTGGACAGTGCCTAGCAGCATTATTAAGCCCACCATTTATTTGTAAAATACGTACAACATTTGCCTGATAGAGTAACACTGAACATATTCATGTTTGAAATTAATGGAGATGGTAGGTTTCACATGTATATAGTGTGGGCTGCGCAGAGAGCTGCATAAATGCCATGAATTGTTTACACATTTACCATTATTCATTTCAGATGAGTTGCCTTTGCTCACTAAATCCCACATCTGCTCATTTACTACGAGAATTGGGGAGACTGTGTTAAGCCAGCAAACATCAACCCAAAGCATGTGTTAGACTTGCATCTCACAGAGGACTGGATGTACGCCGGATCTGAGGAGCCAGCTGGGGGAAACAGCGCTGTGACATGCAAGAGAGGTACAAAAGCCAAACAGCTCATCTTGAATTTCCAGCTGTCATTATTTTCAGGCTGAGATGGCTACTGAATATAGGCAAGTAGAATATAAGCCTACATGCCACTAAAACAAATTTACTTCCCAGGCTGAAAGGCTTGTTTGCCAAGTCTTCAATTTTTGCAACTATGCCTTATCCCAAAACCTGCAAAGGCTCCACACTTCACACAATATCCGGTTTTGTGAGAGTCTTTGGGACAGGCTTTGCTGTTTTATGTATTTCACCTCACTGTAGTTCTATTGTACAGGTTTCTTCCTTTTCCTCAGCTCTGCCCAGAGAGAGCATTTAAGGCCAATAATTACATATGCACAGCACATCCTCCTTCTATTGTATACTATACTTTTTCAAAGTTTAATAAGCCTCTGAAAAAAAATGAGCATTCCTGTTCAGTTGCATCTGAGTGTAATGAAGTTGGGTGTTTTTTCATTTAGTTTGTTTTTGTTTGTTTTTCCAGGGGTTGAATTAATTCACTCTAGCACCCTGCCTATGCAGATATACTGCTATCTCTGTTTGGGCACAGAGAAAAAAGAGTTTGTGGCATTGTTCATTTGCATTGTAACAGTCCTAAAAGCCCTGTCATTGATCACGCAATGCCTATTTATCCAAATAGATCCAGAAAAGCATCTCCAGCAAGTGAGCTCATAACCTAATCTCACAAGGAAGTTTTTACTGGGTTTTTTTATCTTTGGTTTGGGAAAAAAATGCTTATTAGGCTCAGGAATGACTTTCTTCCACGTACTTTGCATGCACAAATCAAAAAAACTGATGACAGTCCACTGAAAAAGAAAGCCCAGGAAAAAAAAAAAGAACAAACAAAACCACATTTGCTTTTCACTTTAAAGCACATAAAAGGGGGAGTAGAAAGCAGGCAGGCAGGCTATTTGAGTAGCTTATAAACATATGGTATGACAGCTTCTCAGTAGGAATGCATGGGTTCAGTTTTCTGCTCAGATACCCTGGCATACAAGGTCCCTGCTGCAAGAGGAAGGACACTGCTAAGGGCCATCTCTCTGCAGTATGGATGCAGAGAAGCAACTTAGAATAACCAACCCCACAAAACAGGCAGCTTTATAGCTACAGTGAAAAATACACTTAGTGTCTTTTTCTGCCACACACCCAATCAAAAAATCCATGCTCAGGGATCCACACAACATTCTCATGGCTCTGGTTATCTGCAACCGAAGTAAAGACCTCTGGGCCACAGGTACAGGAGTAAATTACTACAGATCTGTGCCTACTTCGATGCAGGGCCTTCTCTTCTGTTCAGATCAGCATATTCAGGTTAATTGTGAGTAAAACTGGACAACAGAGAGGCCAGACGGTGAGGACAGACATAATGTTTCCAGGAAATGAAGGGAACTGCTAGAGAATCCCCTGGCTCACTCGAGCGCTTTCTCCCCATTAGGTTTCTAAGATTCAAATTACCTAATTCTCAGGTGATTCTCTGTAACAGTCTGGTTACTTGCCTTTAGTGAAACTCTGATACAAGGTTTCACTGCCTGAAGTGGGTCAGATCTTCATGCAGAAGGTTTTATGTTTCTACATATAATTACTCAGCAAAAGTTTGGATTCTCAACTGAATTACTGTACACTCGGATTTTCCCTCACTGAAGCCCTTGCCATTCTTTTGGCAGCTTGCCTCATCTGACTATTGGCTCCTCAAACACTTCAATTTTGTATTCCTAGAAATCTGGTATTCCAAGTCTTCAAAATATGCTATCTCCCCAGAACATGGAATATATTTGTGAGACAGCAACAAAAGCCTTCTCTACTTAAGCCTGATATGCTGGAGCATAAATTCTTGTTACAGATACTTACAACCACGTATTGCAGACACACTTTAAAAGAAAAGACACAAAAACAGTTAACACAGAATTCTATGATCCGCTGAAGTACTTCCTATTTTATTTAGCTCAGGAGGGGCTCTGATGCAGAGCTTGTGATGACCAGCAAGTCTTCCCTTCCTCAGTGAAGAGATAACTAATAGAGAAATTTGCACGTGTACACACACAGCTTTAAAGCAGGAGAGACGTACTTGCACTATTGAACTCCACGGACATTTAATGCGCAGTATGTTCTTGCCTACAAGCACTCAGTCATGTGCTTGCAGCGCTCCAGGCAATGCTTATAATTGCCCTTAGTTGATTTACATGGCACATTTTAGGCACTAGAGATGAGCACAGAAGTTGCCTGCAGGTCTGAATCCTTTTGAAAACATTGTATATCATGGCAGGGGAGGTAGATGAAACAGTTCCCTGACAATATAACAGCAGGAAGAAAGTTCCCTCCAGTAGTTCTGCAGCTTCTATTCCATACATCAATGACTAATTTGGACTACTACAACTTCACTTAGGCCAATACAGTTGCGTTGGGAGGAAGAATTATGCCATTTGTCTACACAAAGGCCTATTCCCTGCTTGTTGCACAACCAAGTGCCTTTTAAATATATATATAGAGGTGAATTCAGATTAGGCATGAGGAATATTGATATTCTCAGTCAACCAGCAATAATCGGACAGATTCCAATAGCGTTACTGATATGGTTTTGATAGTCTATTACTTCAGTGGGGCTATTGTATAGTACTCAGTACAAGTAAGACTACCCAGAACCTAATCCTACATTAGTCATTCACCCACTAAATTTTCTGAAGGGCCACCCTTTAAACTGCCAAAGGTATATTCAAAAGTAAATACATATGCAGAGTTATTATGATCCTGCCAAATACTGGCATACAGGTTTCACACCCTATTCAGGATATATCATTTGTAATAACTGCGTAACTTTAAACACATGCTCGAGTCCCAAGGAAATTAGTGAGAACTAAATGCCAACCTTTGAGTAGATGTTTCTGTCCAGCAAGTCCATTGGATCAGAGCTCTAATATTTACCGAAACGCATGTTATTACTTATCAACTCACCAGAAAAAAAATAATTCCTTCAATACCTCTTCATGCAAATTTTAATCACTTTTTCAATGTCAAACCTTTAATGAGGCCGTTCCTAGGAAGCAGGGTGAACAGGCCATTAGCAATGCAGTCATAGCACAAAATTCTATTAGGAAAATGACACTTCCACTTCAGTAGACTCAGGCATATACCAATGCAGTTAATCTGACTCTTATATTCCAAATGAAAACAAGACGATACTGCAACAACACTGAGTTTTGAACACCCTCAATGACTTTCACCAGAGCAGTAATTTTTACATGTATGCTACAGTAAAATTGTACAGAAATGCCAATGAGAATGTCCAAGTTTACTGTAAATAAGATGTAAACCTATTTCATTTTTGCTACTATTATGAAACTTCTGTCAGACACAGCACTTGCTTCATTTGCATCCACTGCAGGGAAAAAGACATTTCGTCACTTTATTTAGGAGAGCACTGGGGCAACTACTGGAACAATGAACTTACAGTACTAAAACACTGAACAAGCAGATGAACCATGATAACAGTAGCTTACATGAATTACAAAGTTGACAGGCAAGGAACTGGACTCATTCAATCCATACACTAGTTTGTAGTACCTAGCAATAAATCTAACCACTTCTATAAATAGTGCTGTCCTCTTGGGTACCAGGAACTGCTATCCTTTCTTCAAACACACTTGTGCAGTCTCCAGGGTTAAAGTTGGACTGCAGAGAATTCAAGCAATATACACCATCATAAGGGTACAGCAAAGCAAGAAAGATGGTAAGCAAGGAAAACAATGATGAAAAGAGGAAAAATACCATTACATTCAAGTTATAAAAGGGTAAACAGAAAAGAGATTTGAAACAGTAAGTGGAAAAAGTAAGAAAGTTATAGCTAGAGAGTACTGTGGCTAGACCTTGATGACTTCAAGAGAGTTGACTTGAAAAGCTTGAATTGAAACAAAAGCTCCCCCATTTGTATTAGTAATGGAACAATAACCAAGCCTCTGGGCAAAATATGAGAGTAAAGCACATCAGAGCTAAAGTGCAAGATGTGAAAATTTTATGCTCAATCTTAGAAGTGAAATGTTTTTATCTGAGGAGGTTATTGTAAACAGTTTTATTCTATCAATTGTCCTTTGAGTAGCTACTACACAAAAACACACGCAGAAAAAAGCAGGATGCTTTTCTCTATTTGAACTTTGTCTTAGAAAAAATGCTGTGCTATTTATAAAAAAAAAGTCTGAGAGCCAAGAGCTCTCCAAGCATGCCTACACATTTCAATGCTATTATACTTTTAAAAACCCAAACTAATCAGCCGATGCTCCTATGAAACTTTGGAAGAGCTGCTGAGTCTCTTACTGTAAAGCTAGAACTACAATCCATGAGAGCTCATCTTTGTTTTATACATTCAGAAACAAGGATGAGTTCAATTCCAGTTTTAATACCCATGGTCAAACTAGTCTGTGAATCTCTCATGCACAAGAAGAAATAGTGTTCATGAATGTTCCATCTCATCAATAAGCAATAAAATGCACCATAATTGTTTTGGAGATTGATAATACTTACTACTTAAAATGGCAATGTGGAAATTACCCAGTGGCAGAAGTGCAGAGACACTAGACAACAGGGTGCAGTGAACTTTATGGCGATGGCAATAGTCATTTTTAGGAATATTAAATCTCACAAGCATCAGTGTTCTGCTGTGACTTTGAGACTAGCTGAAACAATGAACTACCTCTTGCTAAAGAGGACAATACAGAAGGTTAACCCAAGCTCATCTTTGCTGTTCGTGCAACTCCAGCAGTTTCTCACACTCAGCTCTGATATTCGGGAATCACATCGAACCTAAAGCACTAGTAGAAAAAGATAAACTCTCCTTATTTAATGACCATTTTAAACTCACAAAACAGACTTCTGGAGGCCCAGTCCCCTCTGCTTCCCATCTGTGATAGCAACTCACCTAATGTGGTATCAGGATCTGCAACAGGAGCTATGGCACAGGCCCAGGGACACACTTTCTCTTAAGTATCACGTGGCATGTTTCTCCTCTTCAGCAGGGTATCTGACCAAGATGAATTACACCACATCAGCAACACTGTTCATGGGTTGTTTTTTTTCCCCTCCACATTATTTAATAATTAATTCCTTGTTTCTCCCATATAGACCTGCAAAAATGCTCCACCAGCAATTCCCCCCTTCCCCACAAGCTGCTCTACCTCCTTGGTTTAATCCAGCTAAGTCCAGGAAGTCAAACAGGAGGTAAACAACATCACCCTCAAACATTAACATACTGAAAATGCACATCAGAACAAGAAGGTTCAGACTCCTTCCTTCCACCCGAGCGGTTGATGCGGGCACACACCACCAGACAAAGCCAAGCTCTGCCCAACAGCCACGTACAACCTATCCACAGGGCTGTGTGGTGCAGGAAAGCTGCCGTGAGGAGGTGTACAGATGAGGGAAAGCCACAATGGTGGGTCTGTCCCCAGCACACATCACGATAAGGATCTCACCCACTGACAGAAACCCTTTGGGGAGCATGTGCCAGTGGAAGGTTGTTAACAATTTGCTGTGCAAATTGTGCTTGGTTTTTTCTCTCATGTGAGATAAACAGCCCAAGGGGAAAACGACTTGTGCAGAAAGCCAGCTCCAGAGCGGCTGGTGCTCACATACGGCACTTGCCTCTCATAAGGCACCCGATGGCACTGCCGATGCCCACAGATGCAAGCGAGAGGCCGCCTTACCTCCACCACGCTGAGGAGCCCTCCGTTCAGCAGCCACCCCCACATGAGGCCTCACACCTGCTCCTCACCCGGCAGAGGCCGGCACCACAGCCCCAGCTCCAGCTCCAACACCGCCAAACCGCCATCCCTCAGCCCGGGCACCGCCTTCGTGGCCGCGCCCTTCCCGGCATGCACCGCCTTCGTGGCCGCGCCCTTCCCGGCATGCACCGCCACAGCCCGCCTCCTGCCCCTCAGACCGCCCCGCTCCGCCGGCACGTGAGGGAGCGGCTGCGGAGGTGATGGCCGCAGCTGAGGTGGTGGGTGCGGACTGTGCTGTCCCGCCGACTAGGGGGCAGTCCCCGCCGGCGATTGCAGATCCTGTCTCTGCCCAGCGTTTTCTTTATACCCTCCTTTCAGCCCTTAATGAACTTTGTTGTCCTTTTCTTACCGCGTTTCCTTTACCGTGTTGACACTTTTTTTTTTTTTCTTTCAAGCAGCCCAGAAAAACCATCAAGCTGATGGGAATTGAAAAAAAAGAGCAAGCAAGCAAAGAGCCTGGTCAGATTGTCTTAAAGGTTGAGAAAAAAAAAAAAAAGCCCAAAACACCATATACAGAGATACAAAGGGATTTCCTCTTAACTAACAGAGTCCTGGCCACTTTCCTTATTTCTGTGCTCCTGACTTTAAACTGTCCCCTGAGCACTGCTGGACAGGTGCTGTGGCCCGAACCTGTCATTGGATGAACAGCCTCAGCACCCAGACCCAACCAAAAAGGGAGCAGAAACATGGTGAGCTGCACGCAGGTCCCAATGTGCTCGCCATTTTCTCAGAAGGATGAGATCTCAGCAACTGCAGCTCCCCTCAGAGAGGTCTCCTCCACCTACTTACCTGCTGCCTAGGGACTGGCACTCTGCAGAAGGTTTGCTGACCCCAAATACTAACGGAGATTTAATGACACCATCCTGCTAACCTTTCTGATGTACCTGGTGGGATGCCGGTGTTCCGCCTGTGACAGCTCTCCTCAGAAAAGTCTCGGTTGCTCCATAGGAGAGAGCAATAAATTCAGTGACACACTCAGCATGTTCAGATCCTGGACCCAGTGTAATTTTACTGACATCCATGAAGTTACATCGGAATTGATTCACCCTCATAAGTTAGACTTCAGCTCACTGTCTGCATCCCTGTTGCCCTTCAAAAGCGTGTGCACAGTCAGCCCACAAGGACAGATTCGTGGCTTGCTCAAACTCAAGCCCCAAAATGTGGTCCCATGGTCTGGCAGAGCCCAAGTTCACACGGTCCCTTGGGAGATTGTAAATATTGTGTTGAGGGGCTCAATGCACCACCACAGCATGTCTAGACAGGCTGGGCAAAGCCTCCAGCCTGCCATGGAAAGCAAAGAGTGCATTTCAGCTGTTCCTTAATATGAGCTGTAAAGAAATAGGCTCTGGATTAAATCCAGAGCTCTTATATCATGTAGAGTAGGAACTAGTGACCCAAAGGATCTAAATAATTTTGGTGGGAGATTCCCGAGAATCACTGATTTTTTTTTTATTATTTTTTTTTAAAGAGGAGGGAGATTGACTTTCCAGAAGCTCTTTTCCTGTTGGTGGTGAAGCAGTGTGCCCTTGGCTTCTTGTGATCAGTGGGACATTCAGCAGTAAGCACTCTCTGTGAGTTTCATCGATATTTTCAAGGGTAGGAGAGAACTTCACTCCTCTCGAGTACCACTCAGGCAAAGATGAAAAGCTTGTGAGGGTGCCAATTATATAACCTGCCTGAGCTGCCTTGTCAGTGAAGAGCTTTGCAGGATGCATTCCGGCTTCACACGATGGAAATTCAGCTTTTATTCAAGTAGTTTGATTTGGTGACTTCACTGTTTAATCCATGTAGCTGCTGTGATCAGTCAGAAGCAATAACTGAAAGGGAGGTTGCTCAAATTAATTCTACCAGGATTTTACTCTGTTGCCTATTCTGTATCTCTCAGGTAGCATGCCAGGAAGACCATTTCAAGACAAGAGTTGATGCATGCTGCTCTGGAGATGACATATGCTTACACTGCATGAGACAAAGCCCAAAGCTGCAATATTGGACAGGCCCCAAATAGGTTCCCACAGCTCAGTGGGCACGCCAGGTCTGGCCTGGAAGTTGCATAGCCACATTCGTGCTGAATTACATCCAGATCAGTAAAACCTGTCTCCTGGCTTATTATTATGGGCTCTGTACCAAGTCATATACAGCCATACTGTTTCCCAGCATAAAATGGCTTGTGTGCAGCTGACTGTGTCACTCAGAGACAGCCTTTCTCCTCTCCTTGATCTATGTATACATGGACTGTACTGGTGTGCCTTATATTGCCAGCCTTTGGGACAGGGACAGTCCTTTGCTTACAGGTCTGAGTGATACCTTCCATCTTGTGGTCTCACTCTTGAACACAGATGCACAAGTGCTCCTGCAGTTTGAGTAATGACAGCTCTTCCTTTTGTAGCAGGAGGACCGAGCGATAAAATTGCTGCTCTTGTAGAAACAAAAAGAGAGAAAACTATCTAAAGGAAAACCAGTGCTGAGCATATTAGCCAAGTTGCATGCAAGCCTAAAAATGTATTAGTCTAGAAATGGAAATTTATGTTCAAAGGCACGAATTCAGAGTTAATTTATTATGCAGTAGATTTCCAGCTCCACTGAGCTTAATGGGATTTGTTATTCTGTTAAATGGGCTTTTCCCTCAGAGCACCTTGTTTCATTAGACCATTTAACAGAGGTTTGAGTGAATGAGGTGTGTAAACACAACACAGCCACGCCAGCTGCCCCTTTGTTTTGCACACTGAGGTGCTAATTCCTCTTATAGACTGTGAGAGCACAGGTACTGCACTCCATGCGTGAGGGTATGCATGTACCGTGGTCATGGAGGCAAGGGGAGGCAGTGGGATTTCTCTTTACTGAAAGCCAAAGAGAAACTGCAGGGAATGTCATAGATCCCTTGAGAGAAGGCTTTGACTTCCTGATGGTCTCCTGTGTATTTAGAGTTCAAAACTGGAACTGTATTCCTTGCACTGACAGTGTTGACAACAGGTTCTCCAAGAGCCAACTAGCACTTTGGGACATGACAGATGTCTACAGAACTGTCTAATGACACTTTGATTCATAGCAGGACTAAGTGGACCTGACAAAATCAAGGTCCCAAGACTCTCTCTGTTTCCTGTAAAGTGTCTAAAACCTAAGTGTCAACACAGAAAAAAAAAAAAACAACCCCAAACCCGCAAGAAAGGCAGAAGTTCAAGCTCCATTTCATGGAAGTGAAACCAAGGCATGGAAGCAGCATGTGACCCTGATGACAAACCCAGCAATAAATTCCAACCCTGGTTGTTCATTCAACACCTGAATAAAACTCCTTTTCTGATGGTCCTCACAGGGTCCTACCCCAGTGTGCCCAAACTACGTGCTCTTCTTCTTAATGTCCATCTCTCTGGTGAGAAATGAGATCCTTCCACTCCAGGGCTAATCAGAACATTAATTTTCTATCAACTTTAATTTTTTAAAATAAGAGTTCTTTGCCATTCTGAGCAGCAAGTTGAGGGTAAATGCTATAACCCTTAGTCAAGCAATGCATCCATTAACGAGACATTTTGCTCCTTTTCATGATAACAATCTTACACTACAAAACTGACCGACCTCCACTGTTTACAATAATTTAACTTTTAGATACAATATTATGATGTTTCCCAAGGAAAGCAATTTCAGCAGCTATTAGGCATTGTCAGTGAAACTCCATTTATGGTGAAAAACAGAATAAACCTCACAAAATTGTCAAGGAAAACAAGAAAGGCAATGTCTAAATCCCTGACAGCATCAGTAACAACAAATCTAGTGTGAAATGGCATGAGTTTTCCCCAGATATTCATTTTGTAACTTGTATAGAATAGAAATCTTGTTGAAAATAAAATTAATGTACAGAACAAGGACTGAACAAATTAATAAAAGCTGTGGGACTTGAAAAGAAATGGTTTCTTTCTCTGTCGCTTTTATTTGTGTGTGTATTCATGACTGTGTGTAAATCTAAATACATTCCCAAGCTTGAGGGCAATGTTGATTCAGAAACGCAGAACAAGAATTAAACACTCAATGACCTGTTGAAATAAATGGCAAAACTGCCTTGACTTCAGCAGAGACAGAAATTTGTCCCAGATATTTGTGCCAAATTTATCAACAGCCAGAAGGTAGTAAATTTGACCTTTGAAATCCAGTGAACAGGAGGAGGAAAGTGACCCATCTGTTCTGTAAAATTTTCCTGAAAAATGTATCAGACAATATTCAAAACTTGCTTTCCTACCCCCACCTCATCATAATCTGGTGACTTCTTTCCCAAGTGCCTTAGGGGTAGTGTAAGTTCCCTAAGCAGATGTGTCAGTCTGGAGTTAGGTGGAGTAATTCCACAGCTTCATGTGAGATAGGCCACTTTGAATTTTCTGTCAAATATGACAGATGACTTCATGCTTACATTGTGTTAGGAGTGTGCAGTGCGGGTATCGGTACAGACTAACTCATGTGATATAGACATCCATGGCACTGTGTGCTGCTTACTCACTTCCATGTGGAGACAAGCCTATGCTGGTTACCATGACTCCATCCCTGAAGTTTCTCATCTTCTCACACCTACTGTTGCAGCTGCCATCCTGAGATATAGAGAAGAACCATTGTCTCTCATTTCCAGATGGAGGCACTGAGAAAATGAGGGACCATAATTCAACCTCTTTAATGTATTTAAACTGGTTTCAGAGCCTGAGTTACAGAGAACATAGATGCCATGAAGTGTGCAATGAAGCCTGCCAAGATATCTGTTGATCTCCCTTGGTGGCCCACCAATGCCTGCATGACAATGGTGTCCTTCCAGTTTCTGTCCCTGTAGCTGCTCTGGACCACGCACTGAAAAACAATCTGGATGTCATCAGCAGCTCCCTCTGAGACCACGAAGCCTGGACAATTTCACTGATGTCGCCTGTGCATATTGTTAAAGGACTGTGTTTGGAAGATGGCCTCAGAGGTCTCAGTTACTGCCTTGACTCTAAGGACTTGACCACCCCAAGCAATCTAACCACAGATTCACTGGGGTGGGACGCTACGAGGCTGTGTAGGGTCAACCATTCTCTTGAACCTGGACATGGGTTCCTGAAGTGTCCTGTGAGGATGGTGGTGGCACGATACCAGCTTCCCACAATCCTGTATCATGCTCTTGCATTTCCAGAAGTTTTGCCCCCACTGCTGGTGGTCCAGTGGTCCCTGGTCAGGCTTGTCTACTGCACCCAGACCCTCTGGCTGACTGGGGCAGAGTGGCTGCCGCAGCACGCCATGGCAAAAGGCTACTCCATCTCTGGTGCATCAGGAAAAACAAGGAGCAGTAAGGACAGGCACTGACTCGTTCCAGAAGACTGCCTCATCCTACAAATGAACCTTCATTCTATTGGCATGAGCCCAGCTCCTCTTTCTCCTTATTACTGTGATACAAAGCAGCAGTAACACCCAACAGCCACCAGACAGGTAGGATTTAACACCAATATTGTAATAACAACAACAGTCTTCAGGCAGAGTGTAAGTCACAAAGCCTCAGCTTAAGGTGGAGTGGGGCATGTCTGGGACAACCCCTACTGTTCTAGTTTTTCTGGTATTTATGTTTCATTAGCTAGTGGTTGAGGATGGCTCTGGGAGTAAACCCCTCCTGGATGAGTCCCAAGGTCAATTCCATAGCTGCAGGATGGAGAAATGCACGGAAGCCTGGCCAGCTGATAATCTTTTGCCTTGCTAATGCCAATTGAATCCTTTCTTCTCTTGGACGAATTTATCCCGGAGCTAGCTAGACTGTAGGCCCCTGTTAAATAATGATGATTATGTTCTTTTTGCTCACTGCCGACAAAGAATTATAGCCCCTCATTTAGAGCTCATTTCAAAACCATGAGATTCTGTAATTGAAAGTGGCTGAAGCTAATTTGATAACCCAGTTCTGAACACAGCTGACTAACTACTTTCCCTTTGTCCTTTCAACAGTAATGGCCTTGTCAGGAAAGTCTTCTGTGCTACTTTTAAGAGGGCAATTATGACTGAGGTTGAAAACTATTGTTCTGTGACAGGCTGCAATTTCAACATTGCCTTCAGGTTCCCAGGCATGGCAGTAGGTTCAAATGCCCTCCAGCCACATCTGCCCTCTGAAAAACCCACCCAATGCTCACTAGAGATCCAGAGCTCCCTCCAGGTCCAGGAGAGCATCTGACACTTTCTAAGCCGAAAAAGATATTTGCTGGGTCCCTCCAAGATGGCAGGGAGAAGAGTGTCTCAGTGCCATATCCTGCCTGGCAGCTGCCTCAGGCACGCTAGACCGTCACCCTTTTCTAAATAAAATCCCATTACTGTATCAGGACACTCTGAAGACTCCTCCTTGCTTACAGCCACCATCAGCTGACTGTACAGGGAGACTGCACTGGTGACTAGATATAGAGAATCCCCTTCTTGTGCTTAAGAGGTGGGTAGAATTTCTCCAGCACAGATAGGAAGGAGGGGAACTCTTTACGCCAATGAAGAGCCACGTGTGGACAGAATACAACAGGGGAACACACACACACACTGCTGCTGCACTGGCAAAATAAGTTCAGTTAGGAGCACACCTACATGAGCAGGGTACCCTGGCTGTGCCTCCTGCCATCGGAAAGGTCAAAGCAGCCTCAACAGGCAATACAACAAAAGCTAGAAAATAAAGCCTGAATGTGATGCCCACCTGGTGCTCTATTGGCCAGACTGCTGTCTCTCCAACTGCTTTGCTCTTGTGATGTACAGCCCTGGTCCCTGAAGACATGCTACAGCACAAGCAGCAGTGCAAGAAACCCCTTTTACCTCAAATTCCTGGCTGTCTTGTGTTCACATCTGTACCCGGGAGTGCAGTGGGTTTTAGGAGGTAAGAGCAGCTTTCCTTAAACCTCCTTTGCAGCGGTCAGGAAGGGAAACTTGCTGATTGCAAGATAGATATCTTTGGTATCTAAGTAAATTTTTCTGGTGTTTTCTTGATTCTGGGCCTTCCCCATGGTAAATGGAGAAAATGTAAATAACACGGCAAACATTTCTCTAGCCATAGCCTGGAGCTGTGCTCAGAACTGCTTTGGCTGTTGTAGTAATTAGCATAAGCAAATTGCTAAATTGTGTGCTGTGATAAAATGATGGATTACAGCATGGAAGAAATCATTAACACATTGATTAGCAGCACATGCCTTGAAAATCACTACCTAAGCAAATTCTGAGGATTGTGGGAGTTTTATAAATGTTACAAGCACTGCCTTCCATAAGCAAGAATTGGGAAATATTAATATATAAATCACTGAAGTACCAAAATTAAATTTCATCTATTAAAGTTACTTCTCAAATGATTTCTAATATTTTATGTGGGGTTCCTGTTCTGTGTCTCCCCATAGTCACAGGGAGAAGGCTGTAAGAGTGTCTGCTTGAGGCAGGGTCTGGCACTCTGCGAGCTGCCTCCACGTGCAGTGTCCCCCTCCTTTTGTGTTTCTGTCTCTCCTGCATGTGTTTTAAGCATTATACAGCAGTGGATGGTGCAATGGTGTGTTCGTACCGTGCAATATACCTCCTAGCATAGAAAAAGGGTCATTTTTCATACTTAGAGCATGGATAGTACCATTTTTTTTTTCAGAATTGTTTTGCTTTGAATGTAGTGGAAATTTGGGTTTTTTATTCTTTTTTTTTTTATTTTTTTATTAAAGGAAATGTTTCCCTGGGCTTACATACTGAAAGGATCTCCTGCCCAAAGTCTATGTGGTTCACTGGCAACGTCTACTGCTAGGTATTCCCTCACGGTGGCTTTAATAATCAAAGCAGCCTGTTATTGCCAAAGCTAATAGCAGCAGGCTTCACGTCTTATTCAGTGCAAGTGCTTGGTAGTTTATAAAATTAATCATTTGAATGGGTTTCTTTTTATTAGGATTAGCAGGGCAATCCCATCCCTCCTCCCCAGATCTCCCCCTCTCTTGTTTTAAATAAGACAAGACGCACATATTGAATTTTAATACATCATTGTAACAAAAACGTGTGTGTCAATAGTGGCTAGCTGCTGTGAAAAGGGAATACAGGAGTCTACCCCATAGCTCTGTGTCAGCATGTTTGCCTAATCCCAGAGGATTCCCAAATTCATTATCAGCAGAACATAAAATCAATACAAGGCTGTGATTTCACTTACTGACTTGGGTACTGCCACACTAGAGAAGGTTCTACCTATAGGCTTTGCTGTGGTGCTTACTGCCAGAAGATAAGAACACTCACAACCACTGATGGTGGGGAGGATGAATCCATGTGCAGAGCACTGAGGTGCAGGGACACCAGAGGCTCCATCTGGGTTACATGAATGCTCAGCTCCGTCTCTCCCCACCTCTAACCATGTTCATCACTCCTAACTGCTGCAGCTCAGAAAACAACCCTGCCTGAAAAAGGCCCGGTTATCACAGCTTGGACCCGGGGAGGTCTCTGTTTGCTCACGTGCATCCCTCTGCCTCTGTCTTCTGGCATTTCTAACACTTCTCTCCCTATGCATACAGAGTGCTGTGTGCCAGCTCCTGTGCCTGCCTGTGCTTTTTTCCAAATTTCTCACACATTCTGCCTTCTAAGATGTGTTGGTCTCTCCTATCAGCTGTTAGCCCAGTAGGACCTAAGGTTTAGGTATTCTGACTATTTTACAGATCCCACAGCATGCAGGCAGGTCATTAAATATGTTTCTGGGTCCTACAGTGAACTGGATTGGAAGAAGAGCAAGAGATCTGAAAAACGTTTGCATTTGTTTTGCCAGAGGTGAATATGAGGGATTCCCTCTGTTTCACTGTCAGATTAAATCATGGACATGGAACTAGTGACCAGTGATTTCAGGGTCTGCATCTGTAAATGAAAGAGACTTTCAATAAGAGGGTAATTTATTTCACTTAATTAAAGCCACTGAGTTGTGATATGAATCCATTCAGTAAAATGCCCTTTTAATAAGCAAAAGAATACCTTTTAAAATTGAAAGATTTACAGATGTGATCTTCAGTTCCTACTGCAAGGCAGTTCTCAGAAATCAGGACAAAGCATACTTCTCCAAGGACAGTCCATTTTATGAGTGCCTGGTGGTGTACTTAACTGCTCACTGTTTCTCTCCCAAAACCTAGGATATCGTTGGAATTATTTTTTTTAACTAATTAGGCAATTTTATACATGGTTCCAAGAGTACCTCTCAGGACAGCATTAATTTTAATAGCATCTTAAAATGACAAATTCAAGATATGCCACTAACAGTGAATATATATAGCTAATAGATTATCTTCTTGCTGCACTTGCTTGGCACTACATTTGTCATAGCAGTGGTCCTGTTTTGGCACCATTCTCACCCATTCCTCATTCACTGATTTTTATATCATAACATATCTTTCACTAGCAGTATAATTTCTGCATTACCATACAGGCAATGTCACATACTTAACAAACCCTCCATAAACATTTGCATCAGCAGCTGTCTGTGTTAGACATCAAATGTTCTTTTCTGGAGGAGTCTGCAGCTTCACCTACTATTATGGTAAATCATCTCCCAGAAGCAGTCTCAGATATATCCCTTGCAAATTTAAGTGTCATAACTTCCACAAACAGCCTTCACCTAACCAGATGTAGGAAATTGTCCCAGTTCTTCGTCAGCCATGAGGAATGTGCAGGCTGCAGGCAATGCTGATGAGTAACACAGCAGCCAGCCCCTCTACTACATAGCCCCTCTCAGACCAGCCAGACTAACAGCCTAGTAGCAGAAGTCCCTGTTTTCCTATTTTGAGTAGGATCTTCCCATTTTTATCTTTCTTCAGGGAGTCTGGGCCACCTGACATTTTTTTGTGGCTGTTTGAAGAATACATGCTGTTTTCCAGTGACACAGAGCAGCACAGTACTTCTTAAATTTTTCTTCCATCCCCTTTGAGTTAGGAAGGTTGGTTTAAGACTAGACTTTTGGGTACTTGTTCAAATGGAGTTTGCACCTAAATGGTATGCATGACCAGAAACAAAGTTTGCTGCCGTCAGTCCCAGAATAATGTAGACATTAAAAATCTGAAACCCAGTAAGAACCGTTATATTTTCCAGTTACATTTGAGTGATTTCATTTGAATACTTATGCACCTTTTTGGTACTTCATGCTGGCAGCAGCCAAGAACAGCAGAAGGCTGTGGAGTTAAAACTAGTTGCAGTGCTCTCCAGCATACTGTACCTATTTGGTTATCTGCTAAACCACGACACTTGTGTTCCTTCTAGAGCCATCTAGAATCTGTTCAATCGAAGAAGAGGAAACAAAGCCATTGCCAAGTCCTTTACAAAGCGATTGCTTCAGTGATTTACTTAGTGTTGTCTCTCACTGTAGCCTAGTAATAAAGACTACACCTGAAGACCTTATGCTATCCAGCTGGGCAAGGAGTAGGTTTGAACAAGGATGGAGGCTGCAAAAGGGGTTGTGTTTTCTGGCCTATCTTCTCGCTGTTAAAAGAGCATAGACATAGAGCGAAAGGGGAAGAAAAGCTGACTTAACAGGTCTGGGAATTAGCCCTCAGGAGGGCTTGCTGAGAGCAGCTCTCCTAGGGATCCTTGGAGAAACCACAATGGAGGACCTCATGATCAGAAAGAGAACATCTCTATAGCTTTCATGAGAGGAGGAAGAAAACAGCTGGCCTGGATGCAGAGAAAAGGAGGAATGCAAGGCAGTAAGACTCCCACTGATACACAGATTTCTCCTTCCTGGGCTGTTTGCACTACTCCACAGCCAAGCACCTGACAGCATCCAGCTCAGCTAACATCTACGGAAAGAGAAGAATTTCAGGACACAGAATCCTCCTTAGGCACAAGGCTAGAACACTGTGGTGTATTAAACATTATAGTTGATCAAATCCTCATCCCCTTGAAGGCAATGCCAAAACTACCTCTGACTTCAATGAAGCAAGTATTTTTCCCATGCCACTGTCTCTCTGATCACATCTCTGTTTCCTGTTGTTGCCCATTCTATTTTTCTGAAGCTTTTCCCAACGTTCTCGGAGGAAATTAACTGATTTCATCTCTTCTAGTTTTAACACTTCTGTAATATAATTTTATTCTTTGTCCTAAAAGGAAACTCTGACAGTATACTTTTCAGGTTTTCCCCCTTGCACAGTTCATTTTTGTAAGAATCAATAAAGGTCATGCTATTTAAAAATGCACAGCCTGAAGAGAGCACAGAAAAGACCACAGAACTGCTCAGTGTTTCCACAGCAATGCACGTATCTTTTTTTTTTTTCTTTCATCAGCAGATGGTATGGCTGACATCTGCAAAAGCAAAGGGCATAGCTGGGTTACATCTCAGGTTATGGAAAGCAACAACATCTACTATGTGTCACCTGTTTGGACTACATAATTCATCTTTCTCTGAGAACAAAGTGCTTCCCCTATGCATAGAAAATGACTGCTTTATGACAACAGCGATGCCTTGTACCCAGTACTGCACCAGTACTTGTTTCAGTACTGCAGCATTTTTTAAAGCAATGGCAACGTTTGCACTGAGGATGTCCTGAGGTGGCTGAAGCACTGTACAGACAGCGAGGGCTGGGCTAGAGGGCTGCCCACATGCCACATGTCCAGGTGGCACCAGCAAATTGCCACTCCTGCTCTCCCTCCCCAGCTGGCTGCAGGTACTGACAGTCATTTGAACCAAATGGAGAGGAAAAAAGCTTTTGGTCCCAGGGAAAGGGAACAAGCAAACCCAAAGAAAGCATACAGTAAGTTTCCAACCACTGAGCAGAAACTGGTGAATTTTAGATCACACTAATTGTGTTCTTTATGGTTTTACTGTCCAGCATTGCTGAAAAGGGTTTTTTATATCCCTGTTGTGATTCAGTCTGTGCCAAGCGCTTCCCAGTCTGGACTCCACCCCAGGTATTCTACTTCTGTGCATTACTTGAATGTACTGACTGAATGTACAATATTACAGATAAGGGACAGCGGTGGAGAATTGTATTCTTGAATGAAGAACAAACAGCTGATGCTGTCAGATGCTCTAATCTTTGCACCAGTTCTGCGCATCCAGAGCAGCTGCTAATGCAATTTGGTGTTTCCCTGGAAGCAGGCAGAGGGCATGCACTTTCAGAGGAATAGATGGCATGACTCCAAGAGCACCCCAAAGTTCAGTCCCACCCCCTTATTTGTACTGTATTAAAGATACTCTGAATGTGTGCTTTCTGTCAGGGACTTTTCTGCATGCTGGTGATAATGTTGCCTTGTTCAGAGGGGTCAGCAAGAACAGTACAGAGTATTTTCCAATTAAATGGTCAGAATTACTTAGCTGAGTCCTTTTATTTAAAAAATAAAAAAAAAGTTGCTTAACATCTCAGCAAAACAAGATCTATTTGGCTCCATTCTGGCTTGCATCTAAAAACAAAAAGGGCAAGAGTGCGAATGGCATCCTGTCCTTGGAGTGGGAAATAAACCCAAAATCACAGTTACGCCTTTCTTAACTATTTCTAGCTTTTAACTCCCGATATCATAGTTCACCACTGAGGTGCTCATGCCCTGAGCATTTTAATTTTTCATCTGATGTATAGCATAGTCTCAGCAGTATAGCACTTCTCAGCTTGATGTGAAACTGCAGAACTGTTCAAGGTCCAAAAAATCCTACAAAATAACAATGAGATTGGATACAAGCGATAAAAACTCACACTAAGGCACTCCAATCTTGTTATCATTTTATATCTCGCTTATACTAGTAACTATCAAAAGGATAATACTATACTATTAGACAATTGACCTGCATCCTCTAAATCAGAGAGGCGGTTGATACCCAGTTCATGGAGACTACTGATTAGGAGAAATGACAACAAGGACAACACAGCAGAATTTTCATGCATAACTCATGCCTAGGGGTGTCCTTGGCCTCTAGAAATTGGGAAAGCTCTCCCCATTATTACTTGTCTAAACAAGACCTCTGCAATTACAGCATTGAAAACTGGGCTGGGGGCACACTGGGCACCCTTATCAAACAAGAAATCAAGCCATTGGCCTGTGAAATCTCAAAAGAAAAATGGGATCTTTGTTAGCAAGTCAGTATAATTGCCACTGAGAGCATCTCAAAACTGAAAGGGAAATACACATATTTTAGCAGCACAGTAACTTCAGTGCCAGCACTACCTCCAGCAGTATCAGGAGGAAGGGCTCTAGGACTGCATCCTCCTCAGTTACAGAGTAAGACCCTGAATCCCCAGGGACAGATCAGCGGAGTGACTGACACTGCAAGGTGTTTGAGGAACTGCAGAGTAGGCTCTAGCTGTTTTTTCTGTTTTTTCTGTTGGATGGAGAAACTCTTCCAAAGCAACCAACTCTGTGCGGCATACAGGTCATGGCTTACAGGGTGGGGTAAGAGCAGGAAGCAATAAACTGTCTAGCTGGATTAATACTATCATTAAATAATAGCAATATGTATTTCAAAGCCTCATTTTGCAGGGCATCAGACCTCTCATTTTGTGCTCTTGATTCACTCTCTCCTTATAATAAGCCTGTACCTTGCCTTGCGCTACCCAGTATGACGTTCTTGAACACACCTCTTCCTGCTGGTTAAGGATGAGGAATAATGGACAACTAAGTGTAACTATCTAGTGTGATGCTATCAGGCACAGCACGGATTTAGCAATAAGCATTATGTGCCATCAGCATTCATTCTGTTTGAAAGGCAGTTTCTGCCTGTGCGCGCTCCTTGTGTGCGCCACTGCAAGAAGCCTGCCAGCACGGCTATGGGAGGAAGGCAAGGGAGGCTTCACCTGACCCAAACACTTTGCTTGCAGAACGGTTTCCTGCTAAACACAGGAAGGCACTTTCACTGAGGGGGACACCCTTTCCCTTGCTTTGGAGATACGAACACTCCTGTGTGGCTCCTGGTCTCTACCTCTCCCTAAAATAGGCAGCGAACCCATCCTGAGGAGAAATGTGTGCAGCACCCTTGGATATTTGCCTCCTGGGCAGACTTAACTGGACTTGAGATGCCTGTCATCCTTCTTCCCTAGCTCCCTGTTAGAGGCAGGGAGGTGCTCCCGACTCTGAGAGCCACATAATCATAATGCATTTGCTGGAAGAAATTAAACAACAACAGGTGTCCTTCGGAGCCCTCAATGACTGTTAAAGGAATTTACATTTGTGAATAAACAGCAGTAGAAATTATTTGTCTGACAGCTTCTCATTATTAAAATTAAGACCCCGCTTAATCCTGCCAATGTCAGTGGGACCCAAGATGACCTGCTAAGTGCCGGTCACAAAAGTTAATGTTCCTGAAGGGAACTTTTAACGGAAGCAGCCCATTTAAAAAAAAAAAAAAAGTATAAAAATATTTTCTAGTTGTCTTTGAGGGTGTTGAAGTCAACGGCAAAATCCCATAGTTTTCAGTGAAGCAACAAGGCAGAACTTGCAGAGACTGTCTGCAACGAGTTGCAGTTTTGGGGACTTGCACTGGGAGGAAGTTCGGCCCCATACAGTCAGATGTGCTCTGCTAAATAGTGCCCAAGGCAGAAGCTACACATCCACTTGGAGAAAACTCCTTATCTGCTACATGGCCTTCCTATCACCTTCACAGACCTTTATTCCCTCTGCCAGCAAAATGAGGATGCTAGCAGTCTTCTCTACTTCTAATGCGCTTTTAAAGTTTAATACACTTGCAAAGTTTCTCCCTAGTGTTTTTGTTAAATTACCCAGTTCGAGGTATAAGATATCCCACAATGCCATAATTTCGAGTGAGACCTTAAATTCAAACCCTTAAATTCTTACTTAGCAGAGAGCATATACCACATATGCTCCGTAAGGCTTACTGTGAGCAACGTTAAGATAGGAAAGGTTTTATGCTGACTAGATTTCCTTTTTTTTTTTTTTCATATATTTTATTGCTGCTTAAAAGTCAAGGACTGATAGGTAAAACAATGCATTTGCAGCAGATTTGTCAAAATGTAGAAATATTGATTTTTGAAGAAGCTCGCCCAAAGTGTAAAAGTAAGACAAATTTAAAATCAATAGGGATAAATTAGGACTTCTCCCGCTATATAAATGTTACAATAACAGAGCCTTTAATGCATAAAAATCCTGTACATCAGATGACAAAAATAGTTTAAATTTACTTTTTACTTCATTTTTAAAAGGCAAGGTAAAAATCAATTATCTGCTGTTCTAAAATTTGAACAGTAGAGTATATTATTTTTCCAGAGATACTATTTTTCTAGGGTACTGAGAGTCCTACTGATGCTCGTCATCCTCACACAATTGCATTCAGCCTCTGCTGTACCAACACAGCTCCTTCTTGGGGGAGACACTCTTGGCCCAGGAGCACAGAGAAACACTGGTCTGACAAACTTTATAACCTGTTTTGTGGCCACCTCCAAACTCTTTCCACCTGCCTGTAAGCCATTAGCCCAAACTCCAGAGCCACAACCTGCACATACAGATACCTCTGAAGAGGGCAGAAGGTGTTAGCACCCAGGGCTCAGCCATCCTGATGGAGTTTCTCAGCTAGCGTTGTTCACCACTGTGGTTTAGTGATGGGCCTTTTTTGCTAAATTAGATGCCACTGTTAGAACAATATGTCCTTATTTACTTTTTCCCTCCAGGTTGCATGGGACATTGTCCTTCAATAACATCTTTGCTACTCCTGGACCCATGTTACATCTGTTCTCATCTTGTTTTCCCCTTCTTGTTTTTCAGCAATTCTACCAAGTTCCTAGCACAGCTCCTTGCTTAATCAAGTTGTCCTCCTGCATTTTTTGCCAATTATTTTATCTTTGTGATGTCTGGCCAAGTTAGGCTAGAGGTAATAGAAGAGTATGATTTCCTGGGGAGCAAAAGACATGGCCTCTACTCTGACCTTACCCCACATTTTCTGGAGATTTTGGCCTGGTGGCTTTAAATGTCTCCTCATCTCAGGTCACTAAACAAGGATAGCGATACCTCTTTGGCACTTTTTAAACCATTATGAATCATGTGAGTATTTTGTTATTTAGGAAATCCTGCTGGTGACCTAGAGAAGCACTCTGGATTGTTGGGAATGTCCCGGGACTGACCAGAAAGGGAATGGGCATGTGATCAGCCTCATAGTTGGTCTGAGAGCTCAGGTATGGCAGGTGTTTGTGGGAAGAGAAAGGACAAAAGTTGATCTTCCAGGTGGCTGCCTGTCTTACCAGCAACCTTACATTTGGCTGGAACTTGCTTGTGAGAGAAGGTTGCCAGCTATTCCCCTGGGGGCTGAGAACGGATTGTTTTAAATACTTATGATGGGCTTTCAGACCATACATTTTTTGCAACAGTTACAACATTCATGAGAAGTTGCTCAAACGAGACTTTTCAATTGCTTATGTAGGAGGAAGCATTTGGCAACTGGACAGAGAAAAACAGATTTTTTTAGGAGATGCTTTATCCCCAAGTACAATTGTTTTGTCACACATTTCTTTCACTCTTTCAAGGTTGAAAAGTTTTTGGCAGCAATAACTGTAGAGCTTGCAAAAGACACGGTTTCCAGCACAGCGTGTCAGATGAACCTAATGAGACAAATCCTGGGTGGCTGTCAGTGGGCACAGCTCCATTGACAATGGTACAGCAAAACTGATTTACACCTGCAGAAGATAAGACCCAATATGTTTTAAACTTGTAGGCTGCAATTATAGTTCTGAATACAGCTTAATGGCTCATGCCTTTACTGTTTTTCAATACTGTGTATGATGCCACTTCCATGAACTGTGGTAGTGGAATATTATACCATTAGTATAGTTTTGGTTGGCTTCTTTCTCCTCATCTTTTTATTGGAAGTATTCATGCAATTGCATGTAAATAGATTTCTTTTACAGCTCTTGATGTAAAATAACTTTTTAATGGTATTTTTGTTACATCTGCTCCAGTTGATGATTAGGCCTGAGAATAGGAAACTTTCTCTAGTTCTCTTTCTTGACTTGAGGCTGGTAATGGTTCTGATGCTCAAAGGACTGGACATATGCGAAAGTTGAAACCATCAGCTTGACCTGTATAAGCGTGAGTCTGCTATTATGAATGTAAAAAATACATTCTCAGTTGCATGCAAACTGGTCTCTCTTTAGCATCACAGAAGAATATTTCCCTCTGTAGTAAATGAGGTTTTACAGCCTGTGTTGTACTGGATGCAATATCATGTGGCTACTGATTCATCTTAACCTGATCATTGGCGAGTATAAATATTTTACTTAATATACTCAACATTCACACCCAGAAGCATTCATATATGTAAAACTGGGAATTTCCCTTGCAGGCAAATTTCTGCATGTAGGCAAATACAGAATTTAACAATGCAGCTTTACGCTCACTTCTGCTTTTAAAGATGTACACAAACAGTTGTAAACAATCCTAAACTGACAGGCGTGAACAGTATACACAGAGGCGTTACATAAACAATAAGAGATCTGGAGACATGCTGTATGGGTTCAGTCATCCTGTGTTACTCCCTGGTAACATATGCCTAGGAAAAGTGGACTTTATGGCCTATTCTGTTCACCTGAAAAGGCAGGTCTCCCATTTTCATAGCTCTTCCTTAGTAGCAAGGTAATAATCAGGTCCTGAGTATTAAGTGGAAATAAAAAAATCTATTTTTCATATTTATTAAAATTCCACAGTGTGTAGGCTCTCTAAAGAATCATTAAGTGATGTGTGCTTTACACAAAATTTAATCTAACTAATTTCCTTATAAAATTCTCCATACAGAGCTTCCCAAAATGTTTACTAGTGCAATAAAGCATTACAGGGGTTGTTTTAAGTCATTTGCCGCCAGACAAAGTAGACATTTTGGAACATTTTGATTTCTGCTGTCTAATAAATGAAATGCTACAATTCTGAACTTAATATCTGGCATCACCATTATTTTTCCTTGCTTTACATCCTTCCTAGAGGTTCACCATGACATAAAAAGATAAATTGTTGTAATATTTTCTGCACATAGGGAAACATTTATTTTTTCCTCCAAATTTGTCTTTCAAGATGACTTACTGTATGTTGGCTTTTTTTGTTTTCCCAAGTATGTTTAGTTTAGAGAAGCTTGACCTCTAATTAGAGGCTAATTCACTGGAGCTGAGAAATGTTCTGTAATAAATGAGAAGTGTGGATTTTTGGACAGAACCCCACTGACTGTGAATGGATGGACCTTGTCCTTGAGGACTTGACATTTCTTAGTTTATTTAAAACACTGATACTTTTAAACTTGAGCTAATTTATAGTTTTTCTTGTATTTGTGATTATTGTAAATGAAAACTTGCCAGTGTCTTATACTATATTATAAGCACTTCCCATTATCACCAGGAGTATTTTAATTGATGCAATTGAGAAGCACATCAGTTCTTTTCAGACTGGAGCCTTTGCAGCTCATCATTATTTTACAATTGCCCAAAGTACTCAAAGTTTACCGTCTCCAACTGCTAAGTCTGCAGTTTGTAACAAAAGTCCCTGTAGTTTCTGACACTACATCCATCCTGTGGGACACAGATGGTAATGCCTGGGACACATCCTCGTGCCTCCTTTGGAAAGGACCCCAGTTTTTATCATTCATCCCTTATTTCACTCCACCCCTTAGTTGCCATTGCCAGCACCAACTCTGCTAGTGTTAAAAGATATTTCAGCTGGCATCCCCAGCCACTGTCAGTGCCAAGACACGTAAGGTCTCTTTGACCTTAAAGTAAAATTAGAGAAACTGACTGTTAAAAAGTTCATTTTGTGATCTGATCATCTTGTCTCAGTCTCACCATCTAAATGCCAGAAAAAAAATGAATGCTTTACCTCAGATAGGGTTCCTGTGTCTCTCTGTGAAGACCTATTGCTATGGAGCTGTTTAACCATTCTGGCAGCATTCATTCATTCATCACATATCTCTTTGCTTCTTGAAGCATTACAATTTTAAGACTCATATTGTACAAGATGTAAATACATTTGATGCAGTTTCCCTGCTATTGAAAATAAAACTAAGAGTTTGGAAATGGAAAAACACTAAGCGCAAGCACACTTTGTATAAATAATATCATACTAAAACAAGGATACTCTGGAAAAAAAAAAAAAAAGCAAAAGTTAACTGAGTTTCAATGTGTGCCCACTAGGTACATATATTTTAACTGTCTTCCTTTACAGGGAATGCCATATTTCAAAACAGTAGTTAAATAAAATTGGAATATTTTATATTCTTAAAACCTAATTTATATCTAGTACAGTCTATTTACATCATCCCTCACTGAAAGTTCCCACATGAAGTTTTAAGACTGCTATGCTCAGAACAGCAAAAGTGCCCTGGTTACCCAAGATCCCAGCCTGACGGGGGTTATGCCAAGCTTTCTTCAGTCCCATCTGCTCCTTGTAACATAGTTTCCAAAATACTTCACAAGAATATACAAATCCAGCTTCCTGATTCCTTGCCTCCTCCAGTACCATCTTCAGTTTTAAGCACATTCTTATAACTTGACAAAGGCTCCATTAACCCAAAGAAACTTTGCTGAGTCTGCTGTGATTCTTGCTCCAAAATGTTGCTGAATATCCAATACCAATAATGTCCATAGACATTACACAGACATCCCAAAGGAGGGAATGGATGTCTAGCCTCTCCCCCATGTGCATTCGGTGTTTTTCCAAGCACTCCAATTCTCATGGTCCTCCAAAAAAACTCTCACACCTCCAGCCTGCTCAGCTGAGCCAGAACTTACTGGTTTCTAACATTTCAGTGTCCACAAAGTCCTGTGATATGTTTAAGTTATCTGAAGATATCCCTAAAAATCACTTTTTCTCAAAATCCCTCTACACGAGGGAGCAAACATCACTTCAGCCACTGTTCCCAAAACAGACCCAAAGTGCTCAAAGAGTAAGTAATTTGCTTGAAATTCCCCAGTGAGTCAGGAGCAGATCTGGCACCTGAAACCAGAGGTGCCAAGTCCTCCTGCACTGCCACAACAACCTGCTAACACTGCTTGATCTGTCATTGCTGTTAGTACGACGCAAACACTCCCAAATCTGGTTTGCTCTCCAAAATGGAATACCAGTGCAACTCTGACCTCCTAGAAAGAGGTCAGCTCAGGCTGATAACCTGTTTCCAGGGCTGTAGGACTTTAGCAGAATAATCAGAAAAATCAATTGTTTCTCTTGTCCTGTCCTCCTCTTCAGAATTACACAGATTTTCCAGTCTCCTGGTTAACTGGGGCAATGTACATCAACCCAAACACCTATCAGGCAATAAAAAACAGCTCCAGACAAAACCTATTTATCTATGATGAAAGAATATGCCTGGAAGAATCCTGAATGATACATATCAAAACCGTGAAGACTTGTTCATCTATATCAATGCTTCCTGAAGGAATTTAAGACTTCATTTTGCGTAGGATTAGTATGATAACCCTGGCTATACCAGGATCTGAGCAGAAATTCCTCTCTGCCTGCAAAACCAAGCCAGAGCTCCCAAGTAACACAGCCAAGGAGCACAGAGGCTCTCCCAGCTCTCCTCCTGCCATCTGTATGTGCACCAGGCCCAGCAAACACTACAGCAGCAGGGACCAGAGATGAGGGGCAAGCCCTCCGAAAGGCATCCACTGTGGTACAGGGAGGACATGGACATGCAGACAGTGAGATAAGACCTAAGCTGAACTTTTACTGCTGCGAAAGGGCAGAGTGCGCCACTTGTGCCTGGAGATGTGATAAAGGTGAAGAGCATCTAGTGAGAAGGGATCTTGCAAAGTCACACGGACACTGCCCTGCTGCTTCTCCCGAGCTGCAGTGTAGCAGCAGTGCTGTTGGAGCAGGAGTGTACCATAATCAACAATAAGCTTTAAGAAACCTTTAAGCACAGCAATTAGTTAGCAAACTAAGCCATTCTTGATCTTTCCAGAAGCCATTTGCCTTTCCAGAAAGTCCCATCTCTAAAATGCTGCCAGAGTACATGCCCCAAAAATTTCTCTCTCCCTAACATGCTCTAGCCCTGAAACTGATACTAGAAATCATTAATTTCTAACAGTTTCAGAGCAGCTACATCAGCATTTCATAACTTCAACAGAATCTAGCCCTTCTTAATGAAATGTCCCTATGCTTACCCATAACAATATCAGATCTCTCAGCAATCTTTTAATACAAAGCAGATCATCTGCCTCTATATTTTGGGATTAGCTTGACCATAATACATCACCACTATCAATGCAAAGTCACAGTTTATGAAGCCAATTTGCCAAAAAGTTACTTTATACAAACAAAGCTAATGTTTGCATGCCTCAGTATCTGGTATGTGCTCAGCTGCACAGAAAGTGGGTTCTGAATAAAGGTGGGAAGCAGTTAGCAAGAGCACCAGCGACCGAGTCATGCAAGCCCTAATTGTGTTTGCATAAAATCTACTTGATTGTCTCCCTAATGACGTACATCTTGAGTTTCCACTGATTGTATCTGCTTCTGCATGTGAACCAGAATATACAACCTCAACACCCATATTTAGAAACATTTCGATAGGACATATACAACTTGTTAAAAATGTGACAAGACAATGATGCAGCTAAGTATTTTGAGACAAGAGTGTACTTTTATATGAATAGCTGGATTAGCTTAATGTTATGTGATAGAAAAATGTGCACAAATAACAAACTCATTTATGTGCACATAAAGCTCATCCCGCTTTAGCCATATTGCTAAAAATTCATTAGTACAGGGATCTCTGAGAAAGTCAACACTCTCCCCAAGACAGGAACAGTGAAAGTGTCAGAATTAGCCAGTTTCTATTATTTCTGCTTCATTAAGTAGATTAAGGGCTGAAAATCCTGCAGCGAATCATAACAGTGCTCCATAATTTCTATTTCTGCAAGTAAGATCTGACATTTACAGTCTGCTGAAGTACAGGACCCAGCCCTCATCTACTGTAAACTGGTACCACTCTTCTGACTGCAGTGGAAAGTACCGGTTTGTACCCCTGGAGCACTGGCTATAGAAGTCAGCATAGGTGCTTGTTGGAATCCTCACCTTTTATTTTCAAACACTGGGCTAGTAATGACTGATCTTGTCGTCTTCTCATTAGTAGCTTTATGTAAAGTGGTGCTTCCAGGATTTTCTGGCTTTGCAAGTCTCCCTTACAGCTAGCAATGCATCATCAAGGCTATAAAGTCTCTTTGAAGAATGGCAGTACTCTTGCTCAGGATTTAGAATTCCACCAGGTCAGTCAGACTTTAGTTTAGGAAACTTAGTAGAACAAATATTAGTTATTAATGAATTTTACCCTTGAGAACTCCACTGCAAATCTGATACAAGTGCCTGGATGGATCATTAATCAGGCATCTTCATTTTAACACCATTGGAAAACTACTGCTAGAGTGGAAACACGGAAAAAGAGATATGCAGAGCATCAGAGCATCATTCCTCACTTTCAATAACATTATTTACCAGCTCATTATGCCACAAAAACACCTTCCAGATGTTACTGCAGCCTTTTCAGATCTTTATACATACGTCTCAATGCAGAGAAACTCAAGTTGAATACGTAACAGCAATTACAAGACACATCTGCAGCACTCCTTATTCCATTTGAAAATTCTTCAGCTATTCTATCTTGGATTTTTTCATGTTCTTTAAACGTGATTTGGAAAAATAATTACAATCAGAGATGAGATCAACACTCGTTGTCAAAATGCACTGTCTTTTATTTATTTGAAGGTATATATTGCTCCTGCTTTGTTGGATTTCATTTCCGTCTGAGTGTTTGTGGTATTCATTCAAATCTTGTACTTCACATCTTAGTATTAATCTTTATTTCTTCTGTCCTTGATCAGGAATCCCAGGGTTAAAAGATTCTCTAATCTCAGCAGCACAGTCTCCTCGTGCTTGTCATATGTATTAGGCTGGTATCTGAGAAATACCAAATGCTTCTCCCCAGGAGAAGGCTGATGGTGAAGTTACTTCTCCCTCCTGCTCATCACTAGGGCTTTTCTCAGGAGAGGATCACTCCTTTGTTACCTATTCCAACATACTTTGTAGCTTTCAGTCTCATTCACACTCCCAGAATACATATTAAAGCAACCATTTGGGTCAAAGATACACAGCGACATGGGGTCCCCTCCCGCAGAGCCAGCTGTGGTGTCCCACAGCCTCCCAGGGGACAGCTTGCAGCACTGCAGTGATGCTCCCCGTGTGCTGGAGTTTCACAGACATCCACAACCCAGTGAGAACAACAGCATAAACACAGTCCACTCCTCCATCCTACACCAACCCAGCACAGTCTGCTCTCCGGGGGCCTCTGCACATTGTTACTCAATACTGTTTACACTGTTTACTGGGGTAAAAACAAGGAATACAGCAATAGGCTAGACAGAAGGCAGCTGAGTTCAGGAAACAGAGAACTATGCTGAATCTGGCTTCAGAGATGAAGTAGAGGAGGTAACACTCTGGTGGTGAAGTTAATGAAAGACACAAATTCCTCTTCCTTCAATAGGCTACAGCACAGTCTATTTGCTATACTCCAGAATGGGCTTTTTGACACACCAAGGGATTAAATGCAAACATAAAATACTCCTGAACAAGGTAAACTGAGACCTGTCTGCCTAGATGGATGCTGGGGAGAATCTAATTGCAGAGAATCATAACATAATCGGTGAGAAGACGTAGACTTCTGCACCTACCTTTAATCTGACCAAGGAGTTCAGAGCTGTCAGGTAACAATGGGAATGGGCGTTAACAGAATTTAACGTAAAGTTACCCTAACGCTAAGTTAACACTAACTCTTAAGGGAGGCAAGTTCAGCTGCCTTCTGCTCATTTCACTGGAATCACAAATCTGTAGGGCATGCCTTGATGTTGATGAAAGGATTATTGAACATATGGCCGTATGAGAAGATGGTAGCATACGCAGAAATCAAAGAACAGAGCCCTCAACTAGAATGAGTCCTAAAATACTCTCTGAACAAAGACCCTCATAGCCCACATTTTGAGGATAGCGATACTCTTTCCCTTCCCCAGTCTCTTCATTACCCTTTACCAGTGACTCTTGCTACCTTGGTCTCAGCTATACAGATACATCAGGTTGGGTTTGTCCTCCCCCGCATTCTCCCATTTGTAACTGTGACACTTGACATTTTAGAGGACTCAAACCAGAATTAAAAAGAACAATAACTTGGTTTAAATGCAACAGTGGAAACACAGAACAGTCACGACTGCTTTAGCCAGCTTAAGCAAATGCCTCTCTTTCCAGCAGCCCCCCAACAGCCTACACACCAGCAACTAGGTTTCATCTGCTTCCTAGTAGCACCCTCTGCTCTGGCAGTTTCTTAGATGCTTGTTGTTCCCTTTTTTCCCTCACCTAAACTCTCCCATTTGCAAGTATGAGCTCAACAACAAGACATGGCTTAGAGCTAACCTGTGCAGAGGAACAAACCCCTTTCACTGCCTATTCCTTCTTCAGCATAATATGTGAACAGCACGGCTGTCATTCTAAAAAGAGCCCGGGAACAAATCTACAGGCAGAACATGCAGTATTACAGCCCGCTTCACAAACTTCATTAAGTCTCTAGAAGCTGATAGCCTAACACAAATACCTACCTGATGCATCATTCTTGATGTCCAGTTTTCAAAACATCATCTTTAGGAAACTATGTGGAGGATAATAAGAGGTGAAAGGAAACTACTACCCATCTAACCCTTTCCAAAAGCAGGCAGTTTGTCAGTATCGAAAGCAGCTGCAGGTGCTTTTGAGTGTGTTTGTGGTGCTGAGGCCCATGGGCTGTAAATCACAGAATGAGATTAGCTAATAAGAATGAGATTAGCTAACACATGTTTTTTTTACAAGCACAGGGCTATGGAAGTATGCAGTACCTCTATGGCCCAAAGTCCTACAAAAAATCATCGTCTGTAGGGACTTATTTTCTATAAGCATGTAGAATAATTGCTTTGTAGCCAGAATCTCTGATTTGAAAATGAGTTTTTCTTCTCATTTCATCATTCCTTTTATTAGGACACACACTAATCCTTGTCCCGGCAGGCCAAATCATGCATTCAACAGAGGTGACCTTCTGGGAGTGACCGCATTTACTTATCTCTCTGTCATACAGGATATAAGAACTGGGGAGCCTGCCTGCTCTTTTACAGAAAATAGCATTCATCATTCAAAAGAGACTCTTACTGTACTTATATTAGACTATGTTAATAGCACCTAAATGGAGGGAACAGAGATAGCAGATAACGTTCTCAGCTGAAAGCTGGGGAGCTGAACCTGATTGCAACCCAATCGCTCGTAGGGTGAAACTTTATCATTGAAACATACAACTCAAGTGACTTGCCTCTCAGGACAAGCAGCAACATATCTTTATGCTGTCTAGTCGTTTTGACCATAATGACAAGTGAATGACATTATCTGGTGATGATCACACTTTCTTCTAGACAAATCTGAGCACTCGGATGAACATTAAGCTAATTTGATACACATTGATTGAGAATGAGGCTAGAGACAGTCATCTAGCTCCTCTGTGCTTCAGCTTCCCATTTGTAAAATGGATATAATATTACTTTAGGGGTGATGCAAGGACGAGTGAGTTCAAATTTGCAAAGGTCTTTGTAACTGCTACTGATGGGGAATAGGATCAACTCTGATACAGCTGTAATCCTGACCAGGACAGCACACAGTGTGGCCTCCTCCACTCCACCGCATGCAGTGTGCTTTCAGGTTCTCTGGGCCAACAGGGTAGGCTACAACCCCATAAACTCCACCAAAGAACATATATCTAAGAGTTCTTCTTCATATATTATTCTCATTTTTTCTTAATGCTCTGTATACAACTATACCTGAGAGCTACAGATGTAGGTAACTCCAAAAACCACAGCCACCTTTGCTGTATAGCACAAAGTAATCACGTATTTAATCTCTGGTGCTGCCTTAATCCAGCAAACCATCACTTCATTGCACATTGGGATTCTCCATCTAGACAGGTTTTCATATGACACTCCAGTACTAGCTAGTGGTTAGAAGAATAAATCCATATTTACAGGTTCCTTCACTCATTCTCATGAAGATTTGATAACATGATTTACCTCTTCATCTCCTGAAATAATATTTATTATCGAACTAACACCATCGAACTAACACCACCCATCCAGCTAAAAAGGTAAATATATCAACATATAGACACATAAACATGCCTATAAGAATCCCTGTTATTAGGTTAGTGCTAACCTACAGAGAGAGTATTTTCATGGTATGTGAAGACCCTTAACTTATACTTAGATCTGCACAGAGTGAATCAAAAATTAATTCCTACAAGTAACTGGGCAACTGTAATACAGGAATTATTTCAGTGATTTTGGTGGAGCTGTCCTGAGCTGCACCAGTTGATGCATCAACTCACTGCAGTTACGGCTCTAAAACTGCTGAATAAAAGGCTCCAGAGAAAAATGTCCCAGAGCATTACTCAATTGTTTCAAAAGTTCTGCTGTACATCAGCACAGCCATCTACACTGGATTTTAGACTGACCAGAATCTTAGCTTTGTGTTAGTTCATTAATGCAGGGAGCAGCTGGGGTGTGACTACTCTGTCTATTTACTACACTGTTTGGAAAAGCATCTTACATGCTGCTGCTAATGTTGCTCTCTAGCCAAGCCTTCTAATAACCAGTTTTACTTTGCAAAGATATATGAGAACTATAATACCTCCAGGTTCATCTTTTATTATTTTTCCTTTATAGCAAAGCAAACTCAAGCATATGAGTATATACAAGAGCCAGTAGAAAATGGGGAGCAGAATACGGGAGGCTGTTATGAATCAAATCAATAAATTCATTTATATCTACATTGTCTAAATTCATCTACAATCTACATCTACCTACATTGTTATGCTGATGTATGCAGATTTCCTTTGTTCATTACGATGCCACCAGGTTACTTATCTGTATCCACACTAGGGTATCACCCCCCAGCAGGCATTACCGGTTTGCTTGGGTGCCTGTCACAGTCTAAACACAGGCCACTGCAGCGATGCTTGTTATTCTGGAGCACAGAATTCATTTTGAATTCCTGTCCCAACAACGTCTCCTCACCACAGCACTCGCCGCCTGGACGTAACAATCAGTGCCACCTCCACATGTCGCAGCAATGGAGACAAGATTCAGCTTTGCCTTGGTGGCAGGTAGAGAATGGTAGGGGGTGGTGAGGCAAGATGTCTCACTGGGAGATCCATGATTTTCAAGAGTCTGGTCAGAAAGAAGTCAGGATGTGACAGCGGGGATGAGCAAGGGAAGCAAGTGTCGGTGGTGAGAGTGAGAGTTTTAGGAAGCTGTTGGGAAAGGAGGGCTGGGAAGGGTGAGTGGGATTTTCAAGGGGGGCTGCTGAAGTGTTTGAAAATGAGTGAGGTGTAGCCCTTCCCTGTTTCCAGATCCTCTTTTCCTTCCCCACTGTCCTACCCCTGGCCAGGCACTGTCTGCCATCACTCTGTGATGAGGCTGGGGAAAAGGACACAGCCAGAAGGGGACAAAAACTCCAGAGATTTCTGTTCCTGCTGCCAGGGAGGATAGGGAAAAGGAGACAGTCAGCGCTACCAGCACCAGTGAGAGCCTCCCACTCCTCCCTCCTCTCCTGACAAAGGGTTGTGGGATGTGGGAGCAGGGCTGAGTTCTTCCCATCCTTCCTTAGGGCCCATTCCTCTTAGCCCAAGGAGAGGAGAGGTGTCCCCTGCAGCCTGCCAGGCCTGGCCCCTGCTCCTTTGCCCAAGCTTTGGACCAGCTCTGTTCTTAGTTCAATCTCGAAATATTATATTCAGAATTACATAACTGAATTCATGTCTAATTTAGCCTAACCTCATCAATGATTAAACAATTAAACTTATTATTGCTCTTCTATCTAATCCAGGAGGCATCGTAATGAAATAGCGCGTCTAGAAGAAATGGAAACAATTGAGCAGTTGCAGACAGAGGTCCAGGGGAAGGATGAAAACCCAACAAGGGTGTTTAATGAGCGTCTGGGCTACCACTTCAAAGAGCCTCAGTCTTTCAGGCTTTTCAGCTCCCTTGGCATCTTGCAGACAAGATCAATATTACCAGTTACCAAATGCTGGTTGTAAGTGTGAAGTACAAATTGGTGCAAACCTATGAGAGAAGCTGAGGTGCTGGATCTTTCCCATCTGCAGGTAAAAGCTACCCCAACGCTCTGAACTGATGGTGGTTTGGGACCTGGGTAGTGGAGAGTTGGGCCTTCCTCCAGAGCAGCTCAGCTCTGACCCAAAGAAGTCAGTAGAAGGATTCAGCTTTTGGGAGCCACCAGAGCACACCTACATGGCTGCAGCCAGGATCCATGTGGGAGCTGAGAATATTCAGTGATAAGGAATTACCAGTGGAAACTTCACCTATGGAGAATGCTTTCCTCCTTTTTCTGCCAGATTTTCTTGGCACGCTGTAACTCCCATATTTTCTGTCAGGCATTTTGGAGAGTTGATTATTTAAGGACAAGGAAGAAGAAGCAGTAACGTGCTACTTTGGCAACGCTCTGAAGCTCACCTTCACTTAAAACCCGCCAATAGTCCAACTAAATACAAGCAAGTTTTCATTAAAATATTGCCAAAATGCAATGTGTTGTTTTAAAATATCATATCCATGTTAAAAAAATATATATTCAGAATTGTTGGTGAAATGAAATGTACATGAAACGTAAAACTAACGTGCCTTTTCCAAATTTTCTAGAAATTTGGAGGATGCTGAATTAAAGTTCTTGGACCAAAATCCCTCTTTAAATCTGTTAGTCTGGGTAGCATTCAGACTGCAGGCTCTCATCACCAGCTATGATTAGATGCAGCCCAGGCAACAAATATTATTTGCGTAGTTGGCACCAACAAAACCTGAACCTTTTCCTTTAGCTCACAGTTAATGCCGTCTAAAGCTACTGCAGAGCACAAGGCTACTTCCTTTACACATCTGGTTTGTTTTGGTTAAGTTTCATCCTATTATTTCCCACAGTCACATAATATAATTATCTGATCTATAATTTACACTATTATTCAGAGCAGTATAAATAGTTTATTGCTGCAGGAGCACAGTATGTCCAGATAACACCAACATTTTACTTAGCTCTGTTTATGTATGTGTTTGGTTATCTAGGTGCTTATTAAGTATAGAATTACTATAATAGCTAAGAATAAATAGCAACTGAAAAGAAGCAAAAATAAGACTGGAAACAAAACGTGTCCGAAATAGTGTCTGCTCTTTCTCTCCTGCCTGCCACGTATCTTAAAAAGAGAACATTTTCAGGGCATTTCCAAACAGCTATACCCACCTCTGTGGTATCAAAGAGCAGACGCGTTGTTCTCATTAGTGGTGTCTCTCACACTTCCAGAAACTGTAACGATTTTGTCTTAACTGGCAGGTCTGAATTGAACCACTTGTATTTTCAGGGTTCTTAAAAGCAAATGAGATCCTTAAGGGTGTCGTTCTTAATCACCAATTTAAATTTCATCAACTTGACAGTGATAAAAAGTGACACCCAAAATTCAAGCAAGGGAGATGGTTTGACAGGTTTCCTTGAGTTAAAAGGAGCTTCACGCAAATAGACATGTTTACAAGAAGTGAAACAACTTCCTAATTTATTAAAAAGTAACTTGGTTAATTAAACAAAAACTGGAAAATTCTGTTTTGGCTCAATTTTATCTTAACACAGCAAAAGCATTAACAACCCCAGTCTTCTGACACATTATATAGTGGTAGTAGCTTCTAAAGCATTTAGCTTTTAATGTGGATTCCAAGTTAAATGGGCTAAATACATGTAAGAAAGTAGCAAAAAAATTCAGAAAGTTTATGAGCCTGATCCTGCATTGCTTGTGCATCATGAGCTTGAGCAGATTCAATGCCACGTGCAAATGTATTATATGAATTGTTCAATCATCTTTACTTTGAACAACATAGAAGGAAAAAGAAAGGTTATTGTTTGATAGACGGGAGGAGGACATAATCAGCACAGATAACTTGCTGTTCAGTTGTCTTATCAACACAAAACTTTAAAATATCTGAATTATAATGCGCATACAGAACATAAACATAATCATAAACATATGATTGTTACCATAATATTACTTTGCTCAAAAATCATGTAACTTTTCCCTTTTAGATCTGGGGATACTTTCTGAAACCTAATGACACTCATACAGGTTATAATTATATATGTAGTATATATACACAGTTACATATATATAGTATATGTATATACTCATGTAATATATAATGATACTCATATAGCAATGGGGGATTTCAACAAATCTCTTACCCTGCAGCTGCTCAAATTTTATCAAGCTTTAAGAGAGACTCTACAGGGTTTTTTTCACTTTTACAGCTTCACAATGGAGAAGTAAAGGAGGAAAAGATGCAGATCCAACATTTTAATGACAAAGTGTACTGAACATTTTGGATTTGCTTGCTTAGCCATGGAGCTGGTTGAAATTTTGAGCAATCAACTTATTTTAAAAAAATCTAAATAGCCAGTAAAGAAATACAAGAAATAATTTATTTTAAAATTGTTTTTCCCTGGGTCTTTTCCCTTCCACATCATTTTCACAAGCTTCCCAAAACCCAGTTCACTTCTCTAGCTCTCTAGGTACTGTAATACATTGTCACAGCTCTCCTGTAATGGTACATCATCTTTCATGCCACTATATAACCACCATAAAGACAGCATCCCTTAGTGGGGCTGCTGTCATGATGTGATATAAATAATTATAAGGATTGCTCAGAAAGGAAATTTCAACTCTCATAGCCCCTCACCTTCCCTTCAAGAAAGAAAAGTGGTTCTGAAAAATGGAGTAATATGATTTATGTGCAATTTTATGCATTTGATTATTTTCTTTTTTTGCATTTCTCCCTAATTTTTCTAATATTAAATTGTGGTGTTACTATAGCCTATGTAATACAAGGTACTTAAAGAACAAATGAATACCAAAGGGAGCAGTTTTCTGGGACATATATATAGGCTTGTGCGGGTAGCCCATCATTACTACAGTTAGCATTACACAGTTCCCATCCCACTAGAATATTCAAGTACAGAGTACTGTAGGCAGTAAAATAGCCGCCCTGCCAGCAGGCCATTAGTTAGCTCATGCCAGACACCACATACATTATTTGTGGCAGGCTTCTACTTTAAGAATAATGATAAAAAAGCTTGTAATGACAATAAGCCCCAAATGGTCCATCACTAGGAACTGCATGGCTTTTGCAAATACTTTGGTCAGCCAGCCTGATGTGCTAGATTAAACCTGACACCAGCTGGACAAAATACTAAGGTCTCAGGCAAAACAAGATTTATTTAGAGAAAGATAATGTTCAACATCTCTAGTGTCAGAAAGCTCCAGAGCAGAGGACCTCTTTGAACCCAAGGTTGAGAGAATTCACCCCTATGAGCTGTACCTTGGTCTGGGAGCGGATTTATTCAAATTGTTCTTACCTGTAGCCTGGGTATACCCAGGAGCCCCAGCCCTGAGCAAGTCACAGAATCACAGAATCACAGAATCTCCATGGTTGGAAGGGACCTCTGAGATCATCAAGTCCAACCACAAAAAAAAACAATAACCAAAAACAAAAACAAAAAACAAACAACCAAACACAAAACAAACAACACACAAAAAAACCACCCACCAACCAAACCCCACACCAACACCACCACACACAAGACCCCACCACACCCCAATAATCTCGGGCACTAGAGCATACCCTGAAAAGCCACGTCTACACGTTTCTTAAATACCTCCAGGGATGGCGACTCCACCACCTCCCTGGGCAGGCTGTTCCAGTGTCTGACCACTCTTTCAGTAAAGTAATTCTTCCTTATATCTAATTTAAACCTCCCCTGCTGCAACTTCAGACCATTTCCTCTGAAGTCCTTTGCACAGTAGGTTCTACAGAAATACACAGAGGTCAGAGGGACCTGAGTCAGTTCTGCCTGGATTCACCCAAAACCCAGAAATGTTGATGCAAAACCACCCCAGTAGAAATTAATTATTTAGCTTGGGATGTTCTGTGGGTGCATCCATAAAATCGCCCACACGTACATGCACTGTGCACAAAGATACGCAAGCACATGTTGAAAACCAAAATCTAAAATTGTCAGTATGGAAGATGGGGCAGGGAAGTGAATTACAGGCTCTTCAAATGGTTACGGGGACTTGTTCTATTGTAGAAAACTGAGAATGTGTAGAAAAGCAAAACCTGAGCTTCACACTTAAAGGATTTTTTCAGTTGCCCAAGCTGAGCTCAGCCTCTGCACAGAACAATGGTGTTCAGGCTGCAGCAACAACTGCCAATTGATGGGCTCAAGAATAACAAGCTGACAAGTGGATTTGGCATCCCCACAGCCAGAGCCCAAAGATTTATTGCGCTGGAGTGGTGCACGTCAGTTTTCTTTATCACTGGAGTCCCACAGCCGATTTATACATGGTGACGTTAATTGAAAAGGAATAAAGCCACGCATTCTCCTAACAACTGGGCCTCGCTCAGCATCTCGCTGTCCGGCCTGACTGGCAGCCCAGCAATCACCACTCTCTCATCAGGGGCAGGCACCCAGCAATGAGAATAGCCCTACAGAGAAAGGGGGTCACAGCTGGGCTCTTTGTTGAAGGATGCTCTAACCCAAGTGCCAGTTATTTCCAAGGAATCTATTAATCTTCTACAGCTTTAGCGCAGAGTCGTTAAATGCATCCCTTTCCTTGCTTCTCATGAGCCAAATGGTTAATGATGTCTTCTTTATACGCCTAAGAGAAGATGGGCTTCCTCCTTGTAATTCAGACTGATGTTTACTCCGCAGAGAAATACGAGAGCCCTTCTCCTGCTTTACAGCAGTGCTTGTTTGTGTAACAACACCTGGCTCTGGTCCGGTTGTTTGAGCCTTCCCACTGCCATTTCCATTACTACCAGAGAGCCACTCCAAGCATTTTGTTTTCTGGGTCATTTGCCACGTTTCTGGTAGGCACTGACCGCTAGAAAGAATAACCTTAAAATCAAGCAGAGTAGAGTAACTAACCACCAAACTGTTCTTTCTCCTGCATGTTCAAAAATAAATGGGAGTTGTGCTTGATTATCTTTCCCACAAGCCAGCGCTTCAGCAGGACCATAGAGTATGTTTGCATAAAATACAATTTCAGTCTTGGAAATGGGCTAAAACGTTGGTCTGTGCTCTGTCATTGAGTTAATCCCATCCTTAGCTAGGGACTCCAGCAGAGGCGACATTATGAAGCATCTCTGCAGAGGTGGCCCCAAAGGAGGTCTCTGGGTTTCTGCTCCCCCCACACCACCACTGCCTGGCCAGGGCAGCAGGTCCTCAGGGTGGGACACGCTGGCCTCACTCTGTTCCCTTTGAAGCCACAGAGATTTGTCTGGAAGCAGAGTCAAGGCAGTTCTGTTACTGCTGACAATCCCACAATTCAGGTCCTGTCTGGCTCACGGGTGGGCTCCTGCGCCCTCCTGGGAGGCTGCTTTCCTGAGCTACTCTGCAAATTCTCGACTTTGAGGGTAAGCACCTGCTCACGGCTTCTGAGAGGTTTTTCAGGGTTATTCTGTCCTGATGGACATCTGCGAGACCTGCCACTGACTCAGCCTTCCTCCCCCAGTGCTGCCTCCCTGGCTGCCTCCCTGCAGAGAGGAACAGCAAAAGCCATCCCAGGCAAAGGTAGTTTTATTAAGGACAGAAACCTTATTATTTCTTTCCCACATCTTACTGGCTTTTTGTTGCTTCCATTAACTTTTATGAGTTTAATAAACATGCCCGATTTAAAAAAATAAAGTATTTTCCCAGCCTTGGAAATTGGATTTTCCATCTAGTCCTAATGCAACAGCTGTTTTAAACTGCTCACCAAGAGAAGTCACTGAAACAACACTTTTGAGTATTTTGTATTATTTCACTGTGAGTAACACGTAGATAACTTGGGATATAGCCACTAAATTAATTGTGTTCATTGTTGTATAAACCCAGCAAAAGAGCAAAAACAGCAGAGTAAAAACATCCTTACCTATGTGATGACTTTAAGTAAAGTCTTTTCTGCCCAGCTGCTCATTGGCCAAATCTTAAACATAGTGACTCCATTCATTATTGCATTAAATCTCTTTTGTGATGGTAAAAGTCAGACTTAAAAATAGCAAGACTAATGCAGTGACTTATGAGTCTTTACATAAAATCAGCTGGAAGTGTTAATGGTGCCCCTGTCTCAGAAACATGTAAATGATGGCAAAGAAAAGATATCATGCCCAGATACAATCTAGTTTCCCTTCCAGTTTTCTTTCAGAGCTCACCAATCTCACAATTACTGGAGCACAGTAGTAGTTCAAAGTCACCTTTGTTAAACCAGCCAAGCTTCAACATACGCATGTCCCTGCAGCCCCAGTTCTGCACCAACGTCTGGCTGAATTAAAATAGGTGTGAACCCTTCCAAAAACTTGAAAGGTCTTTGCAAGGACTAAAAGTGTTATTCCATTACAAGGAAGATGGGAGTTGAGAAAAATATCAAGCTAATTTAAGGATTGCAGGACCTGAAAGGCAGTCCAGTTGTCCAGAGGACTCTAGAAAATGAGGTCAGATACAGCACCCTGAATAATTACTCACACTGGGCTAAATGCAGACATGAACATTGGGTCACTATTAAAAGGCAACTCCACTGACTTTTAATAGATCCAGAAGTGAAATTACTAAAAACCTGCATTCCTTTCTGAAAATGCAGTACATCTTTAAATACCTTTCCAGTAAGCCCAGAATTATCATTTAGGAATACCTGAATTTTTATTTAGCCTCTGTGGAATCCTACTTTATCCAGCCTATTCCAAAACAAACCTATTCAGCTTACAGCTACTGCAAGCCCCAAGAAAAATAACACAAAGTCTTTGATAGAAATTGAGCTGCCTTTCCCAATGATTCCCATATTGCTGCACGGGGGTAACTTGTAATGAGATATGGGCAGTGAGATGAAGGCTTTACCCTCTCCTCAGCTCATGTTCAAATTATTATTATAAAACCATTTTCCAGCAAAACCATATTTATTTGGCCCAGGCCCGAGGGCAAAAATTCGCTATCTGATGTTTAAATAATGACAACCAATTTGCAGGATACTGGTAATCTTAGATCAATTGCCCACAAGCTGTTTAAAAAAATATTAAAAACCCTTCCCTGCACACTACTCAGCAGAATGTGAGCGAGCTGCAAAGCAGTGGGAAAACTGCAGAGCATGGAGAAAATGGAGAATGAGACCAACAGGCTTTATGACACTGTGCGATCAGCAGCTGCAATCCAGAAGAAAAAGCAATTTAAAAGTCTACTTCCAATGAAAACATTTGTCTTTACACCTGTAAGCTATACACAGTAACTAGCTTTCTCCTGATACATTCTTCCTTTGTGTTTTTTCTCTTCTGGCTGAACTGTTCATGTTTCAGCTCAGCACGAACATGTCTCCCTTCAGCCCACTTCTTCAGGACATGGACTAGGAAAAGTGACTCTGAAGTGGACCCCAAATGGGGCAGCTTCGCCTCCCTTTGAGGCAGCGGGACAGGCAATGGCCATACCTGCAGTGATCAGGTCAAGAGAGCACCGGTAGGTTTGTAAAGTGGGACACGATTGACTACATAGGAGACAATCCTTGCACGAGAAAAAAAAACAACCCCAGGAGGTCAAGAGGTGCTGCTCTGAGTCCCACCTGCACCCACCCAGCGCGGCTGGGCTCCACCTGCCCCTCGGGTGCTGCCTCCCCCAGGCAGGGACCTCAGCTCTGCCCCATGCATGCCCGACAGCAGGCAGCACCAGCAGGACCTAGATTCTTGAAGAAGTGACAGGAATCTTTCCTCAGAACTGTAAAACCATCTGACAGAGTCCTACCGCAGAGACAAAATTCCCCATAAAAATCTATACGGCACCCAAGTCATCTCTACAGAGCCCTCTTCTCTTCAGGCTCATTCCAGTTTACAGGCTGGGTACTTACAGACAAAAAAAAAAAAAAAAAAAGGCGCACAGTAATTTGGTTTTGCCTCATAAGCAAGAGTTAGTTACAGAAGTACTTGGTATTTTTAGTGCAATCTGGGATATTGTAACTGGGCTACACAAAATACCACATTTTCTAACTTCCATTTCTCAGTGTTAAGATTAACTCTGTCCTTCACTCTTGGTGTATGTTTCTGTGGCCATGGTCCATTTCTGAGTCCTTTGGACACTGGACACTTTGGGGTTTTTTCTTTCGGGTTATACATAATCAACTTAAGGTTCTGAATTTCAAAATATTCCAGTAACAAAGATATCACTCCATATTCTTAATAGGTGAAGATAAAGAGGCATTATACAACTACCATTGCTGTCATCTGCCCACTCACCTGGCTAACAAGAGCCTTCTATCATAAAACCACATTTAAAGGACTTGATCAGACCCCAGCTGCAAGGAAGAAAATCTGAAGCAAACCTGCTGATTTCAGTGACATTTCAATGACTGAGTGTAAGCAAGATGCAAGCGTGGAGCCATTTCCTTTTGATGGCCTACAGCTTCCTGCCATCACTAGCAAGTAAGACATGGAGATACGTCGGGCAGGGTGGCCTCTGCAAAGGCTTTCTTTCTTCCTGCTGCATGTCCCAGCCAAAGTCGGACCTTTCACTTGGGGAATATAAAAGTCCCAAGCACAGAGCTGCAGGGTCCCTTCCAGCAATAATTCAGCCTTGCTGGAGACAGCCAAATTAATGCAATCTTAATGTGATAAACTGCTAACTTGATTGGATTCAATGAGATGTAAATTATTAGATTCAATAAGTACACAGAGACCATTTCACCTTACATTCTGCTCAGGAGGATTCTGCCTCCAGTCTCTTCATCATTCCTGTTAATTATATGCAATGCATCACAGAGATGGGAACGGTTTGGGACTTAAGTTGTCCTCACAAGCCACCACAGTGTTCCCTTCTGTAGTAACGTGCCTTTTATCGATAAAGAATTTTCTTCAGAATAGCTACAATCACTTATGGACACAGGTTGATCTTCAGCATGGAAAAATTTGAACTAAAAAAGCTATTCATCTGGATTTCTGCAAAATACCCATATGCTAAAGCCAGAGAATGTCATTTAGTGGATTCATTTTCAGTAACTAAAAACTTTGTAGCAACAAGTAGATGTTTATAGCTTCTCATTCACTGAAAGATTCTTTAAGATCTGTTATGCTGAACACAGAAATCAGTGCTACCATCCCAAAAAAGGGGAAAAAAACCTGGGACACTATGAAAAGTGATGAAGTGATGAAGAGACACTTCCACTTTACAGATGTCGCTTTTTTTTCATTTAACAAATTCCACAGGCTTTTCCTCTTTAATATATAGTTCTTCATTTTAAAAGCCTTTGAGAAAATAACTTGGAATCTATATCACGTAATCTCTTTGTCCTATCATGAACATCATACTGTACTGCTTAGCAGAGCCTGTAGGTATTGCTCCAATTCAAGCATCTGTGAAAGGAATTCTTTAAGCAAAACACTCCTACTTGAATTTTTTCAACAGTTTTATACTGAATAGTGCTCCGTCAAAATCAAAATTCTGATTGATGGTTTCAAAGGATTTGTTTAAGAGTTCAAAAACAGATCAGAACAGTTAATTTCAGACATGTTGAATTTTTCATTTTGCCTTAAAGGAGTGTTTCAGTTCCTTACAGGATGAGAGCTTAAGTGATGTTAAGAAATGTTCCCCTATAATTCCCCAAACACAGACACTCAGTATGACATTCTCCATGTCTTCTATGATGTTATTACATTTCTATGACAAACGATAACCAAAGAATTACCTAGGCAGAACAGATCTCCTGGGAGAACACTTAGCGAACAGAGCAAGGGATTTCCATTTCACCTGTAACTCCACAGCTCTCAGAGAAACAGCGCAAAGCCTACGCAAGCCCCCCTGCAAGCCTGCAGCAGCCAGCCCCCTTGCACTGACATTATAGCTTCATTTTCCCAGGCTAATTTTCTCCTGGCTTGGCATGGATCAGAGCTGGTCAGGGTCTGCTGTCACTGAAGCCAGTTTTTCAGAGCCCCAGCTGACACCACACCAGGGACTACAACAACATCTCAGCTGCCACGGGCTAGCAAATGTTTTCCAGCCTCATGAGAAAGTGGATTTGTCTTTTCCGTCTGCTAAGAATCCAGTTTCGGTGTGAGAGGTGGCTGCTGGGTTGATCATCTGGCCCTAGATGACTGGAGTATCACATATGGTCCTTCTCATGGGGTTTTCAAACTGATGCTTAAGGGACTGATGCCTCCCACTTTGAAGTGATCATCTCTCTTTCTTCTCTTTCAACTTAACACTGAGGTTCTGGACATTTTAATGTGCAGTTGCTAAGCAGTAGCATGGCTGAGAAGCCAGTAATATCAGTGGTACCTTTAAAATGATACTTCTGGGCATGTAAGAGCTTCTCATGCTGCTCTTTCTGCTCAGGTAGAAGTTTCACGCTCCCTGCAATTCTCAAAAATTCAACCTGCTGGCTGGTTGGCTTTGTCGGCATTCTTCGTCTCATTTATTTTCCTGCACTCACACAGACAGGTGAGTTATTTCTAGCTTATTACCAGTAAATAATGAGCAGTTGCATCCCAGATTAGAAAATCCCTTTGGGAACCAAAGCCACAAATGCTGCAGTGTAGACATATAGATAATTAGGGACTGGTTCAACGCAGAAACCACTGAAATCAAGAGACAAGAGAGGAGGAGGTATAATGAGTAATGAGCAACTTCTGCAGGTATCTTGTTGAAGTGCCTCTAAAATATTTGTGGTATTGGATTTGGGAAAAGAAGGCACAAAACCAAGGAAGCGCTCAACCAGGACTTCATCTCTTCTGATGGTGAAAGAGAATGTGAAGCTCTTGAGGACAATCTAGTTTGCGAAAGCAGTGCAGAGCATTTTGGGGTGTGAAGTAGCTTCAGAGAAGTAAAAGTGGGCCTTCAGAGAGAAGCCTGAGTGGGTCTTTGGTCGGCAGTATTTCTACAGGCTTTGCCTCCACAAAATTAAATTCTAGTCCAGACCTGTGTATTTCCTTCCTGACTCTGTGCTGCCAGGTGCTACTCTGAAAGGTCAGGTTAGAAGCATTAGAGCATCGTTTTCCCACAAATTGTTAATAGTCAGTCTTAGAAACCCAAAAGGAAGGCATAAAGCTCATTCTGCTACATTAATACGAATAGGGACTTTTATTTCCCATTGACTTATGTGTACTTAGCTGTATTATCACCGGGTGTCAATGCGTAGCCCAAAGGATAAGAGTTGAGTCCGGCTTTAATTAGTTTACTGTAATGAGGTAAACCACGTTTCACCTTTCCAAGGAAGTCATTATTTGCACTCTTCCTGCTTTTCAGTATGTGCATCACCTCCTTCATTTGCAATGGGGGTAAAGCTCCTGCTTAGTGTATTCAGAAACACAGCAGAACCAGTATATACAGCATATACAATATATACAACATATACAGGAAGGACGAGGAAATGCTCCCGAAAACGACATGATGGACCACAGGTAGGCAAAGGGTCAAATCCAGTGGCAAGACAAACTGCTTTTAAGACATGTCACCTCATTAGTGTCCAGCTTTGGCAGTGAAGAGGCCAGTCAGCTGCCCTCTGATCCTTCAGCCGTGGCCTCCTGTGTCCCTGATGCACTTTGCATACTGAACTTGACGTAACCATTTCCAGCACACACAACACAAGCCGGGTCACAGCAAGCTCTACACCACGGGGAGAGGCTGGTGGGGATGTTCCTGGGGCAGTGCTCATCCAGCACCCAGGGATGACTTGGGTGGATGGGACCAGCTTAACACCACCGCTCTACTGGCCTCGGAGGAATGCAGCCAGGCTGAAAGAGTGAAATGGGTCTACGGTAGAGCTGGTGAAAATTAAATTCACAAAAATGTTGCCTTTGAAGTTGTTTCCACTTCACAGGGTAATGAAACAGGGCAGTTTCCCATACCCGGGAATTCTTCACCAAGCTGTTTTTACCCTAGGATCTAGAGTACAGGAATATGTTCCCTATTCTCTCTTCTGAATGCAATAACATGAAGGATCCCCAGGCTTGGGCTTCTCCCCATCACTTTCCCTTAACTCAGCTTACAGAAATTAAATCCGAAATAAAATAATAAACTCTGACCATCAAAAAATATTAAAATATTTGTGTATCAATGAATATAGGACATTCAAGGGAGCTAGGGATGAAGTCTGCTAAGCGGAAGTTTTCAGTTTTCCAAAAGAACAGGCAAATAAAATAGTTATTTTTAAAAAGGGAGCATCTTTCTTTCAAAGTGGTTTAGACCTTGCTTTCACGCAATGTTAGTCCCTGTGGGTGCTAAGATGGAGCAGCTCCTGCCCTCAGGGGAGCAAAGAGACTGTGGCTGCTTTATCAATAGGGATTTTTTTCTCCATATGAAATAAGAGCCTGTTTTTAAAAAATATTCACGGGGGACTATTGCCTAAGTGATGCTGAAAATCCCAGTTGTCAGTCTCCTCTACAGACACCTAAATATCTTTGAAAATTTTGCTCTAAGTAAAAATTGAGTAGGATCCCCTCTGGCTCAGTATACTCTATGTATGGTATTCCTAGAGATTTGCAATTTTTTTTTTTTTTTAGAAAATGTATTGCTGTTGTAAAAATTTATCTCAGGTTTTAAAACCACCTCAGCTATAAAAAAGGATAATATTAAGCAAGAGAGTCATGAAATAAGAATGATCAAATACTTCCAAGTCTTATCATCAATAAAACTGTAAAGTTAGCCACACCAGTTCACTTCAGGGCATCTGCTCACATTTAATTGAATGATTGTTTTAATTTTTCATTGTTTAAAACCACTCAACCACTTATCAAAAGCCAGTGCTGCTCTTAGAACTGAGCATGAAAACTTCGTGCTCAGCGCCACTGAAAAGTCCATATTTTTTTAGGAATCCTGGACCCTGTGAGAGCTGCAGAAATATAACAGTGAGCCCAGACCTTGAGGTTTCCCAGGCAGAATTCCCTAAGCGGGATCAGGTCCTCAGACATCTCCTTGGGACCATTGCTTGCTTTTATCAGAGGAAAGCAGGGTGCTATTTCCTCCCCCAAACTTTCAAGAGGCTATTTTCCTCTCAGGCATTTTTCTCCTTTAAGGAATCTCAGAGGTTCAACTGTTCATGAAATAATGCAGATGAAAGACAGGTACCCTTCTCCAAACAGGTTTAGTACATAGATCGTTTTCTCTGGGGTCAGACATTTCTGGAAAGCCTGGGATAACAGCTAAAGCAACATGTACCACTACTGGCACTAGAAACATACCTGTTATCTTGTTAATACAAATGATGCCACCCCTTGACACCTATGAGGTCTGAATTCCTCAGCTCATACTGGGCACTCTACAAAAAGAAAACTGACCATCCCTGATCTAAAGATCTTCCACTCTATAAAATCATCGCAAAAAAGAGAAGAAAAGCTTTTCCTACACAGAACTAATACCACAGGCGTCCCCTCTTCTACTAGCTGGCCGGATTAGGCAAGGTGGATGCCATTGTGGAGGAGCTAACAGAGCCCCACAGTGCCGTGGTCTCTCCTGTGCTACATACCAAGGAGCACCAGCTGTGCTGCAGGAAGGGGGGCACAGTCCTGTTCCCTGCCCCTGCCCCCAAACTTTAAATATGACCCTGGCTAAAGCCTGCAGGGGCTGACAGCCCATGGGACAGCACATGAGAAGCAGCAAGAAGGAGCAGTTGGAAGAGGAGCCAGATTCCAACTCAGCGTCACTGGGCTTGACCAAGTGATTCAATATAACCTCAAAACTTGTTCTGAACCAAGGCTTAGATGTGTATTTTAATGCCCTGGTGATTACACCCAAGAAGGTGAGGCATTCAGAGTAACTCAGTTTATGGCAAGAGGAGAAAGCCAAAGGAAAAGAAGTCCATAACACTTGTACACATGCCAAAAAGAAAGCTTGTACTGTCCTTAAGAAAGAGTAAGCAGGATTCCGAGGAATGCTGAATTTTTCTCCATTGGTACTAAGGGCACAAACCAGTGCAGCGTGTTTAAGGTCCAGCCTCAGTTTATATTTCCAGGGCAGCTTTCCCTGCAGCATTCATCCCCAACAGACCAGAAGTTTGCCAGCCAGATCTCCAAATTAAGAGTTGTGCATATAGTGGCTGTATAATTTGTCAAATCAAAATGTCTGCACCTTCCAATTTTTTTTAATCATCTCCTATTGTTTCGTTTATCTTCTTTGTTTAATTTACTTTTTTAATAACAGCTCAATTCTGGAATGTAAACAGCATGTCAAAGCAAAAGCTAGAATGCTTGAGAAAAATAATTCAGCTTCTCTAAAGGAAATGTCTCCAGTTTCCCTCCTGAAGTATTTGCTGAATATCATCTGAATTCACAGAAACCTTCAGATCTGCTGAAACTGGTGTTGTTGGGTTTGAGGCTTTTCTTAAATATTAAAACTTAGCATTCACTGAAAGCAACTTCCCATTATGAGATTGGCTCTATTGTGAGATGGATTCTAAAATCATGAGATGTTAAACAACAACTGTCAGACTCTCTAGTCGGCTGGACTGTGAGTCTTTCCTAGTCCCTCAGCTCATCTGTGCAAGCTAATCTTTGCAGCTCTGCAGTACAGAAACTTATTTTTTCTTTTAAATGAAGCTGAGAATCTTATGTAATTGAATGACTCCAGCACCAAATATTGTGATACAATCTCAATTTGGAAGACTTGCAATTGCAGATGTCTTAGGGCTAAAACCCATCATTTCCCTGAGTCTAGACTGAATGTGTAGAGTTACTGTGGGCTTTCCTCAGTACAGCAGATGGTGGAGGCTCCAGGGAATCAGTTCCAGGCCCTTGATTCTCCTTCCTATCCATGTCCTGTATGACATTTAATAGTCCACTATTTTGCCACTGGCAAGGAAACTACCGAGGATATATATAGAGGAAATGGATCCTCTCATGCCATGTTCTCGTGCAATGAATTTCACCTTATATTTAGCAAAGACACAAGCAGAAGTGCAAGGGCCACCCTCTCATGCAGATGCTCCCCGCCGCTTTCCTTACATCATAGAAACATGCTAGGGTCAAAAAATTAGATGCTTTCCCTTCCCCATCCCTTGGTGGCACAGACACATTGAAATCACAGGCAACAGCCCACCTGAGATGACAGCAGGGATGGAGAGGCCCCCAAATTACACCAGACGGATGGCAGAATTGAGGCAAGCTGCAAATTCATAAAATCTCTAGGGCCCAGTGCAAGGCTAATTGTCTACATTAAGTCTTTGAGTGCAATTACCAGCGCTAATGGTTGCAGGGACAGATTCCAAACAAACGCTATTTAAAACTTTCAGAACTGGACGGTTTGGGACAATGCTAAAGCCAAGCAGATAATCTCTAGAAAAGAAGAAAATGAAATTGTGATTACAACTGGGCCGTGCTCACTTGGTATTTTAAATTAAGTGAATGTTATACCAGGACACACAACCTTGAGAAGGAACAATCTGGATTTTTTTTGCAAATGCTGCTGGTGGTTGATCTCCAGACATTGGTCATTAGATCTAGTTTTATTACAGCCATAAAAGAAGTGAGTCAACAGCTTAGTCACATCAGGCAGGATATGCTTCAAGCATAGCCTGAATGAAAGAATGAAGTTAAACACTGAGAAATACAAGGTAATTAAAAAAAAGAACCCTAATAGTTTCTCCCCTAAAACAGCAAGATATAATATACAGCATAGTCTTCAAGTAAGACAACACAGCAAGCTGGGAGGGAGCAGGGTATGGATTTAAAGGCAATTAACTGGACATATCAGCATGTATGTCAGGATGGCAGTTTGTAAGCAATCACTATCAACAGGCTTTCTGGCTTTCGAGAGTATCAGGTATCTTCATCTTGTAAAAGAAATGCAAAGAAAGATATGGAATCTGGTTCTTGTCCTACATCAGCATAAAATCTCCTGACTGTTGACTCCATTTGTGTAAATTATCTAATTACTAAAGGCAGACACTGCTGGTGTGAAGGCTGTAGGGTAAATAGAAGAGACAGGTCAGCAGGCTCTACTAACTCCAACATAGCTTGTGAATGTTGAAAGGAGCGACCTTTCAAGAGGGATTCAGAAGAGAGTCTAACGAATGCCTTAAAGCATTATTTATTTATTTTAAATTAAACCAGTTGTTGCTAAGCACTGTGCCCACAGGAAGAGAAAAGAAAGATGCGGTGAGCGGGACAGGAAGAGAGCAAGAAAAGAAATCTTTGCAGATAAGACAAAAAGATTGTGTCACTGCAGGACCAGAATTAAGTCTCTCACAGACACCATGGCAGATTTATGCCACTCTAGGCTTGACTCCAGGAGGCTGGAAAGTTGGAGTGAGCTTTTTAGAATGTCATTTTATTTCAATGTGGGTATATGGCTAAGACTTAACACTGAAGGATTTTAATGGCACTATATTCTTGAGGGAAACATTAAATATATAGATACAGTCACATACGCCCTCCTATCTGATGGCAAGAACTAGCATCTTCTATTCCAATAGAAAATGTGAATGAGATTAGTGTTTTGTGAGTAATACATTGAAGAGCACCTCCCACGGTAGGTGAGCAGGGAGCCAGGAGACTGCGGATCTACTCCTGAACCCCTGAGGGCCACAAAAGGTCTGGACGTTGCCAATGTTACTGTAGGCAACTAACAAGGTCTCAGCACATCTGGTTTGCCCCATGTGCAAATAATGGCATTAACTTCTCCTTTGGGATCCACAGATGAAATGGATGATATATTTATTTGTACATGAGAAGGATTAATATGAGGAAAAGTGAATACACCACCAGAGGGCACTGAATGAAATGGGCTGGGTTTTGTTAATAAGAGACAAGTTGCAAGGATGCAACTAAACCAGCTAAATTCTACACGTGTGCTTACAGACACACCTCATAGCCTGATTCACTGATGTTTTTTATCAGTTTGGTGCTGGAATGGCTTGGTGATAGTCAGTGGAGCAGAGCTGATGTAAAATCGCTTTAAGGAAATGCCTAGTCAGTGGTGTTGTGTTGGGAGCTGAAGACGCGTGAGGCAATGAAACAATGACCTAGGGGACAAACCTTCATCTAAATACACACAAAGCCAAAAGCTTCCAGTGGAGGGAAAGCCTCCTCAGATACCCACTACATAGTATCTCAGTCATGTAGCCAGGGACCCATGGGAAACAGTCTTCATTCTTACAAATCCTTGGCCAAACTCAGAGGACAACCATCTCCCCCCAGGGCCAGAGACATTCCCTTGCCCTGCCCTGCTGGGACAGACCATCACCAAGCTTGCCCCTGCAAGGCAGGAGCAGGCAGGACTGTGGGACACCCTGCCATCAACCCCAATGACTGTTCTGCATCTGGATTCTGTTTGTGTCTGTGGAACACAATGACAACAATCACTGCCCCACCTCTCCAGTCCTCCCTTGCTGTCAAAGATCCTCCACCCAAGGAAATATCCTTCCTATGGACTGGGAGAAGGTGGGAGCTGCTGCTGCAGCTCTGCTGCATTACTCTTCTTTGTCCTCAGAGTGCAATTATCCGAAACATAGAGTCATAAGACACAATTTACAATCCCTGCAGCTTTTTGGCATCCCACTGTATTGGCTTACGGACAGAATTTGTAGTAGGATGCAGCAGATAGGCAGAGCACTCTAATTACAGATTTACATTAAGAGGAAGGTTTAAAAGCTAATAGGACGTCATTAGAATAATGATCCCTAGATGTTCTTCCAGCTGAACATCTGCCATTACTAATTAAAAACAAGTTAAATTCAACCTGTTTAAAAAGAAATCAATATTTACAGAAACTAGATACTACCCTAATGTTAGACATGGTGCCAACCTACAAGAACCTTCTCACATGCCATACCAAATCAAGGACTTCAAAAAGCACATTGGTTATAAATTGGTGCCTGTGCAAAAAACACCTTTTCTCACCGAGAAATTTGACTCATGTACAGCTTGTTTGTCGCTTACATTAGTCAGCTGCCCAGCAGTTTTAAATGACTGCCACATAAAACAATACATTAGCCACTTTCTGAGACTGGGGTGTCGTTTTTTCCAAAAGCAGGTTAGAAATTACATTTCGAGTGGCAGATGAAAATAATCTTCTTGCAGCCTCTGTCTCCTCTGTCTGCATCCCTGATTGCTATTGAACAGAGTGTCATTTTGTGGAAGTGCACAGAATCTGCACCAATCTAACTACATGGGAATGTAAGAGTAAATCCTGGAAGTGAAGGCATACAGTTACAGAGAGAAAACAATTAGGCAAAAAATTACAATAGCAAATAGCTTTGAAATCCATTAGTTACCTCAGACTGAAAAACAAATGCCTATTTCATCAGTCATTGTACAACCATCACAAAACAGAACAAACCCCTGAAAATGAGGAAATGCTTGACTGTCCAATCCAAGGTGTATTTTAAGATCTACTACCAGTATCAAGCAAGACAAGTGAAGTTCGGAAATACGCGGATTCGTTCAAAGCCTAAAAGAAGAGCATCTAACCCACGGCTGCAGGCAACTTGTTGCTAGCACAATGCTCCATCAATGCTTGCATGCATCCACAGGAACTTAACAAAATTGACAGGGAAGTCACCTGCATCACCTGGGCCAGAAGCACTGGCCAGTACAAAGAGAGGAAAAGGAAAGGGATGAAGTCCTCCTGATGGCTTGCCTTTCCCCTCTCACATAACCCCAATTCTACTGAAAAAAATTAAAGCCAAGACTGACTCTGGAATTTAATTCTGACAAAGCCCTTGCATATCAACCGTCAGGAGCAGGCACACGACTGTTAACTTCAGGCCTCTAATTGGAAATGTTGACCACTAACAGCTTCCCCTGACTCCAGGTGAAGATCAGTGGCCCCTTTGAAAAATACCATTCTGTTCACGACATATCTGGAAGAAAAGCTCTGTAGTCTAGTGAGTGCTCTAGTGTTCCCAGGCCAACAGCAGTGGAAGAGAAGAGTCAATGGCGGAGGAGTCTCTGCTTTTATAGCAGTGCCCAAGTTGGACTTCAGGGGCCAATAGCAAGCACTGCGTGACCTTGCGTTTGTGATTTCCATAGGCTGTATTATTAGAGACTTCAGTTTGGTGTATGTTTTTGCAGTGTGGGAGCAATAAAAAGCAAAGGCAAGAAATAAAGAGCCTCCGGGTGCTGACATAAAATTAAATCCTGACTTCTCTTTCAAGTTCAAGGTAGGAAAATCACAGCCGTGTGTCTTTGTCAAAAGTGTGCCCGAGCACTAATATCATCAAGGACAGCCACTTTTGCCATGTAATCTTACCACGGTCTCTATATCATCCAGAGCCTTTGTGGACTTAGGTGTAAAATAAACTAGTAACCCTCTTTAAAACATGCTGGCAAGCAAGATTTGGCCCCATGTAAGTAACTTTAGATTACCGCTGCCTGATCCACAGGGAGACCAAAGCTCCCTTCAGGGCAACATCTGATTAGAGGAGAAACAGTTGTCGGCCTCTAGGAAACTGCAAATCATTTTTTGTTCAAACCCACAGGGATTTTTGCAAGGCTTGCTGAGCCAATTTAAACAGGGAAAAAAATCTGAGAACCCTGCAATAATATTCTCTGCAGTTTTCTAAACGCCAAAATCCTGCTCATCCTGCTCAGTGAAGCAATCTTACTGAAGTTAATGAAACTGGTCCCCACCTAGAAGACAGGCTTATTGCAGCTCTGCCGCTGCACAGAGAATTGCTCGATTGTCTCCGTTGAGTTGAACCGCATCAGAGAGTTTGCGGTTACATCCCTCTCCCTGCTAATACTGACAAGTTCAATTTTCAGTTTGTTTTCTTTTTTTTTTCTGGGTTTTTTTTTTTTTTTCCTTTCTTCAGCGATGTGTTCCAACATCTTTCTCCTCCTGCCACAGACAGAGCAAGGTGAGCTGCGGAATAAACATAAGGATATCAGAGCGCTGCACCTGCCTGTAAAATGACATGAATTTAATCAAACCCATGTCTAGTCTCAGGGCTCAGACACACGACTGGTCTTGTTGCTCTTCCCCTAGGCAACTGCTTGTGGTGCCTCTAGTGTGGGCTTGGACATGTGTTTGATATCACCAGCGAGCGACTAAGCAGAGATGTAGGGAGACTGCATTATTTGATTTCTGATTATGTAGAGCTTCCTTCTTTTTGTGCTGTCATTGGCCTTATGGATTACAGTAAAGCTGTGACTAACCTGAGCCAGATCCTGCTTATGCCTCACTTATGCCAAGGTAAATCAAGAGAAATTGTGGCACAGTCAGTGGAACTACGTGAGAGTAAGACCGGGTACAAAGCTCATTAACATTTTTAATAGCACTACTTTTTGAATAAACACTAACTCTTTTTATCTAGAACAATAAGAACAATAAAGACAAAGCCAAAGCAGGAAAATTCATGTCCACTGATGGACAAATTACTCTTGCTGAAAATTCAAAGTAAAAATATTTATATCAAGGAAATAAAACCAGAGGGACAGTGGGGTTTATGGCACATACAACATCCACCTGCAGGAAGGTATTTTTGTTGTAGCTGCTATGTATGGTACCTAAAAATACGCACAATACTTAGAAAGTGAGAAAAAATTAGTCTTTTTCTTCTGATACATTTTATAATGGTTACATCTAATTCAAAGTGTATCAGACAAGAAAAGAAGTTCAAGGAAGCCAGAACCTTTAATCTAGTTAATTAATAGGGGGGATAGCATGTGAAAGCCTTATGTAAAATGATAAAGTAATCTTATTCTGCTCAGGTTGGCTGCTCATTTGGTAGACAGGCAGAAGTTAACAAGGGGCCTTGAAATCTATGTAATTGGCCACAAGATCAGAGTCTGCATCTGCCCTTCGTCCATGGAGCCGCGCTCTTTTATGCCTCCCATCCCTCCCCACGGAAAAGGAAGGTGATGCTGCAAGACCTTCCTTCAGTTCTGCCCGGCTGTGAGAAACGAGCTGGTGGAAAAGCTGCCTCCAGCGCTCGGGCTGCCGCAGCTGCGGGGATTGCCGCTGTGCATGCCCGTGCCAAGCACGCCAGTGGCAGAGCCACCACGGCTGACAAGCCACTCTCTGTAGGCACCTCGTTACCAGCCAGTGACGACCGCTCCGTACTCCGCTCCCATGAAGAGGCGCATTGATTTTGCTGGCACTCATTACGTTCCCGTAACGCAAAGGCATCAACAAGTAAATATACGGGCGGATTATATATTTTCTTAAAGTGAAGGAAAGCTCCAAATCTAAATGAAAATCATATGGCTTTATCTTGAGATATGCAGGGAGGATTTAAGCAAACCAGCTAAACAAGGCGTTTGTGTGGTAAACCCTAAACTACAGAACAAAGTACACAACTTTGTGACTTGATCCTGAAATGAGGTCTAATGAGGTTTAGCACCATGAATATAAATGCATTGTTATGTTATAGTAATAATACTTTTTGCAATAACTAGTACAAAAAATTGGTACAATGATTTTGAAGTAAGATAAAATCTAACCTGTTTTCATCATTTTTCTTGACGTTCATTGGCTGGACTTGATTTCTGCTCAGTAATGGAGTAAGAAAGTTTCACCTCTGTTTGTCAGCATTCTGCTGTGAGGTCTAGACACACCCTACCTTTTCTACAGTTAAACCACATGGAATTCCCAGCCCAAGTGAAAACTTAAATATTTAAGTACTTTATTATTCAACTTTTAAAAATCCCAGTAGAGGAAACGCAGAAAATCTGTGTGACATGAATCTCATGTGCTTTCTTTTCACCTTGGGGAAAGAATAAATTAGCCTCCGTCTTTAGAAGTATTTCTCAAGTAGTTACATTTTAATCCTAATTTATTTATGCCTGAATCCAGCAAAGCACTTAAGCATATGCTTATGCTAAACATATGATTAGCCCATTAACTCTACAGTTAAGCATCATACAAGTACATCATACAAGCTCTGATGGAGTCTCTTCACTTCCTTATCTTGCAGCAAGAGTTTAATCTCTATTGTGAGTAGTGGATTCATTTTATCTGAAACACCATCTATATGCTGACTCTTGCAAAAGTAGTATAAAATTGTCATCACCATGTCAAACTGGACAGGTCAAATGAGTTTATCTCAATGCACATTTCTGCCACATGTTTTCAATGTAACCTGAAAAGAGCACCACGGAAAATCAAGTGTATCACCTACCAGTTAAACGCAAACAAAACACAGTTACCCTCCTTTGTTTTGTAATGCTTCTTTAAAACAACAGATGCTAGGTTAAATCTCATATTCAGGCATTTATCACATCTGTTTTCTGTTCCCTTGGAAAGTATCCTCACAATAGCGCTCAAATGAATTACAATGAGATTTGTCAGTTAAAAACTGAAAGAGAGTTCAGGGAATAAACATTTAATTTTAGGAGGAAAAAAAAAAAAAAAGGTGTTTAAAAGCTTTAAACGTGTTTTCAGATGGTTTCATTAGGCAAAGCTCCATTACAGCCACCGGTTGAGATCTATCATAACTGTGATGAGGTCTCCAAGGAGATATGAGGCCAAAGGAAGAAGAGATGAAGAGAAGTCTATGGGGGTGTGGACCGTGAAGGTGCAGGCTATGGACCTGCAGCATAAGCTGGAGAAGCCATGACTCATTGGCAATCTGGCCCCACAGCTTTCCCCAGCAAGCACCACCAGCACAAGAAAAACTTCTCACCTTAAAAACTAATAAATTTTCACTGTTCTCTTGTGAAACTGGAGCCTGCCTATTCAGAGGTACTCAGAAGGCTCAAGTAAAGAACTTTCATAATCATATTTTTTTTTCTAACAGCTTTTATGAGAATGCAGAATGGTTTCCTTCCCCTTGCAAGCTGGAGAGACCTGCAGAATGGTATTGACAAAGACAGTCCTTTAACTTAGAAGGAGTAGAATTTGACTCAATTATTCTGCAGGCTAACAGTAAGGAAAGATAAAAATATTGCATTCAAGAGAAGGGTTTCATTGCAGCAAAATTATATACAAGAATCTAATAAAGTGTAATCTAAGACTTGCCATTCTTACAGGTATCATTTTCTCTGCAGCAGCTCTGAGATGAATACTTCCAGCTCTGCCACACAGGTAAGACAACCCTGATCAGGCCATAAACCAGTCCTCTTGCCAATGTCCCTTGCCTCTTGCAATTATTAACCCCCTTTGTCTTGGCCAAACCATATCTCTTCCTTTGAGAGACTTCTCCACCTTGCATTTAGTCTCCATCTTGCGGGCACATTGCTCATGCCAGTGTCTTGGAACAACACAACATTGAGTTCTCCCAGACTTCTTGAGTCAATGTCTCTCTTCGCCTGAAGCCACCATTGCCTCGCTCCACAACCCAAGCAGATGGGGGTGTAGGTGACTAACATGTCTCTCAATCTTCTTTCCCCCAAGATCACTGCCTGGCAGTTTATAGGAAGGCTCAGTTCCTCTGAAAACAGAAAGTGAACTAAGTTCAAGTGGCTCTGGAATTTTAAAAGCAAAGTACACCCACCTCTTCTGTAGCATATCATACAAAGAATAAACTGCTCTTTGGAAAAGAACAAATGTCATTCACTGTCTGAGCATGTGGCCCTTTATGAGATGAGATTCAGAAACCATCCTCCTCAAAGCTCCAGAGGCATTCTGCCTTCACTGTTAATTCAGGAGAAGACCAGCGCCCTTCTCACCGTGGGTCTGATGTTACACGTAAATGTCATCCTTTTAGAAAGTAGCTCGAAAATAGCGAGAAGTTTAAAAATAAACAGCTTTAAGTAGAAGCAAGCATTGTGGTTAGTTTTGAGTTGACTTTATTGAAATTTCTTTATCTCAAAAGTTCTGTTGCTGCACAATTCAGAGAGTGGAATAACCAAATTAATTTAATTCAGGCCAAAATCTGGTTTGAAGAACAAAATCCCCTCAAAATATCTTTTACACACTGAACACAAGAGCAATCTTCACACTTACTTTGAGCTCTTAATTTTGCTATATTACCAAGTATTTCATTAATTTGACTTCAGTGAAGAAAAGCAAATCAGACCAGGAAACCTGGTCCTTTCTGTGTTAGAAGCTCTTGGGTCACCAGGTGATGCACCTGTTCCTGCATAGAGCTGCATGCAGTGAGGCAGAGAAGTTCCTCTACAGGCTTTAACCAGCTAACCAGGAGCAGATTCATTTTCTCTGGCCTCTCCGTTTGCAGGGCAGGCCAGGGGAAGCGTTAGGGAACGTGACGGCATTTTCCAGTATTTCCCCTGGTACCACAGGAACACATCAGACACAGCAGAGCCTCCTGCAGCTGTGAGGCTCTGGTGAGAGATCCAGGTGGGAAGAGGGGAAAAGATTCTTTCTCTTACGACCAACAGCTCTTCTCAGCACACAAGCAGCTACCTGAACTGTGCCCTGGAGACAACTCTAACTCTGAGGAAACGAATGCTACTATTATAGAAACCTCTCCAGGGCAGTCCTATTGCTCAGGATGTTTAAAACTAGGCCAGACAGAACAGTGGCAGCAGCACAACAGAAAATGGATGGCAGAGGAGCTTCCTTAGCCTCCAGCTTCTGCGGGATTTCACTGCTGTTAATGGGGAAGTTGAGAGACCTGCGGCGCTGCAAACTGGATGTGAGGCTTTTTTACCATTGCTTGCCAAGCCACTGCTCCACTGCTGTCTGCTTCTTTTGTGTGTTGCTTTGCTGATGAACTTCACTCGGCTTTGAAAGAGCGAGTCATGCTTTCAGCCCTGCTGATGCATTTACTCTGCCCAAGGAAAGGTTCCAGGAATTACCACTTCTCTTTCGGGAGGCAATGAGAGACCTCTTTCCTCATAAGCTCTCTTGCAGGAACATGAGAAGAAATTACACTTTTTAAAATAACAGGAAGAAAACCCTGTAGGTTAAATATCTGGAAAAAAACAGGCAGGGTTGAATTCACAGGGCTTTGCACTGTATAATTGCACACACCCCACTGCTTTATGCAATTCTGTTGGTTATTTGAATGAACGGTTTCAAAAGATTTCTTTTTAAAAGGAACACATTCACTTAAAGGCTGTACTAGCAGACTCTAACCATCTTTAAAGCTGCATTCACAAAGACATCAGTTGAAAAAGCTCAGGAAAAACATGTGTTTTTTCCAGCATGTTTAACCTGGGAAGCTTGACAGCAGTTTCAGTGCAGTTCAAAAAGACCTCTTCTATTAAACATTTAAGCATGTGAATAACCTTACTGAGTCTCCCAGCAAAGCAACCTACTGAAGTTCTTGCAGGACGAGATCCTTGCTTGCTCCTTCTTGTGTTTCCAAACAGAAACTAAACTATTTTTCAAGCCAGATTGTGAAAACTTAAAAGAGATGGATGCTCTTGCTTAGTAACCTGATGGTCTGTTACAGCACTTGCCTGAATGGTGCCTTCCCACCTGTAACACTCTTTTTATGCTGCGTTATTATCCATGCTAAATGGTCGGGTGTTTTCGGAGAGCGAAAACATTTATTTAGTATTATAACCCACCCATTGTATTCTTGTGCGTATCCCCACAGTTGTGCCTCATGGACAAACCTCACGTGTGTTGCACACGTACATTCTCCTTGGCCTGCTCTGGCAGCCACAGAATTCCAGGGAATTCTTCCCACGCAGAGTGCTGGGCTGTGGGCTCAACCCTACACACTTCTGGTGAAACAAAGTCCTGTTTTCTGCTCAGTGGATGTACGCTGTAATCAAACGTCTATTTTATCACTAAACCACGACCCTCCTGATCACATCAATGTCCTGTCATCTGTCCAGCCCCACTGATCAGCAGCACAAAGCACAGGGCTCCACCACCTTAATGTAGCGAGCCTAACTCTAAGTTATTTGTTAGTTACACCTGAGACTAGGTACTGAAAC
>JAHREE010000169.1:6532533-6606943 GCA_033628505.1 Tringa tobata | reverse complement strand
CACAACCAGGAGGGTCAGGCAGAGAAGCAGCAACGCTCGCTGCTCGACAGAACAGAGGGGCAGAGTAAACTGGCTTCTTACTGCGTGCTTGCTGGTTCCACTCTGCTCCCTGGTCAGTCGCCTACCTGGGGAGTGCGACTCTGCTTCAGGGGTCATCACATCCCAATGACACAAAGTACAGGCACAAACCCAGCATCCTTACAGCCTCCCCAGGAGGTATCTGGGGATGCCTCAGGGAAGCACCACTCCAAACTTTTGAGAGTCTGGTCTACAAATGCTTATTTTATTCATGCTTTAAGCTTCTGCTTAAAACACTGATTTAAACACAGATTGAGGACTCTGCAAGCTTGGGAAAGCAGCCTGGACACACTTGGGAGCTCCCAACTGGAGGGTGTGAACGGGTAGCTTTCGTGTCAGACCTGCTGCTGAACAAGGTGTTGCAGAGATGGGGACAACCCAGGTCATTCAAAGCCCAGCCATGCACAGAGCGCACTTGGCAGGCTCCATGCAGAGAGAGAGAGGCTGTAGTCCTGACCTAGAGGAGCGTGCAAGCTCAGCAGGGATGCTTAACCTTTTTAACACACTCTCAAGAAAGCACTACGTGTTATGGACCTTCCCCTGACAGATGACAGGCCAGCTGTCCTCGCACAGCAAGCCAGATGCTTCCTAGGGTGTTGGACTGACACGCAGGTAACATTTGCACTGTGCCCATGCAAACTGCAGTACAGCGACAGGCAAACGGAGACGATGGAGAACTGCTCCTTCCGGAGCTTTCTCCCCATGTGCAGCTTGGAATAAGGGGGTTATTCAGGAGGCACGCAAGCCAGGGTCATCATCCTGGCAAGGCAGGTACTGCTGGTGGGCTGAGCGCCCCTGATCTGAGACCACCACCATGCAACAGCCCAGCTGCACTCCCTCTGCTCCCCGGCAGTGCAGGGGGAATGAGACCTGACGAGTGTTGCCATCTCTGCGCTTACAGCCGCGACCTGGTTGGTACCATGAGTAGGAAGGGGGGCAGGTAGTGTTTGTTGGTGACTCACATGGCACGTAATACCCAGTAAATACCAAAGCAGGCAGAAGGTAGGTGTACGTACAGCACACAGCAGTACAGAAGTGTGTCTGACCCATTTTGGATTCCTGCCATCTATTGCCTAGTATATTCTCTGCAATCACAGTACAGGCTTCTGATTAAAGAAAGCGTTTCCAACACCTGAATAAATAGCCTCTCCCGTAACAGCACACCTGAACAATAGAAGTGTTAAAGGAAGGTCTGAAAATATGAGTGGGAGAATTGTTACATGCAGAGTTATGACCTTGAAAAAACAGCACTCTTCAGCTGTCACTCATTAGATAGAGTTCACACAATGAATAAGAACTGAACCCTCCTGAGGCTTGATTCAACCCCCCTTTTATTCAAAGACCATACTTTCTCTGACTTAAAATCTGAATTGGACGCAAAGACAGTACATTGCATCCTGCTTAAAGGAGGGCAAATACATTGGCAGAACTTTAGCTCAGCTATCGGAGCAACCCAAGGGCACTGCAGCACATTACAGTAGCACTGCTGGACAGAGAGGAACAAAACTGCTGCTAACATGCTTGAAATGAGTCACTTTCTATTGTAAAATGAGTGCTTTTTCTTTAAGAAAAGAAAAATCATTATGAAAAAGAATAGATTCATTACAGTGTTCCCGCACAGAGCGAGTGACAGCAAGGCATGCAGATGGGAGTGAGGTAGTTTGGTCAGTAAGTCTGGAGACTGTGGCCACTAAAGCCTTGCAGCCTGAAAGGCAGCACGTGGCCGAATCCACGCTAATGCAGAAGAGGAGCTGTTTGTGCATCTCAGAACGTCACTACAGAGTACAACTGCTAACTTTGGTTTTCTTCTGCCACATCAGTAGGAAACAACACTGTCAGGGCTGTAATGATAACGAGGTGCAATATTTGGGAGGCTCAGTAGACTATGAAGTGCACAACCTTGCATGGCAGGCTGCTGAAATGGATTGGGAAGGAAAAACTCCAAAGGAGATTTTTCCTTGAAATGACAACGACACAAAAGAGAGAGCACAGCCAGTTTTCACGGTAGGTGGGTAATGTAGAGCCCCCAGTTGTTAAGAAGTCAAGCTATTCAGAAGCACTAGGCAGTCTAACATCCTGCTGTTCTTCATCCACCCCCATACTTAGTTCTGTCCTCCTCCTCCTCCTCTTTCTGCTCCCTTCCATAAAATGGGTGTGAATCAGCAGAAACAAGACAGCAGGAGAAGGCCTTCATCCGCATACGTCAAAACAAATTGCTGTAGGCAAACAAACAACACCCAGATGTCCCGACTTGGTGCGACTTGGTGCGTGCTCTGCTTTCACACACCAAGTGCAAAGCAATCGCTGGCCACAAAAGGTCTCGCCTTCTCTTTCAGGTGGTCTTTTTGAGCCCTTAATCTCTTTTTCCATTAACCTTGAGACACCAGAAAAGGAAACGAAGCCAAAATTAACCCCTTGAGCACAGGAGACCTTGCACACAATTCTGTTTTCGTTCTATGGAATAAACATACATACATATGTAAGGATCCTAAACCCCAATGTCTGGGGTGCTGTTGGGGCCATTCTGGGGGTGACCTGATGGGAGGAGGATAGACACCAGCATGGTTGTGCAGAAGGAATGAAGTAAAAGCAACCAAGTAAGACCAGAATTAGAGGTACAGAAGATGATAAAATTCCTTTTGGTCCATTTATCCATGGAAGAGAGAAGACTGCCTATTAGAAAACTGAACACATCTTTTTCACAGAAATTGTTCTCTTCTACCCTGAAACAGAGAGTCCCTGGAATGTACAGTCATTTAACTTCTCCATCTTTTCAATCATATGGTGCATTGACCGCACAGATAGGTGCACTAGAGGTTGCTTTTGGTTTCAAGACAAATTACCTGTCAGTCAGTTACATCAGACTAGGATATTTCACAAATATTTGTTCATTCCAGGTGTATTTTCTTCAATGTCCAGACTAGCACACCAAGGAATGATATGTCTACTGTGGATGCAGCATATTCTCTGTAGGGGAAATAAAGCCAAGCTGTGATGGTTTTACATAGTCTGTAATTTCCTGCATATTGTGTAAAATTGGCATAGTGTCGGAGAAAGCTTGGCCATGGGGTTTGCAAGCACGAGCTCCTATTGCATTAGCTAATGCTTTAGGAAGACATAAAGACTTTGCTTTTTTAGCAAAACCACAATCAAAGGTAAAATCCTCTTAATTATTCATGTTCAGTAAAGAAATCATGTCTGTGCCCTTATGAAATCACGTCCTCCCTCCATCCTAGTCATCCCATCAAATACCTTTGGCACCTGCCTCAGTGCTTTGGCTTTCACTATCAGAAGGGTAGAATGGTTTTGTCATCCTGGAGCTCAAGTTACTCAGCTTGAGACCTCTTAAACTTCACTGAGAGCCCACATTTAGAAGCCACAGACACCTGCCAAATGAGACACCCAAATTGCCTTGAAAATCTCCGTCTGTCCCGATACGTTGCATGAATAACCAAATTCCTCTTATGATTTCCGCATTATTTTGCAGATTGCTTTTTCTCCTCCCAGCACCAATTTCTATTAGAAAGCTTTACTGCTCTGGTAGCAAGATGCAAGGCTGAATTTTGAGATGTGAGTTTTAGGCATTTTTATCCTTGTGTGGATGCCTCTAAGAAAGGCTTTTGGGAGGAGGAATGCCCAAGAGTCATTAGAGGCTTTCTGCACTATAGGCCCAGCTCAGGAGAGATGGATGAGGAGGGTGAAGATGGCAAGAGGAGAACCACATCCCTGTCACATTTACACACACGTCACCAGTAACAATGTACCAGGCCTCCCTGTGTCTTAGCCTAGTGTTCCTTCTGGGCCATTCTCATATCGCAGAAACAGCTCTATTTTATAAAGTCTAGCAAAAAAAGCCTACTCCAAGGGTCTATGAGAGCCAAAAGCATCCATGTAGTTGCATCTGTCTGCCAGACAAGTTACTGCACTTAAGCCTGAGCGGTTGGCAAAGCTCAAAGTGAATAATTGCCATTGGCATCTCCACACCATTACCATGTCTGTGCCTTCCAACAGCGAGGAAGTGCTTTTGGCTGGATTGAAGACCTTCTTTGGCCTCCATGACCCACTGACAGCTAGTGCCAGCCATAGAGTACCCCATTCACTGCCTCCTCACCCAGAGCTGCCTCAGCTAATAAATGCTGTCCATGAGAAAAACGGCCCTGGACTAATTCTAATACTAATTCTTTAATTCACGTATGACTTGTAAGTGGAAGACCATGGCGTGTTTTCTCTGACAGTCACTAATCTGGTCTCCTGCATATGGAGGGGAGTTTGGGTTGTCCTCAGCTGGAGCTTGGTCATGCTCTACCTCCAGGTTCACTTTTGCCCTCAGAGCTGGTGTGGTCTCTCCCTGCACGTAGGGTTTCTAAGCACAAACCACATGAGAGCCTTCCTACAAGGTGTGAAACCTCCTCCCATGGCAGTCCTACATCTGTGCCTGCCATAGCTTTTGTGATGCTCATTTTTTGACTTAGATCCCACTCCAGCCCCTGGGAGATGGTGCAGACACTGGCAGAGGGGGCTGACAGCTCTTCCCTCCCGCCCCAAGGGTGAGTGGGTGTGTGCTGTTCTGCAGTACTCAGACAACTGAACAACAAATAAATCAATTCATTTTAAAAATTAATCCTCACAGGAACTCTCATGGAAGGAAAAATTTGTATTACACTAATTATATTCTATAAAGTATCTTTTTACACTTCACAACAGTTTAAGGGAGGATCTCAGGATACCATAATAGAGAAGAACAAATACATTAGCTATGAGCAGGCACCATTCACAGAAGTTGTCCCCATCCACTGTAGTGTTGAGTTCAACATGTACCGTGTGGAAGAGGAAAACATAAAACTGTTCCGTCTTTCCTAGGGGGCAAACAGCATCCAGGGGTCATTTTAAAAGACCACATATCCAGCTGTAACCAACATCAGTAATAAAAACGTGTTTACATTGTCACAGCATTTTAAAAAAAAAAATAATTCCTGTTACATGGCCTCCACCAAAAGTCAACCATTGTTATAATTTTCTCCAGAGATCTCCCACACAAAGTAAGGGCTGAATGCCATCCTCATCTCCAATCTGGTAACTATTGGCAAATGACCGTTAGTAATCACGGTCAGATCTGGCTGCTGGACCCGGTACGTGTTTACATTTTAATATTGCCTCCTGGCTTACAGGAAATCGTCTATTCCCATCAAGCCAAAACATCATTTTTTTCACCATATATTTGTAGCATATTGTATTTACAGTCTCAGAATTTCTAAGTGTAAGAAGGAGGTGTTACTGACATATTTTCTAAAGCAATTTAAAAATTCGCGTTCGTAATCCATCTCTCTCTGTGCCAGTCAGGTGACTAATGCAAGGCCTGCAGAGTAGTTTCATACATTGCACAATAATTTGTAGGGATCCTAGCAACAACTGTATTCGGTAAAAGGTGTCCATTATATTCAGTGACCTAATGTTTATCACACTCGGTAAGCGACACTCATGGCTACTTCATTTAGGTAGTTTATGATGCTGAACTACTGAACCACACAGCGGGCCTCGTTCCCAACGCAGTGGCACAGCCACTTGTGTTGTAAAGGCTATTTCACTGCACAGGATGCCGTGTACATGCAAAATGCTCCTGATAAAAAAACCCCCAAAGCTCAGAAACATGCCTGTTTATTCTTTAGACAGATGCAATTGCTCCTGTTTAAGCTCACACGCAGTGATAATAGCCAGTGGAAGGAGCTCTGCGAATCCCCCGCGAAGGCCACGGTTAGACATTGAGCTATGACTGTAATCCACAAAACAAGAACTTTAGGTCATTTTGAGGAGGCACAGAAGACTGCCCAGGCTCTGCAGGCGAGGCAGACTGGCTTTGGTGCAGGAAGCAAACCCAAATCCACACGAGAACCAAGGTTACTCCTAAAGGATGGTCCCTCACAGGTATGTAGGGCCTCCAGTGGCATGAATTTCAGTGCTACAGTTTGTACTTGGAAGCTGACAAAGGTAAAGGAGAGATGCAAGTGCTCCGTGACGAAACCTGGATGAATTTGAAGGTTGCCATATTTTGATCACCACGGACTGATGGTGTTTGGGTGCCAGAGACCTTCTCATGCTGTGTCTCGTGACAAAAGGGAAAGAACTGAAGCTGACATTTCTTACAGTTGCTTCTCAGCATTTGCTAGCGGCATCTCAAGGCTTCAGCCAGCAAGTCCCTAATCAAGCCCTGGTTCTCAACCAGATATTTATAAATTCAAAATACTGCACTGCAGCAAGCGACGCTGGCATAAATTCCCATCTGTCTTCCCCCAATCAACTCTTAGCACAGTGATCAATCTCTTTCAACTTCAGATGATCTTAACTACTCAGTATCGATAAAAAACACTACAAGAAATGGGCAAGATGCCATCCAGGACAATTTAGGGCCACTGACCTATCCAACAGCTCTAGTTCCACATACAAAAATACCTGTGCCTACTGTAATGTATCTCCGTCATCATCTCTACCATAGTCCTCATGACTGACTACAATATTGGTGCAAGAAGTAGTGTAAACAAGGTTAAAATGTGGTTGCAAATGCTCTTCCATCGCCTTTCACCTGCAGTATGTAATTTTTGCCCAGAGGAGAGCTTGCAGGGCATTGAGTAGGCACCCAGGAGTCACCGAGATGCTGACACAAGGACACGGTTGATCACACAAAGTATTGTTCTCACCTATTTCCCATTTTACTGAGCTTTAGATAGTGTTTGAGGACACACCAAGGACCAACTTAACACTGGCTAAGAAATGAGTAAAGGACTGAGAATTATCCATAGCTCATCTTTGCTTCTGCTACACAGCATGCAGCAGGAAAAATACTCCCAGACCCTGTGTTAAGACACTGTCACACTGGCAACTTTCTGCTACACCCCACTATATATCTGTTTTCACAAAGTAAGTGATATTACTATATTTCATATCATCCAGCCAGAAAAAGCCCTAATGTGATCCCAGGGAAAGTATTTCCAATACAAGATACCATAACCTTTGCATAAAAATTGCATAGAGCTTACATGTACTTCATCAGATCAATTTTCTAATCTGGTTCACCAAGCAAAGCTCACTAATGTTAAGATGAATAACTTGCATTTCAGTGCATGCTGTTACTGCCATTGCTGGGACCCCTGAGAAAGGCAGAAGGAGAGGGTACAGAGGAAAGGACTGCTCATAAATCTGCTCCTGTAGGAAAATGGGAGCAGGGTTAGAACTAAACCCACAATGGGCAGAAGGGGTAGGGAGCTGGGCTGCTGTACCTGGACGTGGCATAGCTTCAGCATCCCTGCAGAGCCTCCTCTGACAGTCAGGAGAGAGTTACCAGCAGGAATCAACATCCTCAAGCATCTCCCTGGCTGCATGCTGGCTCCAGCTGCTGCCGCTGGAGTGAGTCAAATCCAGGGGATTTAAAGGGAAGATGAACCCCATGGGTCACATCCAGTATCTGTAAAGCTGAGCCACTCAGACTGGCTGGCCAAAACCAACAGTGGCTGCAAAATCATGATAAAACACTCCAGCTTGAGGATTTCTGTGACAGTACATCACTCACTGTGCCTCTAGGGCTCATCAGCAGGGACAACAGAGGCATTTCTTAGGCAAGTGAAGTGAATGACACAGCAATTCTAACTATATCACCACCCATCTCCCACATCTGCTCTGAGCCGAAATCAATGCAGTTGCATTCATGTTAACAGAGACTAAAATTCCCCTGAAGGTGATTTGAGACAATAGCGTTGGACAGATCACACAGGTTTTTTAATTTAGGGAAGGAGTTGGTTGATTGTCATGTTTGGTTTAGTTTTGTTCCAAGATAGAAAATTAATATATTAAGTTAATACAAAAATAGGGAACGCTTATGAGGGCTATTACTCAAGATCATTCACTCTGCTGCAGTTCATTTCCCCAGTGGCAGAAGTCTGCTCCCAGACAGCAGGCTTAGAAGGCATTTATGAAGGAGGAAGTTTTCTCCAGTGCCAACTAAAACCGTTAAAAAAATAAAACAGCATTGGATGCATGTCCTAGGTCATCATTACCTTAATGTCAGCAACTTCCTTTCTCTCTGATTTAAAGGAATCCTTACAATTATTGTTGATTTGGGAGATACATCAAAGCTGGCAGAAACATTTGAAGCACTGAATGCACAAAAGAGGTGATTTATAGAACACTTATGAAAATGTCAAATACAAACATTTGGCAGTCTCTTGTACAGTAAACCAGAGCTCTGATTTTTAAGCACTGCTTCAGGTATTCTAACCAAGTGATATAAACTTCTGACGGGAGCAATCTCGCCTGTCTCATTCCAGCCATACAGCTAGTAAGAATAACCAATTCCCCCCAATTCGACTACACAGTAAGTTCTAGCAAACATGAGCAAGAAGTTAAAGTTTTGCTACACCTTAGCACTCCAGGAAAGCTCTCAAGGGCTGCTTGTATCCGTAGAAGGGAGCTCTACCTAGCCAGGGGCTCCAGGACTGAGCCCTTCCTATGGCATCCCTTATAGCACTGGTTCAAGCAGTCACTAAAGTATATCTTTTAAGTTGAATCACAGCTTGAGAAGACTGAAGCAAACCAGACAGGGAAACAACAGAGACAAGACACTTGAGCACTTCACCACGGTATTATTTAAATGTCATGCAATATATCTAGGTATGGTTTAGGTGATGGGTTTGTATTGTGGTCAAAGAGTTGCAAACAGATGTTTCTTTCAGGGAATCTTAGGGATGTTTACACTTGGGCTGAATCAGAACATCCATCACATCTGATGTCTCCAGTAGGATTTCCTTCAAGGCTCAGCTATATCACTCCAGAAGAGAAATACCTTGTAATTGGAGAAGGACTTCTAAAGAGAGCTCTGCTGGATAAGCAAGCAGGTCTTTGTGGGGCAGATCGTTTCAGTGGTGGGAAGGGAGATGCTTACCCAGAGCTCATCTGTAGGAGAGCAGGTCAGACAGACGGGACTGAATTACAGGAGACTCATCCTGGGCAGAGCTGAAAACTTGGAGTACTGCAAAGCACCTCCACCTCTCAGGTGGAGCTGAGGACACATGTTTCCCTGGAAGTCCTTCTCTCAACTGGAATCCCCCACTTAGTTAAGAGAAAATTACCCAGTCTAGGTGCCTTTGATTTCAGCTCTTTTAAAATGCAGTTCAGAACAGGCAGGCACCACAAGCTGCGATGAGGAACAAAATGTCTCTCTCCAAACCCCACCCTGCCCTTCTCATTTGTCACTTGTGAAAAAGAAAAAAGTGAAAAAAGCCGGGGGGGGGGTGGTGTGTGTGTGTGTGAGAATAAGAGTGTGAGAGTTTTTTTCTCGTGCTTCCTTGTGTGCAGCCGTGGGTCCCAGCAGCCCCTGCTCAGGGTGCTGCAGCAGCAGAGTCAAGGCCATAACTCTATGTCTACATCTGCTCCGAGGAGATAGCAGAGGGCTGCTTGGACACCACCTAACCCTGTGTCTAGAGTGAAGGTCCCAAGTTTCTCTGTCCCTTGTCCTGGTCTGCTGCGACTCTACATGTCAGTGTATCCCCAGCTCAGAGCAGGTGTATGTGGTCGTCTCATTGAAACAGCTTCTCCAAGGGACCCAACTATAGTGTTTCCATTTTGGTTTCTCAAACTTTTGTAAAGGTGGTTGTGTTGCTAAGTGCTTGAACAGAGCTATGGCTCCAAGCAAGTGCTCAGAAAAGCTAGTGTCGCTTCTTAATGGCCTAACTCTGTTTCTGTCTCCACAGCAAACATCTTGACAGTCATCATCCTTTCCCAGCTTGTGGCTCGCAGACAGAAGTCCTCCTATAACTATCTTCTAGCTCTAGCTGCTGCTGACATCCTGGTTCTCTTCTTCATTGTCTTTGTTGACTTTCTCATGGAAGACTTCATTTTAAACAAACAGATGCCTCAGGTACTAGACAAAATAATTGAGGTCTTGGAATTTTCTTCCATCCACACCTCCATTTGGATTACGGTTCCACTAACAATCGATAGGTATATAGCTGTGTGCCATCCACTGAAGTATCACACAGTCTCCTACCCTGCTCGTACTCGGAAAGTCATTGTAAGTGTCTATATCACCTGCTTCTTGACCAGCATTCCCTACTACTGGTGGCCCAACATTTGGATCGAAGACTACATAAGCACATCAATGCATCACGTCCTCATCTGGATCCATTGCTTTACCGTTTATTTAGTGCCCTGCTCCATCTTCTTCATCCTGAATTCCATCATTGTGTACAAGCTGCGGCGCAAGAGCAATTTCCGACTGCGAGGGTACTCCACAGGGAAAACAACAGCCATTTTGTTTACTATAACTTCTATTTTTGCCATACTTTGGGCACCAAGAATAATCATGATTTTGTATCACCTCTACGTATCGCCTATAAACAACAGCTGGGTGGTACATATTGTATCGGACATCGCCAATATGTTAGCACTGCTGAACACTGCAATTAATTTCTTCCTCTACTGTTTTATTAGCAAAAGATTTCGCACAATGGCAGCTGCCACACTGAAAGCCTTCTTTAAGTGTCAGAAGCAACCTGTGCAATTCTATACAAACCATAACTTTTCCATAACAAGCAGCCCTTGGATTTCCCCAGCCAACTCTCACTGCATCAAAATGCTTGTTTACCAGTATGATAAGAATGGAAAGCCTATAAAAATATCACCATGAAAAGGGCAATAGTTGGAGTTTCTGGGTGCAAGTTCTTTTCAAGTGGTTACATCTTCAGGATGTAATTTGCTGAAATGGCTGTTTTGAAGAGTGGTCATTTGATTTCATTTCCCTGGGAGCCCGAGGGCAGATCAGACTGTTAGAAGGGAACAGTAGCACTTGATTTTAGGAGCAAAAGTGAGAAAGCAAATGCCTCCGTCTCCTACGCAGCATTTTGAATATGCTTCAGAGTTCAAGTCTTAGTGTTCAGTCACACTCAAACGTTTTGCATCCCAGCACCAGTGCAGTGCAAAGTCATTGGAGAGGGGAAGCCACAACAGTGTTTAATTACGACCTTTTAAAACACAACAACAAAACCTTACTTGACCATGCAGTTCACTATTGACAGATGCTTCTATGTACTGTAGAAGGCACCATTTCTGGTGTGTGCATTTGCCAAAAAATGATCTATTGTTTCTGACATGAAATACCACCACAGTCTTGCTGTCAAGACCTTGTTGCAGGAGGCAGCCTGCGAGACATGAACTGTAACAAGCCCGTTTTGGCTCATTTGAGCAAGGCTCGAGGACTGATGTAGTACCTGTTGCAGCCTTGGCATGGAAATCCTGCAAGCTGCCAATATTCATGTGTTTTAAGTTGTTATTTAAGAATGTGACCAAGACAGGGAAGCTGGAGGGAGGGAGGTTTCTAGAGCCCAGAACAAAAGCAGCATCTTTGCCCAGCTATTTCAGTTACGGTGTCTAAAGACTGAAGTGTGAGGCCAAGTCCTGCCTGATGCAGAGCTCCCACCAAAGCTGCTTCTGCAAGATTTGGAGTGATCACAGCCTTCAGCTTCCTTCTTAATTAATAAAAATTCTCAGTTATCCCTCGTGTTCAGGTATTTAGGGATTAACATACGAAAACTTCAGTCCAAGATTTTTCCTGACAGATTATGCCATCCTATTGCAGAATTGCCCTTTAATTGTTTAAAAAAAACCCACTATTTGTGAAAAAAATCCATTAAATACCCAACAGCAGTAAAAACATAGATCAGCTCAGACTAAGGCTTTTAAATATTTACCTTAAAGTAGCTTAACTTCTCTTCCTTCGCACTCAAAAACCAGCACCCCAACAATGCTGAGCGTATAAAAATGCGAAGAGGTTTACAGGAAGGATGAAAGTGCGTTTCTTTTAATTTCTCTCCTTTTCAGATCTTGGCACATGGTCTGTCAGAGCCACATACCGCAAACTTTTTACTTCTATATTGGGCACTTAATGCAGCCTTACTGATCGTGAGAGCAGACTTCCTTGCATGGTGAACACAAGCACAATGTGGTCAGAGTAGCTTCTTAGTAACTGGAAATAAGAAGTAGCCTGGTGCTAGCACTGCATTTGTGCCTGTGACCATCTCCATTGCCAGTGGGGAGCTTGTGGTGACCTAACATAGTGAGGTCCCCTGAAAAGGGATCCAGTCAATCCTGCTTTGGTGGGATCTGAGGGCTGAAATCGTCTCTCTAAAAACTCATGGATGGCTCAGCTTTGGTGCATTTTCCCTAAGAAACATCAAGACTGCCAAAGTCCTGCTGAGGACAACAGCCTGGTTCCCTTCTGCCACAAAGGTTGCATTACTGACTCATACTGGCGTCCTGCAAGAGCAAAACCCACGCCAAACCTGAGCACACCTTCCCCAGGAGGGAATGGCAGCAGAAGGCACAACCCATGGAGACCAGGACACTAGGCTTATGCATTGGGGTGGGGTGTGTCTTTCTCAGGAGAGATTGAGGCTACTCAGGTCAGTCAGGAGCACAGAGACAGGATGCCCAGCTCTTCGGGACCATGTACCATCCTGTCCTCTCCCACCAACAGAGCAGTTGGGAGAGCTGCAAGGTGCTGGAACACCCCAGGAACCACGCTGGTTAGAGCAAGGAGGGCCATGTCTGGGGAAAGGAGAAGCTGAGAGTAAAAGCTGACCCTCCCCATCCTCACCTACCAAAGGGATGCTACCCACCTACATCTCCCCAGATTCAAAGGGATGCAAGGAGCCTCCTCATCCTGTGGGCTGTTTGTCCTTGTGATCTCAACAAAACTTCACACTTAACTTGCAATAATAAAGCATAAGAGGGATGCTCGGCCTTGCTGTATTTGTCACAGTGAGGTTAACATTATTACTCCCTTTACCAGTGTTTTACACAAATTCAATTTTGTGGCCATGCCTTCTAACCCTCCTCTTAGAAACCTCTCTCTAGTCTGTCAGTTGATAGTAACCAAAGTTACCTTATGAAAAAGGTACTGTATGTTTCATTTTGGGAAAAGACTGTATTTATAACTTATTTTTATTCTAAATTTGTTATGAGGAATGCTTGTCTGAGTTACATGTGAATGAGTCTGAAGTGCAATATCTCTATAGATAAGTGGTTCATTTTTGAGAATGTATCTATTGAAAAAATTATTTATACAAGAAATTCACTATTCTACTTAATATAATAGTAACCTTACAGAAAATAGTGAATGTTTAGGGCTTATTTATTAAAAAAAGTCAATTAAGTGCATGGCATATGCTGCCATTCACGTGGTGTGATTTATTAGTTTTTGTAACAATGTTTATCCTGCAAACTAGCAGTGTAATCTGATTTTTCCTGTCCTGATGTATTTTTGTAAGTTACCATATTTAAAAACAAAATCTTTCTGCGTGAATATTTCATTTCCCACTAAAAATAGCCCATTAAGTGGTTGTAACTTCATTTGAAAACTCACAACCCTTTTCTGTATCATTTTAGAAATTACAAGGTGCAATTTTCATGTACAGTGAATGGGTCGTTTCATTTCTGATAATTTAGGGCTTTAAGAGCTTAATTCCAAAGCCCCTTGAAGTCAAAGGGAAAGTTGCTTGTGGGTTTTGTGGTTGGTTTTTCCAATTTGCATCAATTTAGGAGGGCTTTGGATCAAGCAGTATCTTGTTAACAGTCATTTGAAGCCTTCTTAGAGTCCAGTTTGGATAATAAAGCCTTGACTTTTTAGTCTGCCATATGGGAGCTGCTGTTGATAATACTTGCCTTATTTTTGGTTGTGTGCAGCATCTTGCAATGACTGTTGCTAACTAGCCAATGTCTTGCTGTATTATTTGTACCTCCTCATTTTCCAGTAGTAAAAACTTAACCAAGCACATATAGTGTCATTATTTAGGGAAAAAGTATCCTGGAGACAAAACCATCTTTGTTGTGGAGACGGTCTTTTGTACTCTATTTAATTTATATTTCAAATATATACGATTAGAAACAATAAGCTGTGAATGGACAGTTTTACAATTACTTATAGGTATATGTCCTTGAAGACCACAGCTAGGAACAAAATACTTTTTAGATGAGTTGCTGGTATATAAAATTATGGGACCTATCACCTATTCAAATTGTGAATATTGATATTTTCATAAGTAGACAATATATTGTGTTTGACAAACTTGTTTGTACTATAATAAATTATGAGATGGTGCACAACTTAGTACTATGTTTGGAGCTATTGTTTGATATATAGATTATTACATACTTTTGATTTATGGATACTTTTAATATACTACACAAGACCAGTCCTTGGCAGCCATTATTCAGTAAAACAGGGCCTTGGATTATGGGTGTTCATTCATTTGTTGAAAAAAAAATCTGAAATATAAGATGTATAAATTATTACTGGCCTAATTCTTCATTTTGAACCAAAGACTCAACTGTTTAAAGTTAAGTTTAGCTGTTAAAGTCAATGAATCCCTATCCCTAATAGCAGTGGAAGGTTGGATCTGAGACCATTCTCACCTGTCCAAAGCAGGTGTGATGCCAGGAATCAGGCTGGTACCCCCGGCCAATGCAAGTGATGGCTCACACAGAGAATTGGGCCCAGGAGAGGAAAACATACAACCTTAATTCATACTGTCAATCAATGACAGAATTAATGGCCTAAGCTTCCCTGCAGATAGGCTTTACTCATTCACAGGAGCCAGGGCAAATGGGACAAATGGCAGTTTGATTCAAATTCGAGAACAAAACAGGGCATTAAACAGGAAATCTTCCCAATCCACTCTCCCTGTGAACACACAGGGTTTACGTGTTTTACAGGCTGGTCCCCTTCTGTCTTTGCAAGTCCGCTCACTTTGCAAAGACAGAAGGGGAGCAGAATTCCAACAGAATGCTCGTCTGGAGATGAGCATCCAGAATCCCTGCTCTATCAGCTGGTCACAAACGTTTTAGATTCCATATGTTACTGTAGGATATTTCAGTCTGTTGCAGAGCTAAGGATCCCTCATGAAACACTGCACTTACAGATCTATATATTGTTAAATATCTGAACACGATAAATATCATACCTGCTGCCAGAAATAGAAAGTGCAAAAACCACACCCTATGATGATAAAATACGACATAGTAGAGAGGGTGGATTCAGGACATCAGGGGACTGCATGTGGAAGAAGCCCAAGTTTTCATCAAATGAAAAACATTAACGCTATGCAGAATTCATACTGCAGTCGAATGTAAAACTTTGTGTATCAAACTCCCAGCTTCACTGGGCAAGTAATAGGACATCAAAAGAATACGCAAAAATTATTGAAAGTAAGCACAGTGTGGAATAGAGAAGGAACTGATCAGAAAAGTCCACTGTCTTAGCAATCAAGAAACATAGGGTTAAACACACAAGAGAGGCCAATCCAGGTAATGTCAGACCCGCTCATCAGATCTCCACACTGCAAAAGGCTTGGGAACATATTTTAAAGTACAGCATCGGAGAGACACGAACTCAAGGGAAAGGGGCACTGCTGAAAGGGGCAGTGTCAGATTTGACAGAGCTTATTAGAGTTGTTCCTTATGGAGGGAGCCTGGGATCTGCCTGTCTCTACTTTCATTAACGGCTGCAGCATGAGAATTACTGATGAAGTGTACAGATTAATAAAAAAGGCATTGTACCACTGGTGGAGGACTAAAGGAAAGGTATTTTATGTAAGAACCTGATGACCTTGAAGATTACAGTGATAAAAATGGGATGAATTCAATAGCAATAAACACAAGGCTCTCCACTTGTCTGCCTGTAACAATACAGTTGCTATAAAACCTCAGTAGCCAGAAACAACCAAGAACCCAGTTGTGCCAGCTGGGCTTGAATGATGAGTCACCAACAAAGCAGCTGAGAAAAATCCCAGAATTTAATCACATTTCTAAAGATACAGCATAGTATTAATTGCATTTTGCAAGACTTCATATGCAATATGCATATATATGCATCTCAAGGGATAAATAGCAGTAGTCATAGAAGAACTTGATAAAGAAACAGAACTGGAACAAGAATAAGTGGTTATGAACTTTCCTTAGGTAAATGTATGCTTCGAAGACAGTCTCTAACTACCAAAGCAGGGATACTCACAGCACAAACCTTTCCAGCAGCCCTGATCTCCCCAGTGGTTTTAAACTAAGCTCGGGGGGTTGGCAAAAAGGATTAAGAGACAAGGCAGGCAGCAGGATGGACTGGGACCATGCATCCTTGGAGCTGGCAGTCCCACGACCCTAACCTACACCAGGCCCCCACAGCTCCTAGGCAGCTTGGCAGGTCCCCAGCTCAGCTCAAAGGACAGCAAAGGTGTCCCCTAAGCCCATTCATCCCACCGGGGCTGCTTCAAGGGAGATGGCCAGCACAAGAGCCATGAGAGCCACTAGCTGTTCAAAGAGATTTCTGCATGCGGCCACAATTAAGTCGGCAGCACTCGCTGAGGATGCTGCAGACAGGGGACCACTGCTAATGCATTCCCCATTGAACTCACACTGACTTCTGCTTCAGCTGTTCAGTTCTTTGAAAACCTCTTTAAAGCCACCAAGCAGAGTAGAATAAAAAGCAGCCTCACACAGTCTTGAACTGTTAAATAATAATCCCACTATTAGCAGGCTGAAGCTGGATTTGTGAGATCTGCCTTTCTGACAGCATGCAATTAATCCCCAGGAGTTGCCAGACACAACAAGGAGGTTGAAAGGCTCCAGCCTTTTGTAATAAATAGGCATCACAAATGAATTTACTATTAGCTTGCTACAGTGGACCAGAGACACATAAATATTTATTACAATTACAAAATTGTGTCCAAAAAAGATATTAAAGGCTAATGTTTTCCTGCCTTACCAACAGGCTAGAAACCTGCTCCATCTATTCCTCACTCAGCACCTCCTTTCAGCACATTAAAGGGACAAGATAAACTGTGGGCAAAAGTATGATATTGAATATTACAATCAGAAGATTAATTTGCTGTAACACAGCAGTACCAGAGACCTTCAGCTGAGTGTGGCATATCAAACTGGCTGGTGCTGTACAACAGCACAATGAAACACTGCCTGACCTGAGGACATCACAAGGACACACAGTGTCCAGGCAGACAGCCTGCTGCTCCAGGAGATCCATCAGGTGTAGGTTAGCCTTGGTAACTGATCATGGGAAAGGCAATAAAATAACCTGGAATAAACAGAGGCATCCTATGATGCTGTCCTTATCGTGGTGAGGAGACAGACACCAGGACAGGTTCTGCCGCTGGAGCTTGACTGCTAATGGGGCTGTGACACAGACAGCACCGCAGATGAACAATGGTCTTCACGCATCCCCAAATGAGAAGCAGCAAAGGGTTAGTGTCACAGAAAGGACCAGCTTCTGGTGGTTTAAGACATCAGCGGGTCCCTCGCTTGCAGTGTCACAGCCCAGCAAGGCAGCCCAGCCACAGGAGAACTGCCTGGTCCCCTCCACATTCAGACAGGTCTGCCTCAAAGGTGGGGATCACCTTACAAGATGGAGATGCCTGTCATGTAAAGAGCTCCCCATCAGCCACTCATCCCAACCAGCAGGGAGAAATTAATCTCAGCTGCTGGAAGTGCCCAAAGCACAGCAGAGGAGCCACATGCCATGGCCCCAAGTCACTGCCTTCATTGCACAAGTGAGGGCAAATGAGCCCTGCTTCCACCAGCCAGGCAGCCCTCTTAGAAAAGGCAGAGAAGTTAAATGAGTCAAGACTTTTCCCTGCTGGATTTTATAATAGAGTTTGAAGCCCAGCCTCAGGACAGCCAGACTTTCTAACAACAGGATTAGAGACATTCAACTTCTGTGAATTACATATCACTACAAACCTGGTGTCAGGCGGTGGTTTCCAGCAGTACATTCCTAGTCATTTGTCACAGTCATTGTAAACGTAACTGATTCTGCCGGACTGAGCCCTCTCAGGTTTCTGTCCTGCAGGTACAGACCTTGCATGTTGCTATATTTCTGAGATAAAAAAGTAAAAGTCCAAATCTGAGATGTTGCGTGCATGAGGAAACCCATCAGAGCGTTTGACTACCACACATCTCAGGTGTTAAAGTACTTTGGACCACACAGGACACTAAAAATCGCACAGGGTCGCAGCCAACCCAAATCGTGCATTTTAGCAAATGTTGCTTAAAATGGCCTTTAGCAGAGATCCCTTTCCTTGATTTTCCTGTATGCTTTTCTACATGCTTTTAAGAGGATCTCTCTCCCCCAAATCCTCTAATGAAGGGAAAGAGCACACACTGTGGATTTTTTTCTCCTTTCTATTTTTTTAATCCATTTAGGAGTCCCACAGAAAGCTACCTAATTGAACTGCAGGCAGCTTCAAGAAAGCAATAATTATGCCTAGTAAGACAGAAGCAGTGGCAGAGGGCTCATTCATATTACCTCAACTTTTCGCTCTATCACAGGGGTGCGTGTCTCAATTTAAACAGAAAAAACCCAACCTCCCATGTCACATTATAAATCCTAAACAGGATTAGGTTTGAATGATGTTAGATAAATCACAGAATCTCCATGGTTGGAAGGGACCTCTGAGACCATCGAGTCCAACCACATTAAAAAAAACACCAAAAAACAAACACACACACACAAAAAAGCACCCACCAACCAAACCCCACACCAAAAACAACACCACACACAACACCCCACCACATCACACCCGCCCACAAACCAATAATCTTGGGCACTAGAGCATGCCCTGAAGAGCCATATCTACACATTTCTTAAATGCCTCCAGGAATGCCTTGCTTGTTAAGATAAGCCCATATTGATGTTGGACCATAACATGCAAAATGCCCCAGCTCCTCCAGCATCTCCTGCTCTGAGCTACCAGCGCTGCTCCTTTCCTGGGCTGGCCCTTGGGCTTATCCATGGCTGCCTGGTCTCCACTCCTCTTCCCTGTACAGCCCCAGGACCCCATGCTCACACCCCCTTCTCCTTCCCACCCCATCCTTCCACTCAGAGCCAGGCAGGGCTGCTCTGTTGGTGTAGAGCTGCTGGGCTTGTACACAGCATGTCCCCCCTCCTGGCCACAGCCTGGCAGGGACACCACATGGGTTTGTTTGCGGCATATTTTCATGTTGGGGGAAATGGGGAAGTTTAGGGAGATGCTGGTATGAGCAACACCTTGTCACTAAACTGGAAAGCACAGAGCACTATACAGAGCCCCAGGGTGCAGGTACCAAGCCCAGAAGATGATAGTATTTTTATTTTGTATTGTGGATGTCAAGTGAATCACATTGTCTACATCTTTCTGATCTGATCAAATCGTCTTTTTAAAATAGCACCTGTTATTTATCAGAAGTATTAATAGAGGCTACATGGAGAAAAATGAGCTGAAAGCTGCTTTAGAGATTACAACTGACTCGGGTTAGAAGGATACAGACTAAATAAAGAGAACCAAGGTGCTTATACATTTGCTCTGATATTCTGATAAATAGAAGTGTTTGAAATGAGAGTCCCCCTCAGTGCCCAGAACAACCCATGCACTCCCACTGAACCAGAGGTGCTTCCTCCCCTTTCAATGCTCCACACACCAGTGGCAGGAACAGGCAGCTGATGAGCAGCACTGTGCTTGACTATGATAAAAAATACAAGTCTAACTGAACCAACAAACAGGCTCAACTGCGAGTCATCCAAACCATCTTTTAAAGCTGCGTGCATCCCAGAGGATCCCCAGCAGACATCTGGCCACAGCTGGCTGCTAAATCAGGTGCCTGCAAGAAAAGCAAAATGCATAATAAACCAATTTTCATTTAAGCTAGTGTTGCACTGCTGTGACCTTTTCCAGGAGCACATACATGTAAACTCCAGCAATCAGCAGCACTAAAGCTCAGCAGCTGCATGCAGGAAGGCTCATGCCTGGCAATTCATTGCTCACAGCTGAACCCAGCATACACCAAAGAGGAGAACAGCACTTTGTGTTTGTCTGCAAGCACCAAGAGGGTAGCAGCACTCACGGGGTGAAGATGAGGATACACATCTGCAGACTAGCTGAAGAAGAGACCTGCTTAACATGCAGAAACCACCACGCTCTGTGTGAGTAACTGCACCAGTGATTCAGAGAGGAGAATGAATAAGAAAGGGATGAAATTCACAGTTTAATTAAACTACTAGGAATTATCAGAGTGGGGAAAATGGAGAAATAACACAGGGGAATCCACAGGCAGAAGGCAGTAGCCATTTTGCTAAGCTGTCACCTAATATAGGAGTATATTAGTATAAATAAAAGAAATCTAAATCTCAAAAGCATCAGTAGGTCTCTGGAGAGGAAAATCTAGGAGGCACAAAGGTAAGAATTAGGCCACCATAGAATCATTTGATTTGGAAAGGACCCTTAATATCGTTGATTTCATCTGTAGTTCAGAACAGAAAGCCCAGTGTTCCCCCAGATCACCAATTCTAAGGAGCTGTACCAGATCCCCACAGAGACTGAGGGCAATGCAGACCACGCAGAAGGAACTCTCCTTCAGGGGCTGCCCCATAACCTGCCTCAGCCAGAGAGGGGCTTGAACAGTCTGTTCTTAATGAGCCCAGAGTGGGTAGGAGAAAAGCACCATGAAGGAAGGCATCTGCACAGCACCTGGAGGTATCTCAGCAGCTTCCCTCCCTCCTCAAGCTGTACCCTGCAAGCCACTGGGATGCTGTGGTGCTCAGCAGAGCCCTGCCTCTGCTCCAAGGCGGTTACCTGCACTACTGGAGGTTGGTAGCTATAGCAATGAATGAGTTGAAGAATCGATAGGTGTAATTATAATTAGTATAACCACTAGAGCTAACCAGTCCTAAGATTAGAGTCTGGTGTTTGCTGCTGTCATTCTTTTTGCTGCCTGGCAAAGCAGGTGTCCTGTTCATTTATTTATTTTATTCCATCTTTAATCTGAATCATTTACTTTCCTTTGGACTGAACCAGCCCAGGCTTCACAGACTCCAAGTATACACAGGCATAGCCAGTCTATGGTTTGGAAAATGCTGGAAATAATCACATCACCAGTTATCAAATAAGGTTTGATCTGCACCACATGTCCGGGGTTTGTCAAGAAAAGCCCCCAGACTGGGTGAGATTCCCACCTCTCAGGTTCAAACAAGGTGGAAATGCTGACTCAAGGATTTCCCTCTGAGTCTGGATGTGATAGTGCTCCGTTCTACCAAAAAAGTTCATAAACCTAATTGCGAAGGAAAATTACTTCTCCAGCCCCACTCACACTCGGGTACCTCTAAGAAATCAGTCACATATAATGGCTACACTGAGTGGCAGCTAGAGAATTTTAATGCTTCTTTCATGTCAAAAGATATATAAAGTTTTTATATAATGGATTGTCTCCCTAATCTGCCCTTTATAGGTTGCTCACAGGTTTATAAGCTTCTGAACAATGCCCCTGTCCTAACACACCAGCACTTTCTGTTTGTGCAGCTTCTTTCACATGCACCTGCATAACCTGCAAACTGGTGAGAGTCCAGACCTGCATTGAGTCCCTGGTGCTCCTTTGATGGGACCCCCCAAGCATGAAGGTGCAGGGCCCACCCAGGTGCTGTCACAGGACAGTGAGGAGGTGACCACAGCCTTGATTTTGTTGCTGCCACTGAACAATAGTCATCAAGACAAGAACTTGCAGGAAAAAAAAAGATTAGACCAACCATCCTTCACATTCCCTGCGAAAGGGCGCAGTGTTTACACCAATTATTATTTTAATGTCTGCTAACATCTGGGCTTCTATGCTCACAAGGGAGCCAGGGCTGTATTGAATTATCACTGAGAAAAGATCTTTCTCCTTTTCTATGTTGAATACATTCAGGTGAGTAACTCCTTTCCAAAGATGAAATTGTAAGTTGGGCTTGAAAATAAAGCAGTTTTCCTGTTTCTGTCCTAGCATTTACAATGTCTGATACCAGGTTTTAAAGCCTTAAATGTTCCAGGAGATGAAAGTATTGACTACTAAATGGATTCAATAAAACTCATCTTCACATGCTCACAAGAGACTGAGCATTTAAAATTTACATTGCATACATTTTCTAGTAATTTTCTGGAAAATAAACTAATAAATTCTGAATTAAAAGGTTTTGCTAAGCCTTCCTTTATCTAACAGGCAAAGCTCAGTGTGCAGCTAGTTTCCACCATATATTCCTCCTGCATCTGTTGTTCGTCCTCCCCAGGCCCCTGGACACCCTTCTGGGTTCATGAGCCACACACCTACCCACAGCCTGACTGGGACCACAGCACTTGCCTTCCACATCCATTTCTCTAATGCATCAGTGGTTCACAAAGAGGAACACAAACCCCTTTCCTGTTAATCAATCACTTATGGCAGCCCATATTAGATAAGGAAAAAACAGCTTTTACATTCTTACAGAAGATATTCTGACCTTGTCCTTAAGAGCCAATTTGTACATCCAGCACTCCCACAAGCAGCCACCACCCTAAGTAGGAGCCACACCAGGCTTTTGGAGCAAACTGTTCAACTGCCTCAACACGAATCTCGCAGGCCATGAGGATGTGGCAGTTTCAAACAGAGCTCCTGCATTATGGGGAAAGCAAACAGAGAAATGAGTGTTGCTGTGGGTTTTCAAACCCGCATACCAGCCTCTTGCTGGTTGTAAGTGCCACCACCCCAACCTTGCCTCCCGGCAAAGCCATTTCCTGCACCTGCAAAGCCCCATCTCCTCAGTCAGCACTAGCACATTCCCACTGGCCCCACGATGAAGTTTGTGACGCAGCTCAAACACGCAGGATCGTGGAAATAGGAGCTGGTTATGTCCGGTGAGGTCCCAGCTAAGCAATGGATGATCAGAATATCTATCCATCAATGATATTTCAGAAGCAGCTCATCTGGATCAGCCTTTTAAATCACATCTTTCCTTCACATAAATAAACAAGCAGGAACTCAAGGCTGCTTTATTACAGAGTCAGACAAAGGACACGCTGGTGTCTGCAGGCACACTAATGCTTTGTGAATACAGTTTATAATGAACTGTGCACACTATTAAGGTGTCACTGGCCAGGCTGGCCTCTCAGCAGGTATGGAGATTTGCTTCAAGACCTGGGGTCAGGAGAGAGAGCTGCTTTCCAGGACTCTGTGGATACTCCCCAGGAACACTGCCTTGGGTTTTTTTTTTTTGGTAAATACTTCACTTTAAGAACTGCACTGATGTAGAAAATCTGCTGCAAGGATTACTGCAAATAGATGATCTGACATTCAACATCCACTTTAAAGCTAATGCATGATTTCCAGAAAACCCCTGTCCTCCGTCAAGTAACCAAGATGTATGCCCTGCATGCAGGGACAGCTGCGCTAAATCCAGTGTTATCTGACAAAGCTGTACCAAGTTGAACATGGCTCCGTCAATACCAAATGCTGCTAGCACCATGTCTGGTCACTTGGAACAAGCTTCTGTGGCAAACGCATTTGACTTCATAGCTTAACTGTAGAGGAAAAGCTTTTTTTTTTTTTTCCCAATAGTTTGAAGATTCAAGAACAAGCAATCTACATATTTCCAGGGATCACCTACCAACATCCAGGTCAGCAATTTAGGTCACGCTGGCCTTGTTAGGTTGCTGTCTTCTGCTCTGAAAAAGGGAGTCAGCTCCAGCTGACAGGGCCTTAATATGCATCAAACCAGGTCATTAACAGGGAGAGGCCAAGAACCTCATGCTGCGCTTTTTGTGCTGAGAATGCATGTAAAAGTTGAATATAAAACACAAAGAAGTTACGAATGGAGAGTAGGCTACTGATTGTGAGAATGAAGCCAGGGCTGTAAAATCCAGGAGACCAGGTGTACTTTTCCAAGATGGCTATTAACACATTCTAGCAATTTCTACCATCTTGAAGTCCCTGGAGATATGGTGGGGGAGAACAACTATAACATTTAAGCACAAAAATAAGATTTACAATTGCTTGCCATCTTAGAGCATCATTATGCTCATAAAGAAATCCAAGGAAACCAACTGCAGTTTTAAATGTTAATAGGGTAATTATAAATTCTCACACATTAAAAAGGAGCACTTAAGCTTTGTCTCATATCAAATAAAAGCTGTATTTCCCCTCTGCTGCTCTACCTAGACAGACAATGGGAAAAATGTCAGGTGAACAAGGAAGACTGGTTGTCCTTAGGGGACCATCTACCATCAAAAAACAGGTGACTGAGTATTCAATTCCCACTTCACTTTTGAAGAAAAACTAACAAAACAACCTCTGTTTCTGGGCTTAATGGAAGTTAGTTCAATTCCAAGAACCAATGCTTCACCTTAGTGTAATCACACTGTGTGAACAACTCACATGGAGAAAAGCTGCTTTCTACATCAAGTTCAGCAGGTGTCAGTAACTGGAGCAGATCCCCTGTAGCATTGCTACATGTAAAATGATAAAGGAATACCAGCTTAAAGTTGCCAATGAGGATTTCGGTCTCCAGTCACAGTTCCCCGCTCTGCCACTGGGTTCTCAGATAACCTTGAACATTTTCCTTGAGCTCTTTCCCTCCACAGAAGCCTTTCAGGACACTACATTTTTCTTCGTACACTCAAGTATTTCACTTCTGAGAGGTAAGTACCCTAGACATAAAAAAAGAGGCAGGAAATTATGCTGAATTAAGTCTCTCAATCATCAGTGACTTTGCTTTCTGGCTTCTGAGGACCTCTAAAGCACTCCAGTGCTGTTATTTATCACTGACATCCCCAGATATGTTTTCTCAGCAGATTTCCCCATAAATTATAATATTTTGATGATCTACCTATGGAGCAGTGTGCTTCCCAACATGGGAACTCATTGACTGACTGCTGATGAGATACAGATATTCAAAAATTCCTTCTACAAGTGTTTCAGAAACACATGCTGGAAATTCTTCTCCTGGACAAATACAGTCTTATTTTTCATTACATTTCTGTTGCTTGTGTGAAGCCACTACCAGGAAATACTTTGACACCCACTGAAACAAACCTGATCAATCCCCAAAAATAAACGGCCTAAAAACAAAGTGATGGACTTGCAGTTTAAGTACTCAGGAGTTATAGCTAAGGGAGAAGCAGAAACTCGAGGTCAGACCAGCCCAGAAACAAAGGACAGCATAGTGGTTCCCACCAGCACCTAGGACCAAGCGCTCTGGGATTATCACTGGATGCCTCTTGTTCTCTTGACCTTTAAGGTGTCAGTTGGGATTTCTAGACCTCCACTAAGATTGCTGCACATCCCTTCACCACATTTCACATACATTTTATATTAAAAAAAAATATCAATTTTCTGTCCCAAGAAGAGACTGCGCTGGCATGTCTTGCAGCCCAGCACAAGGTGGAAGATTCCCAAGCAAGCATGGGACCTCTCAGCTACCCACCAGCAGAGCAGAGGCATCGATGGCAGTTCTCAGCCTGGACCATGTCCCAGACTTGGTACCTCATCCATGCTTAGGGCACAGGCAGATAATCTTGGAAGCAAACAACCAGAACTTACAATAACTCTGCTGTCCTGGGAATAGCCACAGCTAGAGCAGATATTCGCCACATCTGTATTTGCCAGCTACCTGCCTGCAGTGCATCACACACGCAGAAGCTTACTGCTATGCTTTATGCACATCCGTGTGCATATACATGGATATGCTTGTGCGTGTACATACACATTTGGAAAAGTTGTGTTGCCAAATGCACAGTGACGGCTACAGTAGTAAAGTCAAATACGAGACAGTCACATTGCAGATCTGATCCTCCACACGGCTGTTGGAGCAGAGCGCTCCAGAGAGCCTCCAGATGGTACTTCTGGCACTGCTTTATTTTATTTACCAAGGCCACCCCAGAAAACAGTATGCAGGCATCAAGTTAATAAAACTAGCTGCTAGGCATGAAGGGTTAACAGTTCATCAAGAAAGATTAATTTATGCTCAAAACCCATTCTGTTGTCACTTACCGAGAGAAAAAAGTTAAGCACTGTAAAATGGGCAGCAATAATTGCATTTCCTTAAGGACGTGTCTGGCAAGAGGTCGCTCTCTGTTCCATGAAGTACGTGACCATGATACTGTCATTTTGACAGCATCAATGTATGTAGCCATTAATCTTACTAGTTAAAAACCCATAAATCTCTGTTAAACCCACTGTCATTGATTAGGAATTACATTACCACAATACACAGAAGCCTTTTAATTTTGTTTTTCCTCCAAAATGAATAAACAGGTCTGTTCAGTTTATCTTCTCCTATGCTGGAGTGATAAAGGGCAAAGCCATTTCATGTCTATGCATCATTGTTTTGGAACAAAATCATACCTAAGAAGCTTGGGAGAGGGGGGAATGAAGAAAAAAACCCTGGTTTTTAGGGATGTGATTTAGTCCAACTACTTACTATCACTTCTTAAGAGTATCAAACACAGAGGCAGAATTTTTCAAACCTTTAGTCTTGTAAATTTGGTTGATATAAATCCAGTGAATAATCCAGCAGGTCTCCTTATGAGAAAGATAAGCACAATTGTTGTGTTGGATCTTTATCTGCTTGCTTATTTTTTTAATGCTCGTAGCTATTGGAAATATTCCAGATTGATCAGTTATCCAGTGAATCAACCTTCCAAGGCAACATAGATAATTACTCCTCGCTACAGTAATAACTCAATAATTCACACAAACGACTAGGAAATCCACTGCTTTCTACTGAATTTTGAAATTTTTGAGTGCTGCTCTGAAAAGCAGAAGCAGAAGTGCACTTTCAGCATACAGGTAATTCCATCAGGGTCAGGGATCAACACGCTGATAGTTCAACACACAAATGCTCCAGTATAAGTATTTCAGTATCTCCGCTACAAAACCCCTCTAGTTTTGGCGTTATCAGGTCACCACTTCATCTTGTTCAAGTATTGGGTGAGTGTGGGGAATAGGCGGGAGGGAAGCAAACCAAGGTCGTTTTGATAATTAACTATAAAATTGGGAACTACTGTTCAGAATTAACCATTTGTCAATTTTATTCTTGGGAGGGTACATATAAGAGAAAACTGCTGAGAGTAGGGACTCATTGACAAGAGCTTTCTGGATCACATTTTTGTGAACAGCCAGTGGATACAAGAATGGGAGAGCAAGCACCCATGGGTACACTCCCAAAGCAAAACCAACAGCCCAGCTGCATTCTAGCAGTTCCAGCAGGAAATAAAAAGAGCTAAAGGACTGAAAGTTGTTCAACTCTTCCACCTTCTTCACTCATCTTTTCTCACAATGCCACCTCTAACTTTCCATTGCTTCAAACAAGGGTAAAAAACTCAGCCAGTTTGTCAGAGTTTGGATACAAGTACCTCAATGGAGGGTAATTAAATGTAGCATATGTTCTCTTTTAGTAGTTGTTTACAGCTGGAAGATCAAATGGTTCTCTCAGACTTTGATCTTGATGCTTCTCCTTGAAAAAACACACAGACAAGTTCAATGGACCCTAGTTTCAACTTCTTAGGGATGATGTTGATTGGATGCAGCTCCCCTTATGAGCTGCACATCTTCAGGAAGAGGAAACAAAGTCAGTTTTTCCAGTCTGGAATGGAAACATACTACCAGTTAAACTGAAAGGGAGTGAAAGTTCAGGGTGCAAGCCCCAATAAGGCAATTTAGGAGCAGAAGTTAAAACAACAGCCATTCACTGTCTCATCCAAATCTCAGAGCTGTTCTCACTGGTGTGCTGAGAACTGCTTCACCCTGCTCCTGCTCTGAAGTTCTGAAGTGCTGGCTGACCTGGGAAGGAACCAACCACACTATCATCACTACAACTGTTACTAAGTGCAGTAGCACTTTTTTTTTTAAATATGAAAGGACAGGTATTTTGTGTAGGAAATCTATTGGCACAAACGAGCCTTATGTAAGAATTTTGTAATGGTTTGATATAGTTACCATTAGGAAATTTTTCCTGATTTTCTGGCTAAGCTCTTGCTCTAAGGACACAAGGCAGGTTGTGTAACTTAAATAGTCCCCAGGACCCAGCCCAGCCAAAGAAAACTATGGGAGACTGACAATAGTCAACAACTTAATTTGCCTGAGGGCTAGAAAGTCAGAGAGTAGAACAAGACCTCTGAACACCAAGTGGCCTTAATAAATAGCCCCCTTCAGAATCATTACAGCTGAATCTTGCTTTTCACTGTATTACACAGACACCAGGAGTCACTTAGGAGCTTGCCAGCTCTCAAATTGGCCAGCAAACCAAAGTCAATCCAATTGGAATTGGAACAGAAACATTTGCCAGAGTGAAGTGGACCACACAAGATCAATACTATAGATCCTGGGACAAGGGAAAATTACTGTCTGAAGAAGGAAACAAATGAGAAAAAAGTCCCAAATCAATTGTTGCCAGGATCTGGGGAAAAATGAAGTAGAACATGGAATAGCAACATGGTACCTATGTATGTATGTGTGAAATGAGTAGACAAGGGGAAAAAACCCACATATATTTACTATTTACATGCAGAAGACTAACTCCTACATTCACACAGCTCCTTCCATGGCTGTACCTATGTGTAGGGAGGACATATGCATTGGATTCAAAGTGAAAACAGTAAAAACCATGATAAAAGGTGGGAAAGTTCATTCCTGCAAACGCACCTTTCCAAAGAGCACAGAACAAGTAGGCCTGGCAATCACTATGGGACTTTGAAGAAAAACACAACCTCCATTTGCTGAGTCTACTTCAAATACTAAATACAGGGTTTGATAACCCATTCCTTGCAAAAAGATACAGATAACAGGTAACAAAAGCAACAGCTAATGACTCTTAACAACCTACTAGCCTGTGACAGAAACAGGTTGCCACAAGATGGGCTTTTGGTATGGTTCAATACAGTAACCCTTATAAAATGGGATAGGAGTAAAAATTGAAACTCCATGATGAGGCCAGACACATTTTTAGGGATATAAACACATTCAAGATCAACCCTTAATCAGCCAGATGATTTATAGTGCTTAAGGTGGTATTTAATGCCATGGATTTGAGTCTACAGGATCAAATTTCAATAGTTTGCCTTTCAAATCACCTAATGGCAATGTCTCAGATGCCAGAGGTGAACGGGGGAGGGAAATTCCATTTTGAACACTGCTCAGCTTAGACCACAAAAGAATTATGCAGTTTATGGCTTACTGCAATGGGTTCAGAAATTTTTCTATAGGTATCACCTGAGAGACTGGCCCTTCCAGTCATAGCAACAAGCAAAAAGGCTTCATTTGCTCTCTCCATGTGTGAAGCAATGGGCTATCTTATCAAAGATTGCAATATGGTTTGGAAGGCACCCTGGCAAACTAATGTTTTGCCAGTGACTTAAAGCCAGAGATTCTGTTTGTGGATTAGTCAGCTGCTAAAGATAATTCCTTTACGATGTTTAGATTGCCAAGGACCCCATCATTTTTAAGTCAGACTAATCTTGCTGTCTTTCCCTAGCCAGATTTCTCATGATTGCCACTTCAAGAAATTCCGTGAACAATCTCTCCTTATTCAGACAATTCCTAGATGACCTGCGTGCCAAATTCAAGCCTTCTTAGTCTTGTTCACATTGGAGTGCAGATTACAAGCCAACAGCTATCAGCTGGCATCGCCTGCACTGCATATGGTGCACTCCTTGTATTTTCCTGTACATTTTCACTGACGTAATAGGATTGATGAGTGCTTTCCCCACACCAAATATGATTTCCATGCACAAGGCACATGTTTAGCAAGCATTCTGGCAATGCCTGTTCATCATCAGTACTGTCAGTGGGGAGACAAGAGTCCTTCTTCAAACACTCACAGAAACCATGTCAACATCAACAAGACTGCATGGTTTTGTCCATAGCCATTTGCTGAGTTCCTCATTTCATTTACATAAAGTTCAAAAAATTCAGCACGTTTTTATATAACAGGATGTACTTAAGCATAGAGTTTCTGCTAAAAAAACCCCAATGTAGTAAGAGTCGGAACTAAGGGTACCTCTGAAATAGGAGTACCAACTAGTAAATTAGCTTGTGTACAGTCAACTAGCAATAACAAGGGTCTGCGACATGAAACACCAGATCATTTGCTGGCACAAATCACAGCAGCTAAGGAAGCTCTTATACAGCTGATTAAATGCAGTTAAACATTTGAACCAAGACTTGTGTCTAGGGATAACTTTCAAAAGTGGAGAAAGACTCCTGGTGGAACTAAGAGCTTAGAATGACAGAAGAAAAAATATTTTGGAGCAGTGATCCACATAGAAATGCACCATAGTACAACTTCTTGTGTGTCTATTAGTTCTGACACGATGTTAATCTAATTATTTGGACAAATAAGGACTAATTCAAGTCCCTGAAAACAGAAAGGAATAAGCCTTAGATAACAGGCTTGAAAATTGGACAAGCTACCTGAAACAGACACCCTGCCCTGGAGAAGATGCAATGCACCTGAGACATCATTTAGTACCTCTCAGGCAGTGTCACCAGCAGCCTCCTGTGCTCTCAGCAGGGCAACTGCCTCCTGAGCTGAGCCCTTCCAGGGAGAGCAGCATCAGCCTCTCCCCTGTCCTGGGAGTGGACTTCTCTGCCAGGACAGTACATGGAAACATAAACGAGACATCTCCTCTAACACACACCATTGATCCCCAATGTAGTCTGGGGAACCCCTCCACCTTACAACCACACCACACACTCCCCAGAGGTGCAGCAGCCAGGCACAGTGCTGCCCCGGGCTCCTCTGACAGCAGGAGCAGCACGGGGACACACTGAGGGTTTACAGCATTCACCCCCTTCTGCCTCAGAAATAACATGGAAAGGAGACAGAGCCAGACAGCCCGGCCGGCTGAGGGAGGGGTGGCACAGGGCAGTGCTAGGGAAGGTAAGAAACCAGTGCCCAAATCAAGACTCCTGAACCAGAGTCAGAGCTCTGCCCACCCCATATCAAGGCGGGGAGAGAGATGCAGGGACAAACTTGCAAGCTTACTGCATCATCTTTGGTGACATGGATTTAATGGAAAAAAACAAAACAAAAAAAACCCCAACAAAACCAAACCCTCCTCCTCCTCCAAATACTGAACCTAAAAGACTTTAATCCTTCTGTCCCTCGGGGCTCCTTCTTCACCCTGCAGACCCACACCCTATCTTGGGAGTCTCTCAGCCAGCCAGCACGGTCTGCAGCACATGTTTTACCATGACATGCTCCTGCTCTAATCCTGACTTATGCTAATGTTGTTCTGGGATTGATTATTAGGACAAACTGCTTCTTGGTGTCTCTGCAAATCAATATTTCACTGCCTTCAAACCACTCAGTTGTCCTTCCCCAGAGCAAAAGCCCATATGAAATGCCTGGTAACCGGCAGGATTTTGGTGAAGGCCAGCAGCACATATCCTCTGCCAGTCAGTTAATAAATCTTTATGGATTTCAGTGGAATTGCACTGATTTGTACTAGCTGAAGATTTGGACAAGCATCTTTCCCCAGTGGGAGCCTAAAGAAGCTTTTATACTGTTTTCAAGTCACCTATTAAGCGAGATCTGGTGACATTCTCACCAAGATGATCTGCAGTGGTTCATTCCAAGTAGTTAACAGCCCACACAGCAGCAAATCACCAGCAGCATCTGGTTCTCACACCACACAGGGCTGAAAAATACACCTCAAAGAGAGTTGTGCTCAGAAATGCTGCAGCTGGGACTGGAGACATGTCCACAAAGGTCAACTCAATATTGCCGCCAAATCCTCCCTTGCCTCCTCTTCAAGATTTCCCTTTGGAGCAGAATTGGTGCCCCTTCTTAGCATGGGGGCTGCAGTGGTGGTGGTAGTCACGCGGGCAGGACAGGAGAGTATTTCCCACCTACATGTGTGGAGTGGAAAGCCAGGGGCTTTATAGGTATTTCCACTAGTTCACACTAGTGCCTGGGATGAGCAGGAGGTACTCAGCAGTTCTGGGCCTCCTGCATCCATCACACAAAGCAGGAAAAACTTCTCTCTGCCTTTACCACTCATCTTTAAAACATGTGTAGAGGAAAATCTCTTGTCTACTCAAAACAGACATTTGTGGGGTTGAATAAAAAGGTTAAACAATGACCTAAAGGTAATTTCAGCAGAAAAATAGAAAAGGCAAAAGAACACTTTTTCTTTTGCTTTGGCAAGTCTTGTCTTCCAGTGGTTACCCTGGCAGACAGCACATAAGACCTCTGTCATGGCCAGATGATTTCCAGCAAATTGGACCTTGGCACTTTGAACTTTAAGCTGGAAAACATATATCATTTCTCCACTGCCATTCTCCATGGATTTTATAGCTCTGTGGAGACTGGTTGAGTAATTGTGAGCTTCTGCTGGCAGCTTTGATGCATTTAATTCCCTTTTTCAGGCTGCCAAGCTGACTTGAGTGAGTGTTTTGGGAAACAGGCACAGTTATTGCTTCCTATCCAAAAGAAAACAGCTGTGGGAAAGCCAAGCACACCTGCCTAGCAATGGGTAACCAAGAGCCAGCCTGCACAAGTCCTGAGCTGCAGTCACTGCTGTCACCACCTCTTCCATCTGTGACTACACCATGCAGTCAGACCATGGGATGCCTTCCCTGCACACCATGTCACTTCACTACTGATCTCCAGCAGCTCTGCCAGGTTTATCTTCAGAGGAGACCATCCATCCCATTGGCCACACAGGAGTTTAAAGACAGCCTAATCACCCCACAAAAGAGCAAAACTATCAAAGTCAGAGAGTTCTTACATTTAACAGCCATTACACCCTTCTGTGTCACCTCAAGCATTTTCCAGCCACTGCAAGCCTCTGCAAAGGGGCTCTCTTGCCCCACAAAACAAGCATTTCACAGGCTTTGTTATAGACAAAGCAATAGCATATCTACAGGCAGTCCCTCCTGGCCAACAACTCCACCCAAAGGAGTGGGGACAGCCAGCCCGGCTAGGCCACTTTAACGTACAGAAGTAACAGTCAGTCACTGTAAGTCAAAATTTCCATAGTCCATCACACCCCTGTCTGGCAGAAGCATTATTCTACAGTCTAAGCATTCATCACAGCGAAAAAAACAAACCTCTCCCCAACAGAAGTTCAGAAGGAGCTGTATTCTCCAGTGGAGGTTTGCAACCAGGCAGATTTTTAATTAAGTGGAAAGGGCAGAATCCACAAAATGATTAAACATCTGCCAGGTGCTCACCCACTTGCCTGCAATTCCCTGCAGATGGCCAGCTTTTAACCGCAACTCACTCCGAAGGCAGGGGATCAGCTTTGTCTCTTCAGCTGACACTTAAAAGATGTTACTGAAACACACCGAGCTTGTTTTCTCTCCTACTATGCATCATTAGATAACCTTCTGAGCATTCATACTTTTGAAGAAGTTAATTGCAAAATGGACATATACACTGGAAGAAGGCAGCGGTACCCAATGCAGCACCAGCCACACCTGCCTTTGCTATGGGTCCCAGCTCACACCCTCAGATCTACAGTGTCATCTGGCTGTGCTCAAAGAATAAATTTGTCCCTCGCCTCATTAAAAAAAAACAGCTCATTTTACGTCAAACCAACCTGTCCATGTGCTGAACACCAGTGCATTACAGGTCAGAGCTAGGGCCCCATCTTATCTTGCTCACAGCTGTGGAGGAAGCCGCAGGAGGTCCCCTGAAGTGGCAGTTCTGGCCATGGTACAGCCAGAAACACACCACATGGCTGCACCCAGGAGAAGCCTTTCACCCTGACATAGGCATCAGCACAGCAAATCAAAGGTTTGGGCTGCATCCCCTTCACAATTACCCAGTGCCCCGACCAAATCCACGTGGCACCAGGCAGCGGAGCTGGATTCAAGTGACATCAGGGACCTCCGAGGACTACACAATGCTTTTGAACATAGTAAATACTCAGAACATACCCACCTCAGGGCAGCACATCAATAGGTTTGTTCTTCTCTATTTGTCCAAGTCAGTTGTCTGCCCTGTCTCCAAAATACCAGGAGGCACCGTAGACCCCTCCACAGGTCTGTTTGCTCCAAAGCACAGACTGTACCGGAGCACTCCTTGTACTGCGTTAGCACTCATCACAATATTTGCCTTTAGCACCCTAGCCTGTCTTAAACCACGCTGGCTGTGCCTCCGTCTGCCGAGATGTCTCGTTACACATTATTCTGTTTACACACAAGCTGTTAGTTCTTCGTGCTGCTCAGTGCTGTCTTTGCAGAGCCTCTTCCCTGGGGATTGAGGCGTACCATATGAAATGCTTTTGCTTTATATCGCCTCCCCTTTTTGTATTCAGCATCATGCACTGCCCTATTATCTGCCAAGAAATGACTTATCCAGGCCAAGATGCTCTTATCTCACCAGCTGTACATCAACACAGCAGTCGTTATCACTCTTGGTTTGCACCAGACCCAAGATTTTAACTTCAGGCAAAACCACCACAGCAGGAGCTCAGAAACAAGGTCCAGAAGGATGATCCTTGAGTGACCCTACTGCATCGACAGATGAGGGCTGACCACTGGAGGCAGGGCCTGGCTCTCCTGTCTTTGTCAAGGCTGGCACAAGCTTCACAGCTAGGTAAACTATTTAGATGACTGTCACACCTCCCCCCACAAGAAATGGGCATCGCCAGTGGAGACCTGGCTCTTCACTGAAACCCTGTTTCCTCTCAATACCATATTCCGCATGCCAGAGCTTTTCAAGGAGTTGAGAATTTAGCACCAAATACTCATTTCAACATAAAGCCTTTTTTGAACATCCAAGAGTCCCTCTGTACTACGGTTTTTAATTGCAATTTCTCACATTCTGCAGCTGACAACAGCAATGTGATTTGCTGCCCAAGCACACTGCATACCATCACTTACCCAAAGGGTCTGAAAAAGGGTGGTTAAGGGGGAAAACAGCATTTCTGGGTATAGCTGTGGTTAGTATGTTCCCCTCCCTCTGCTCCTGAGACACAAAAAAAGCCCTGACCTCTGTGTCCCTGCAGGGTGGCCACCCTGGGCAAAGGATGGCAACTTCTCCCTAGATTTTGTGCTCTGAGTCTGAACATTTACTGTCCATAAATGGGATTGATTCATTCACTCTTCCCCTTCACCAAACAATGAGATAAGAGCACTGGTCAGTGTCAAGTGCTCCTGAATAACAAACACAGTTGGCATTGGGATTGCTAAGGCTAGTAAAGAAGAATTTGTTCACTCGGCAAATATATTCTCAATCAGCACAGGTCAAGCACTGGAAAACACATTTCCAAAGGGAGATGCTTTTACTGTTCAAGCCTTATTATTTCTTCACACAGAGATAGCAGGAAGCTTCAAATGCATAGAAGAGGCTCTTAAGCAGCATTCTTTGCTATTTGCTTTAGAAGGGAAACCAATAATTAAAGCTTCTTCCAGAGATGCTCTGAGCCTCAGAAGGTGAGCTGTAAGAAATCTACTGTTAGAGACTGTGGGTCTGCTGAGCCCCCCATTCCACTTGCCAGCGGGGCCATGCAGCAGGACCTCACCTCCCCACCCTCTGCTCAGCTCACACTGTGGTCAGAGAAACAGTACAGTGTCACACACCCAGAATTTGTGTCCCAGCTAAGACCTGGATGCTCTCTCATCAGTTCCAGCCTGTCCCCAAGGTTTGCAAGAGATGGGAAGCAAGAAAGCATTAAGTGAGAAAGAAACAAGTGCTGAGCAGAACCAGGGATCCCTTTGCCAGGCTCTGCTAGCTCAAGCACATACACACAGCTAGAGCCTTTGAAGGAAGTCTGTTGGGCAACCAAACAGCTCTGGAAACAGTCACCACATTTTACAAATCCCTCTCTGCCAGGAAAACATTCCAGCAAAAACAAAATGTTGTCCAGCCTCATGTAACATACACATATCCCATGAAAACTGCTGGTTGTTATGGATTTGCCCAGTCAGCAAAAGACATGTCCCTCTCCTTTCTGAGGGACTTTGGTTGAAAGCTGCACCCTCAAACTGTTGCCGAAGAGAGAGGACAGAGCCTACATATTGCTGAGAAGGACTTCTGCTGCTTTTTTATTGGCTTCAATAAAGTCAGATCTATTCATTAAAGTACCTAAATACTTTTCCAGTTTAGATCACTATAAAGAATGTGAAGGTCTCTTCTAACCAAAATGATTCTGATTCATAGACCTAAATGTGAGGTGTGTTCAAAGATCTGTCTTATCCAATGCATGTCGAAGGTGCTAAGGTGTGGGTCCTACAGCAAGCTTATTTTTCCCCCACACAATGTGGTTGGTCCTGAAACCAACTACTTTAGTGTATATATCATGCTAATACTTAGGTCAGAAACAATCAAGTTAAACAAATTCAAGCTCCATATGAAATTTGAATTTTTAGTCTTTATTGTGGTTATATATTTGCCTTAAAAGACATCTGGTTCTCAGAAAGCCCCAGGCACCAACTCAATAAATGGGGGCACTTAGTCTCAAGCTGAGCACTCAAAAAAGTGAGAAGGAAGCCATAAGCACTGCTGCTGAGCAGAGATCTGGTAAAACAAATGCTTCCCAGCTCCCAAGCTATAGAGAATTTGGGTAGAGTTCCTTATTTTGTAAAAGTGAATTTATTTTAATTAAAAATCATTTGGCATGACTTCAGCCATACACAGTGTATATGTTATATATCCTGCTTAAATTATTTAGACAAAACTAGTAAATCTGATAATTCAGGACTGGATATAGCCAATTAGATTTACTGGATGATACACCATAATCTGATCAAGCAGTCTCAAAGGATTTGAATTGTTAGCATTTCAAAAGCATAGGAGGTTTTTGAATAATTTATTACATTTCTCTCAAGCTCATATTTGTTAATTCATTATGTAAAGATAAGGCAGATGTTTTACAAGTCAAAATAGATATGCCACAAGTCTCTGTATTACTCTGCTTCCAAAGACCCCCTTTGACAAACAGCTCAACTGAAAGTAATGGGTACTGAAAAATCTTTAGGAGGAGCTGAGGGTTGTGGCTTTCAAACTTCAGTCCAGAGATAAGGGGATTTCCCTCCCACCCTCCACTTTCTGAGAAATAAGTTCTCATTTACTTCACCCTGGTTTCCTGTCTCTGGCCTCTCTACCAAGTTTAGGTTTAACACATCCACTCATGCTTCTGCTAGAAAATACAGCAACATTTCTTGCATCAGAATCTCTGGAAATCAAAACATGAGCTTGATTAAACCAATCTACACAAAAACAGATCAACCTCATGCAGGCGTTTCTCACCCTGCCCACTAGGGTGACTTGCAAGCTGGCATTTGCTCACCCTGTTAAATAAATACCAGACAGTGCAATGTCTTTGCTACAAGGGCAGTTGTTCCCAGGGAGGTTGCTACCTCACTAGCATCCCAGGAAGACTCCTTCCCTGGGTTATTATTGCTTTGTTCTTGTTCTGCCCAGGAATAAGTTATTCATCAGAGGGTTGAATTCCTGTGAACAAACTTTACTGAATTCATTTGGAAAAGGGCACACATTCATTACTTGATCTCTTCTCTGGAGCTCAAGGCAGAATAACCCCCAAGGGCTGCAAAACCACATCTCCCAGCACACATCCCTCTTCTCCTCTGAACTGAGCAATGGCTCCAGAGTGGCCCTATGCCCAAAGGTACAGGGATGCAAAAGTGAAGCACAACCTTCTCTCCCTTCACTGAGTAAGGATGCTAACTTTCACAACTCACACAAATCTGATCATTCACTGTAAAACATTTTTACCTGGATTTCTTTTGCAGCATAAGCTGGATACAAAGGACCTTTTTGTCTCACTAAGCCATTTTTAAGCACACTTACCCCACATGTAAATCCATTTTTGGTAAACAGTTTTTTTTTTTTTTCCGTAATGGCCTTTCTCTGGGAGAATGTGCCCATGGTATCACCTCCCCATACATCTGCATTACAATTCCCTACATATTATTATTCAAATATGCTGCTATTCTGATTTTACACCAAAGAACCAGCTGCCTTGGGTAGTAGAGCTAAGTGCTGCACATGCTGAGACTGACCATAAAGTAGGTCTCAGCACAGAAAAGGAGGTCAGCACCAGGAACAACCCAGTGCAGCTCACAGCATGCTCCTCTGTGAGGGTCACTACGCCCCACACAGCCAACCAACATTACTTGGTACGTGTAAGGAGGATTAAGAGTCAAATATACTCATATCAGGAAATAGATACAAGCATCCTTCTAAACACCTGTTCTACCTGAAGAAATGCTTCCAATAGCAAATTCAGAAACATTTCTCACGCTAGGAGCCCACTTCAGTTTTAGGGATTTCCTGACAAGCTAAGCTGACAATCACTGAAATAAATGTGCGGAGTCATTCTGAAAATACAGAGCTACGATTGTCAAGACAGACTCTAAGAAGCAGCCTGCTTTTAAGGACAGTGTCTGAAGACTCCTATCTAGAGTGCTTCTGTTTCCTACTGCCAGTGCTAGATGAGGCATGATATTCCTCAGCTGCACCAAGAGAGGATTTGTCTCCCAGTAACAAGCACTTCATGACAAACACCCAAATCTCCTAACAGCAGGTTTCCTCACCTTTGTTGGCTGGCACAAAGTAAGAGAGCACACCAGGTACCACAGGGTTTCTGTTCCCATCCCTGTACCCCCTCAAAGAAAAGCATCATTAGGTTCTAGTATAAACTCAAAGCTCACCACTACAGTATATTAACCAAAACAATCAAGTTACTTAATATTTATGTTTAGAGACCAACTAGCCACCAACTGGGGTCTCCTAGAAATCTACAGTGAAATTAATCTCATCTAAGTAGCTAAAAGTTATCACAGTTTAAACAAGTAGCTGCAATTCATAGAATCATATGGGGTTGGAAGGGGCCTCTGGAGATCATCTAGTCCAACCCCCCTGCCAGAGCGGGTCTACCTATAGCACGTTGCACAGGAACTTGTCCAGGCAGGGTTTTGAATGTCTCCAGAGAAGGAGACTCCACCACCTCTCTGGGCAGCCTGTTCCAGGGCTCTACCACTCTCACAGTAAAGAAGTTCCTCCTCATGTTTAGGTGGAACTTCTTATACTCAAGTTTGTGCCCATTTCCTCGTGTCCTGTCACTGGGCATCACTGAGAAAAGACCAGCCCCATCCTCCTGACACCTTCCCTTTAAGTATTTGTACACATTAATTAGATCTTCCCTAAGCCTTCTCTTCTCAAAACTAAAAAGACCCAAGTCCCTCAGGCTCTCCTCATAGGAGAGATGCTCCAGGCCCTTAATCATCTTTGTGGCCCTTTGCTGTACCCTCTCCAGCAGTTAAATGCAGGTAATACTCTTGGGATATGATGGATCTGGAACTGTTTCTCTCTACACTCATTCTATAGCCAGCAGACAGCTAACCTAAATTGATCAGATGTCTAAACCTAGGGTAACATGAAACCTAATGTTCTTCAGTTAGAACAGTGACTAAATTCTGCACATTTATGCTGCAAATAACCCTATGATGTACACAAAGCAAGATTACAGTCTTGCCCATGGGGACAAAAAGGGAAAGAAGAAATTACTTGGAGATTTCCTAGAAGAGAGAGCACTTCTGCTGCAAAAGATGTCCAAGTATGCCAGGTCAAGAGATTCAGACACAACTTGAAGAGATGTTTGCTGGAACTGAAGGCTACTTGAAAGCAAAATTGTATTAGCAAAATTAGCAAAAGCTGCAGACAAGTAAATGAGAACACTGTGACCCAGCAAGCGTACTTTATGAATAAGCATCCCTTCTCTAAGCGAGGGTTGGGCCCATCTGAGGAAGTTCCTGCTGTTTCCAGTTCAATGCTGTGCTACCCAACAGTCCTTCAGCGAAAAACAGCTATTTAAGCATCCTGCAAACCAAGGCTGATAGCACTTCCTATCACAGGTCATGCCAAATGTCTCTCTCAATTATAAGTCATTGGTAATTTCTGAGAGCCAGCAGTTAAAGTTTGGCAAGACTACATGGTGAGCACCAGCACCAGGCAGAAAAATTTTTGTATGCAGGTACATAGTAAGATGGCATTATAGCACATACCAGTGACAGTGCTTATGTGCAATATTGATCTAAAAAGAAACCCAATGATAAAGCTGGAATGATCCCAACATTTAATACTATTCCTTTAGTAATCTAGAATTTTTTTTGGAAACAATAATGAGCTTTGAATTAACTCATTAAGTAGAAAGCAAATTCTGATCCAGGAAGTTGTATTTTATCTCAATTCCATTTTCAAAACCATCTGGACATAAATCACACAGATAAACTAGTGTCAAAAAATACGTAGCTATCACTAATTATGGTATGCTCTGCTGTTTGTCCCACCACCTGCTATTGATGACACAACATTACTCAAGAATAAAGCTTGATAAGCTCGATGAATAATTTTTAGACTATTTTCTTCAGCTTGCAAACGATCTCTGAGCAGATTTTTCTCTCCCCCTATCTAACTTGTTATTTAAAATTAGTCACAATGGTTTTGGTGATTAATTCCTGTTCTGTAACTTGTTTATGAGCACTGTGTTACAAGTGTTTGAGATTTGAAATTCAAATCCTTGGTGCACAGCTTAGATTTGACATGTAACTCAATAGCAGTTTACTACCTGACTACATAACAACACAATCACCACCGCAGGATGGCAAGAGTAAGAAGGCTGCAGCGCTCTTAAAGGGATGATAAATTAAACTTTCAAGAAATAGCTTCCACTTTTAATACAAAACAGATTTGCTTAACATTATAAGAAATAGCTTGTGAAGCAGCTGTCGTATCTTCCCCATCAGACTGTGAACTACACTTTGTGTCACACCACTGTGCACCTGAATGCTCCATGCATGTTACATCTCAGTCTCCTGCTTATAGGACTGGTTATTTACACAGGAGGGCACAAGCTGATGCTAACCCTCCAGCCTAAAGTTTGTGAATGTATCTATAGAAACTGTAGAAGTTTCTAGAAGTGCTATGTTCTCCTGACTGCCCTGCCACAGGTACTTCAGAACACACAAAGACATGCCATAACCAATATTAAACTTAATAATTAACTAAAATTCCAGAGAAGAGTTAAAGTTCAGTTTTAGTTTTGTCCTATTAATTATGATTAAAGTACTTTTCACAACTTGCTAGTAACGTTTTCTTCATTAATGCAGTAATTTCACTCATTAGTTTTCATCTGCAAGTCAGCCTCACTTACACACCAACGCTTGGGCTTGCCTTGTAAAAATAGATGAATAAAAAAGAGCAACCAAAGCCATCCTTTTCCAGTGAAAAGTTATCCTGTGATTCTACTCAGGAGGTTAATTCAGCCATATGGTCCCAATTTGCAGTTCTGTTCTAGTGAGATGAAATGCATAGTGAAATTTCTTACAAGTTTAATTGAATAATACAGGACCACACTGGTGGAAGATCTGACTGATAAAAAGGGGGAAAACCCTAAAAGTTAGCTTAACACTCCAGTGCTTGCTTCAGATTTACTCACATGTTCTGCCTAATCCTCAGCTATGGCAAAATAGTTGTGTGCTTGCAAGTTGCTTGGAAAATAAATATCCAGTAAATCTTTTGTCCTAGTGTTCCTGGGATGAAGTTGTTGGGTTTCCACCTTCATGGTGATGTTTCCCAGCAGTGCAGCAGATCTTTAGCTATCTGTCAGGGGAGCTTCCCATTTAGACTTCTGGAGCCCATCCCACAGCCCAGGGAAGCTTTCAGGATGGCAGGTCCAGGGCAAAATTGTCCATCCCATCTGTTGGTCCACTCAAAAGGACCTGGCAGAGACAGCTGAGCACAGTACAGAGAATACAGCTAAGAGTCCTCCAGGCTCATCTTATTAAACCCAAAGTTTAGAGTGAGGGAAATACTCTAGATCAACAAAAACTAGCTCAAGAGAAGACATGTTGGTCTGACATCTAGGCAAGAGAACAAGGAAACCTAGAACTTACTGAGACTCACTACTAATCCCATAGTGGAATAGCAGGAATACAGAGAGGACTGGGCTAGCTTCTGTTGGATGTTACTTACCAGGAAGCTCAAAACTTCTGCCTTTCTTTGTACCACCTCTTTATCCCCAGATCATAGTTTATTGTGTCCTCCTTACCAAGTAAAAATTTTCTTTAATGGAGAATAAAACAAACTAGGTTTCAAATTTTTGAAAATAAAATGCTACATCTGGCACAGTTAGGCACCAACAGCATGCATTCTACTGGCAGCACCAGGTGGCTAAAGCAAGGATAACAAACAGGAAGGGATGAAACCCAAAAGGTGGAGGAAGGACCTTGGGACTAGGTGGTTCCTGTTGCTGTGTTTAATGCCAAGAAAAAGGTGAAAGTGAAGAACTGGGGCTTGGGTGACCCTGTGGGACTGGTAATAGGACACAAACTTTGCCCTGTGACACCGGGGCAGCACAGGTTTTACTCCACACAGTGCTTGGGGGAATGGAAGTCATGGTGCATTTCTGGTCCCAGCTCACTTTCTTGCTTCCAGACCTATCACAAACACTACTGCTGTTAGGGGTTACTGAGACCTGCTCTGTAACTTGCCAGACAGTCCTTGCCACCTATCACCTATCTCCAAGGGAATGAGGACCCAGGCATCAGCAGCAATAACTGCCTTAAATAAACACTTTTTAAAATAAATAAACATATTAAACATTTTAAATAAGCACGCTTTTTGATTTCCTTTCCTACTTGTCCCTGCCACCCCATTTTTATTTTCATTCCCCCCCTTCCATTTTGCTCTTTTATGCTGGTATGAAGCATCTCATTTGCTAGTTTCCATTTCCCTGGGAAAACTGAATGTTATGCTGAAGTATCTCCCCATTCTCATGGTCTGTTTGATGCAGTAAAAGCAGCCAGACAACAAAGCGCATGGGGTACCATACATCTTGGGCAAAGACATCCTCATGAGGCACAAGGTGAAAGGCTCTGGTCTTCACTATAAATTGAAAACTACTGTAAAAGGGCCTGAGGGGGGAAGGAAAGAGAAGGAGAGACTCATCTAATTTGTTAGACCTCTGCCACAGCTGCCTAACTATTATTGGCTTGGGAAATTACTGTCAACCCGCCCAGCTCTCCAGCCAAACTCATTCAGTGATGTTACTCCTACTCAGTGTTTCTCACAGACCTCAGGAAGAAAGTCTGTGCTCAGACCACTGTGCCACGTACCTGCCACCAGCATCTGGCCTGCAAGAAAGTGACTGGCTTAACAAGAATCCTCCACCATCCAGAGCCAGTAGCTCAACAGTAGTAACAGCCTAAAGGTGATGCTGCAGTTCCAACACAGGACACATTAGAGCAGGAGGTGCCCCTTCTGTTCTCAGCAGAGCAAGGATCCACCAAGAGACAGAACTGGACCCAATCTTGGTGGAACACCATCTTCAGTTCTATAAATTCCTCCTTCTGAGCTGGCCATGTGAAGCGCCCTGTAGCTTATCCTTTGCCTATAGACCCCACCAATTAGTCTTAACCTGCAGACCCACAGAAACTGATGAGAAAAGAGTCCTGGACAAGAGCTATGGAAAGCATGGGACAAAAAATAAAAATTCTTAAAATAAAAATAATTCTTAAAATAAAATTTCTTAAAGTACTTTGACTCTAGTTGCCAGAACACCAAAAGCCCACCTCTTCACAAAGTAGCATAGAGAATTGAACTGAAAGCCAGGAGAGAAGGGAAAGTAAAAAGCTGCAAATGACATCAGTTGAGTGTGGAAGAATCAGATGAGAATGCAGGTCTTTGACAAAGGAGGCCTCAGCTTATCTTTGCATAAACCAGTTCCTGCTGATGGATTAAAACATATCTATTGGAGAGAAGAGGGAATGGAAGGAACAGGAGACCAGATCATGCAACAGAAAGCCTTAGTGAATCCAGAAGCCTTGTTGATGCCCCCAGCTTCAACAGCAACTAACACACGAGACAGGAAATACTGCAAAGAGATACCTGCAGATCCACCCACCATCCACTCTCTTCCTCCCTGCTTTTACCTGTTTCTCTCCAAGCTGAAAATGGCTACTTCTAATGGGATGACACACACCAACATGCTAGATGGAATATGTATGATGTTTTCCATGTGATGGTGGACTAGTAATCACATACAAGATGCATGCTTTTAGGTTGCGCGTGAAAGACATGCATCACAAAGTTACATGTCTGTATTTTATCTGTACATCACATATCCTAAACTGCACAAAAGTTGTCCTGTACCAGAGACACCACTTGATCGCTTGCACATCAAGGTTATAGAAACAGGGTCTTTCCCTCAAAAGCACGTGCTCAGAAACAACTTAAAGTGTCTCACTTTCAAAGTAGGTGGGTACCAACACACTCCTTTAAATATGAACCTGGACTTCTCCAGGGCTTTACACATAGAGGGCTTCTGAAGAGCGAGAAAGTCATCAGAACAATTTCTCAGGGAGAACAGCCCTCATGCCAAAGGAGCATCCAGATTTCATTACTGCTCTTAAGTGAATGGGAGTTGCAGGACTGACCACCAATCTATAAACCACACACCCATGTTCTAAAGGCAGTAACAAAGCTTGTAGCGCTTACAAGCCACAAACATTAAGTTCTATGTATTGTTTATTTAAAAGCATCACAAGGTTCTCATTTGTGTGATTAACTACCTGTTCAGTGCTATAATCAAATGAAAAGCCCGGATCTCTGCTGACCCCAAAACACTTAAAACAATCAGTAATGGCTAAATAAGAACTGTGCTCCATTTTACTTTCCGTTTTACCTTTCCATATAGCTTTCTCCCCTACGCAGCCCCCAATGCCCCAACAAGATGACATAAGTCTTTCCAGGTCCTTAAAAGCATTTCCACAGACCTATTTTTAGGTCTACTAAAGTCACCTTGTTAATTGTCTCTTCTTGGCTTCCTCAGATGACCACTGCCAAGGATGACTTCACTTTGGGGAGGGATTTGATTGTTTATATCACACAGCACAGAAAAGATTAGCAGAACAAGCATCTCACAGCCAACCCCTAATGGTGTACTACGCATAGTATTAGCACCAGCAAGGATGTATTTTGGGGTTCAGGAATCAGTGAGCATCTGTATTGATAAGGAAGGCTAAATAAACTGCACATGCTTGAGGTGATTTCACAAACGTAGCACTTTCACCTCCTTACCATCTTCCCTAACAGCCAGGGAAACGCTATGCGTGACTCAGGTGTAAGAGTCAAGCATTGTACCTGAGCTAATTTTAAACTACCTTGAGCTGGAATTAATACAAACCAGCCAGAGCAGTAGGGAGCCCGACTGGCAAAGCCCACCCGGGGAGCAGGGTCTGTACCTGACAAGTCACCTTGTGCTGGTCTCTGCTGCTGCAGCCATGCTGCTGGCAGGAAATTATTTGGCCCAGACAGAGCCTGCTCAGGGAGGACAGCACAAGCCGCACTCACTCCTCAGCAGGTCCCGCGATGCCACTATTTCTTAGTCACCCTCAGACCCACTATCCTGATTCATCGTGTCAGATCTCCATTCATCATGGCAGTAGGACAGGACAATGTATTAGCTCTCTTTGCACGCTCATCTTACCTACTCCTCTGGGAAAGTTTTGAGCCTTCTTACTCTTGCTATCAGCTGTCAAGGTAATTAGTTATTGTTTATTGCAGCCAAGCACTTTGATTGACATCCTTTAAGCGTGCAGAGCTACTGTCCTGTGGCAGAACTGCAGAACAGCATATTAGTGCCATTAGTTTTGAAGCAGGTAGAGAAAAGCAGGTACGTTATTCCTCCTGCAGCTTCCCCTTTACAGTTTTTATTTAACAGATGACAATGCATTTTCTTGGGTTTAGCTTTATCTTAAGCAGGTCAGACAGTCGCTGATTGCTGTTTCTTGATGTGATGTTACAGCCAGAGAGAGAAGAACAAAGGCAAGCAGAGCTTGGTAGGAAGATGCATTTAGCACATCCTTATAAAGGCCCCAGCATCAGTTTTTGGAAGAGTTACCAGAGCTTTTCTGACTCCAGCCTCAGGAGTTTTGCTAGGTCATTGCTTCTCAGTCATACATATTACAAAGCAAGAACAGACATATATGGCTTAAGAATACCTTTCCACAGGTCAGCATTGCTCCTTCCTCCAGGTTACACTGGAGCTTTCCTGTTCTTTATCTCTACAGTCTACTCCCCAGCTAATGTTTTGCTGTGGTACAAAACCCTCAAGAATAAAATAAGAACAAGCCTGCAGTAATGAGGACAGACCTGCTTATGTAAGAAAATGCAAGAGGACAAAATTTGCCCTCTCAGCTAAGAAAATAACATTCTGAAATACTATGCTTGGAACCAAAGCTGCAGTAACTGCTATAGTTTCAAGAATGCTTAAGGTGATGTGAGATACCATCAGGTGGTTGTGTTCATCAAGGACAGGCATGATTTTACTTTAATGTCCGTTCTTTCTCCTCCATGCAGAAAATTACTACCTTTGCCAAAGTGCAAAGGTGACAGGGAAAGTTTCGCCTGAAATGGCTCAGCTTTTAAATTACAGTGAACCCAAGCCCTACCCAATAAAGGAGCAAGTGTTTGGTAACCCCATAGAGTTCTGCTTTTCCATAGACCTTGTGGCACACAATGTCTGACCCTGGAGGCCAGGATCAGGCTCTGACAAAGACACTCAACCTCAAAAAGTCACAACCCCACTCTCCACTATATTTCCAATATGAATTAACAGAAAAACAATGCACAGCATCTGACCTCTCCAGATAAATAGTTCTAATTTGAATGCACCATAAATCTCCAGCCCGGCTGCATTTAGCCTAAAGGCCTGTCTTAAACAGCTGCTCCTCTACCACCATTTCTCCCACCCACTTAGTACAAGGCTGATGGAGGAAAAAATGGATCTCATTTTAAGAAGCATCCTCATCAGCAACAAAAAGATCTATGTTCAATGGATATTTACTGTTTATGAAGAAAAAATAATTGGCCGGTCTGCACTGTGCAGATTACAGATTTTTTTCAAAGGTTTAAAACTGAAGCTGGCACAAGCCCAAAGACACTGTAGTTATTAAAACTCTTCCTATTTCTCTTCTTTGAACTAACAGAGGCACACTGGTCTATTTCTAATTAACAACATGATGGGGTTCGCACTACTGCAGGGTGACTTTGGGAAGGGGTGGGGAGTATTTAAGTAATTTAAGAAAGAAAGGATTTATATTTTGTGTTTACACTTAGGCTCAGCATAGAAAAGCACACCCAGAAAACACAAAGGGAACACCAGGGTTCATTAATGCTCAGGCAGTTTTTGCACTCCCCATTTTCTCTTATTCCTCTAGAAGGTAACCCAGACCTCTGATGTGGCACTATCAGCTGTAAGCTCTTTGTCTCCCCAGGGTTTGGAAAGACTGCCAACACAGAACTGAACTTCTGCCTGGCAGCTCTGCAAGTGGCCTTCTTTCCAGTCACAGCCCCAGAAGCATCTGAGCCCTCTCTACATTCACACTCAACGCTTCCTATAATAAAAAAATAAATAAAGTGAGACACATTACAGCTAGCAACAGCCAAAGCTCCTGCAGCACTATTTGCTAAGCAAGGAGAACAGGGATGCAGAAATCTTCTGCTTAATTGCATCTCCATGCTATAGTAACCTGCCATGCCCTGCCTGTGTCGAAGGCAGTGGGGTGGCTTGATCCCTTAAAAGATATCAGTTCCCAGTGCAAGATGAGCATCTGCAATTAGCAGCACATATCAGTTTCATCTGCCTCCAGTGCCCAGGGGAGCCAACTGCCAGAATAGCTCCAGCTGTTCTAATAAAGCTCAAACCTGCTGTCTAAAGGTTAGTCCCCTCTAAACACTTCAGGTGGCCTGGCTTTGTGGGCCACTTGCACAAAGGGCTCAGCTTCCCTTGTCCCTTTGTGATTTGGTGGCACAAAGTGAACAGAGGGAGGCAGAGCTGGTGGGGGCAGTCCTACAGCCCTTGGAGGGGATGGCTCAGCAGCAAGGAGCACCACCACCACAAGCACTCCAGCAGCCTGGGAACACACGTGGTAAGCGTTCCGAGACAGGATACGGAGAGCAGGATTGATAACACACTGGAGGGCAGCCTACAGGCTGCAGAAGGAAGTGGAAACCTGACAGAGGTGACCTGCACTCAACTGTGAATGCTGCTGATTGCCTTCACACACCTCCAGTGGAGTGGAGGGCAGCTGTACAGGCCACCTTTCTTCTGCCTTCCTCCTGGGCAGGCCAACCCAGCACTCCCATGTCCCTCTCAGTCTTCCAGCTCATGGTACAACAACCATGGACCACGGGGCAATGACTTACAGGAGGGCCAGCAGTTGCATAGCCATGGGTCTGTCCACCCATTCAGGACCAGCTCCCCATTTGGTTCTTCCATTTGTAACTAAGTAGAGAAGCAAAAAAGGAGTTACATGCCTGTGTAAGCTATACCTGGCCTGGAGAGCTCAGAGTGAGGGACTGGGGCTCCATTCCTAGAGCTAAGTCACCTAGTGCCTTTGACATGTCTGTCTGCTGGAGGTCAGATCAGGGCAGCACAGGCAGCAGTTTCTTGTTCTATCAAGAAACTTCATTAGCATTCCATTGTGCTACTTCATTAATGTATGCTTTTAACGGCATTAAAAATCACCCTGCCCTCCAGCACACAATCTCCTCAACAGGATCCTTTACCATCCTCCCTCTAGATATTTCCTCACCACTCTTGTAGTCATTGTCATCTTTACCTAAGTTTATAGTTTGCTACTAGCCCTGAATAAAACACCCACCTGAACGGAGCTTGAATAAAACACCCTCGGTAGGTACTGTTAGGAAAGGCCCATCAGGCTGCAACCGCCACCATTCATCCTCTGGAAGCATTTCATGGCAGCGCAGGGTAACCTTAAAGCACCACGCTTGGCCCTGTATTTCTAGAAACAGGGCAGGTTAACACAGCTACAGGGAAGGCTGAGCTGGGAAGTCCGTTTGCACTCACTAATTATTGACCCAGTATCACAACAGGAAAAGAGTACAAGCACCTGAGGCTGGCAGTCTCTGTACTGGGACCAAACCCAGCAATATGGGAAACTGCTCTCATTCAGAATATTTCTTGCAGATACACATTGGTTTGGGGCAGCAGAGCTTCCAGTGACTTCCGAATAGAGGGTCAGGGCTGAATTTTAAGAAGCACAATCAAATCACTTGCACTGTAGCATCCGATAAAGAATCTCTCAGTGAACAAAAAAAATAATTGGAAGACAATACTGCAGTTAATACTAATCTAATGATGGACTGTACAACACAGAACAATACTTAGCAAATTGGCACACACTGTAACAATGGAAAGTCTAAACAAGTTTGATTAGAAGTGGGGAGGAGGGGTGCCAATCATAAGACAATTACTGAATTAGGTGCAGCCTCTCAATGAAGTAGCATCCTCCCAAAAACAGGCAGCCCATCACACATGTCAAGCACGGAGCATTTGTCCCAGTTCAGACCAGACTGACAGGCCCTTAGTACAGCTTTTAAACTTCTCAAGGTCTTTTCACCCATTTCCCATCTTTTTCATCTGAAAACAGGCACTATTCAATAGGAAAGGAGGTAAAAAATGGGACAGCGTCTTAATGCAGAGAATAGGGAACATTTGCATAAAATGAGATTGGAGAGGCTTTCAGCAGCACAGGCTGTTTCTGGGTAGATCAGGGTGGCTGCTAGATTTCAGTGCATCAGAGCCTAAATGGAGCAAGACTAGATGTTTTTGAGACAGTGGCCTTGACAAGATCATTATTTCTTTCTCCTTTATCCTGAGATGCTGAGACATATGTGCTGTGCAACGTCCTGCTGAGGCTAATGCAGCTGCCAGACACCAACATCAGCACTCCATGGGGAAGCTGAGCCATTTGTGCTCTCCTTGGAGCCTCCATTGCTGGGACAAGGACCTGGTGTTTTCCATGGTTTTAGTAAGTATCATCCCTTGTCAAACCTGCCACCTCAAGCACGTCCCCAGGGACCTTAGGATCAGCTCATTTAACTCAAGCCACTTTTGTACAGACCACTGCGGTGCACCTCTCCAGTAACAAACCAGTGTCCACCACCGTATGCTGGCTTCTTAAGCGTGACGTTCAAGAACGGTACCTTCTACATGCCCCATGCCTCAACATGCTAAAAGATCACCTTCCACTCCGTGATGAAGGCTGTGATGAGGAGATACGTTTCCTTGGTCTACTCATCTTATCCTTTGATAAGCTCACTCTGCTCCTCCAGACACACAGCAACAAGGAAGTACTCCCGAGTGACAGACACTCCTCAGGGTCTCACTTGAGCACTGGCTGCCCTGAAGCTAAGGTTCATACATAGCAATGCGTTTGTAAAGTGAGGAACTACATGGTAGACAGGCGAGCTCGGACAAGGAGGCAACACCCGGCTTGCTGAAATCCCTATGGAAAGAAAGCAGTGTTATGATCACAGGCTCTGCAACCAATGTCACTGACACCCGGCAGCGCTAAACACTGCCACTGGCACACACAAATGAACAGAGCTCTGATTTCAGTGCCTCTTCTGTGCTTTTTAAATGAAATAACCTCTTGGTACAAGGATGGGTCAGTCTGTCTAATCAGTTAGAGGTTAGGCAAAGAGCAAAATGGGAAGAAAGGATGAACGAATAGTGCCAATTATTTTTGCAGCTCATTTCAGATTGTCTCCATCCCCACCTGAGTCCCTAGCTCTATCCCTTGCAGCTCCCAGCATTTTTCCCCGCCATCATGCACCACTTTTTATCTGTCCCGCCATTTGGTTTCTCAAGTCCTCCTCATCTAATCTGTGAAAACTTTATCTGTCTCTCCCCAAAATGAAGCCTCAGTGAACTATTTCGGAAGAGATGCCAAGAGCATATCTTTCTGCTGACAGGCGAAGTCGGAGAAACTGCCAAATCATGGTCCTGATATCCTATACGACAGTCTATTCAATGCATTAACTGATACATTATGGCATTAAAAAGATAACATAAGTTTTTAAAAAAGCTCCTGATGCCAAATCTCAGGCAACATCTTTAACTCCAACTGCCAAAACTTGTGCTTACTCATCCATTGTTATTGCCTGTCACATGTTTTCTGAATGGGAAGTCAAAATGCTGAACACATTTTAACCTAAATCATCAGGCACTGACATCAACAGCAGCAACTGCTCTAAATCACTGATATGTTTTATATTTTAGAGGGAAAGGAGATACATTTTTTTTTTTCTACTGCATCTCAGCTGGTGCCCTTCCCAGGGAGAGGAAGCAGGATGGGAGTCAGGCAAGGCTGGGATTGGTGCTGGGCAGGCAGGAGCAGACAGCAGGCAGACTGGGAGGGAAGAGCTCGGAGTGATTTTTCCATAGAGGGACAAACTTGAATCAGAGGTAGAAAACTTCACCTAAGCACATAATGACAGGTTATCAGTTTATACATACAGTTGATAATGGATAGTGTATTTACATAATAAATATAATAACCACCTACGGTTTGAGTAATATATTAGCAGTAACTGCAGGGTTTTCACACTGCCTTCTCCCTGGGCAGCTCTGGGGCTGGTCCAGTTCAGACTGCCACCAGCAGCCTAGTAGGGAAGATGTATAGCGTCTCCCTTCAGGCCACCTTGGGTTTCCCAGCTTGATGGCCACTCAGCACTGCTGCAAAGAGTATCTATGCAGGCAGCTAGGCACACACACAGATTTCTAGATCTATCAGGGAAATACCTAATCCTGCCATCACCACACTCCTGTCTGCCACATGACCTCAGCGAGTCCCTTTTGCTAGAGCCCCTCCAGCCACCAGGACACTGGGAGCAGCTGGCAGATCCCCAGGGTTTAGAAACCCTGAATATCTACCATAAGGAAACTATTCCCAGCTGAGGCAGTCTAGCAGGTTCTGTGACACTGGATGCCAGCCCTTCATATTGGAGACACCACACAGATCAACAGCAATCCTTCTTGAAACACAGCCGCATACATGAAGATTTGATTCTCATCCAAATCAGAACACCAACTTGGACAAAACCCAGACACCGGGAAAAGCTCAGGCCTGAACTTTGCAGCTCATTTCCACCTGGGGTGTCAATGTAGAGCTCCTCTGCACTCCAGGGGCTCTCACATACTAGCTGAGAGGCCACCACTTCTCTGAGTCAGCCCACGAGCACTCCCAAGCCTGAGTGCAAACAGCACAAGAGCAGGACAGGCTCACTGGCTGTTGGCCCCCACACAAGCTGCCTGCTCTCCCACCCTTCTTAGGCCAGGATTATATCCAGGCCTAGAAAGTTGTTCTTAGTTTCAACCAGTACAAATCAGAGGGTGCTGAGCTCCATCACTTGACAGGGCCCTCATCAGCACAATCTTTGATGAGCCAGCACTGAAGAGCAGCATTTTTAAGATGTGTACAGCAACAAAAGCTGCAGCTGACTCCTAAATATGGATACTCATCGATGTGCAGAGCTGCAAGGCCACACTGCAGCTGCCACCAGCCCCAGGACTCACTGTAGGCTTAGGGCACTTCCCAAAGGAGCCACAACTAATCCTACCCCCTGCAGCAGCATCCTGCAGAAACAGGAGCCCCATTTCCCTCCAGCAGCAGGCTGGCACAGCCCAGCTCTGCTGGGTTTGCTCCCCATCGCCGCAGTGCTAGCAAGGGGGAACAAATGGGCAACAAAGGCTTTTCCTGCAACAGAAGAATGTTTTACACGTTTATTCTCACAACTTAATAGCAAATTTTAATCAATCACTATTCGGTTATAGCAACTTCTTATTTTAATTAGTTTTGATAATAAGTCTCAAATGTTCTGTGCATAGTCTATTATCCCTTCCTACTCCCAGCACTATTTTTCCATTACTTTACACTTGGGTTCTACAGCAGAAGTGTGATGTTAAATATTTACAACCAAAATACCCCCAGAAAGTATTGGTTTCCAATTTCAAAAACTAGATGTTCCAGTGAATGCTTTGATTAAGACTATATTTTAATAAAAATATTGTAGGAAAAAAACGTTTCTGGAGTAGCTCTTCCTGCAGTTATTGCTTGTATCACCATCAGCATGCCCACAGCAAATTCTCTGGGTACAGGCTGGCTTTGAGCAACGCAGTAGTTTATAGCAAAGACCCTCTAACACCCCATCTCACTGGATGAGAGCAAGATAAGAGAGCAGAAATGGAAATATAATAAAGTAAAACAGGTAAAAGGAAAAACCTTTCCTTCCCACTGCCACAAGCTGCCAGCACAAGTGCTAAATTACCCAGCAAGACCACAGTGGGGCTGGTGGGGGATGAAGAGGCAGCAGTGATATTCAGCAGTTTTGTTCTACTCCTGCTCAGAAGAACCCACAGCTCCTCCAGCCATGCTGGGACCTGTCCCCACGTTGCTCAGCAAGGAAGAGAGAAGAAGCTCCAAGGACCAACAGCACAGGGAGGCCAGGCTGAAAAGCAGCTCTGGTGTTCAATTATGCTGATCATGAGGGGTGCACATACCCTCAGTGCTAGGAAAAGACACACAGACTAAAGCTGCGGCACAAGATATCCCAGCAGAAGATATCCCTGAGCAGCTCTCCCTCTTCTTGGGTCACAATTGCTGGCTCCTGTGTCCCATTTCCTCGCTCCTAATTCAATGGTGCCACCTAGTGCCACCAGCTCTGGGACAGCCCAGATCTCACTGCAAAGTGATGCTTCACTTGCTTCTTCTTGGGCAAACTGGCTTCTCTCTGGGTTCCAGCCCAGGCCAGTTGTTAGCATGGTTCTTCTGCAGACAGCCCGTGGTGGAATGGGGTTTATCACCCACTGTCACCCTGGTAATGCTCAATCAAGGGAGCCAGCAGTTGCAAAACTCCTGAGCTTTGGGATAAAGTGTCTCAGGGACACGCTGTGGAGAGGGCAGCTGTGGAGGTGCTCCTGCTCACCACAAGGGCTGACTGTAACCTGACTTCCCATCACCCAGGGGGGAGAAAGGGATCATGTCCCATTACTACAACTTGGCCAAGCTTCTTCCCCACAGACCCCTGTACTTCCAGGAGGACCGGCCACCACTCACAGCCCTCCAGGAGGATTGCAACTCAGGAGTAGCCAGAAATCACATCAGACATGAGTAACGGGTTACAACCCTAACTTACAGGCCTGAAAACCTGCAGAAAGTAATTTAGCTGTCAAACCTCACCAAATCAGAGGTTTAACATCTCTAACATGGGCTGCAGGGCTGGAATTTCAGAGCCAGTGCAGACATGCTGGGTCAAAAGGAGGTAAGTTCATGGTGACACCAGCAGAAACGAGAATCTCCAAGGGGCCCATCCATGGGAGGTCTGCATGTGACAAATAGTCATCCGCACAGATGACTGCAGAGGCAGAGCCACATGAATAATGACCCAGTTGCTCCAGGATTGCAAACAACACCAATCCTGGACGCGTTAGCCAAGATCCCAACCACTGAAGTCTGCACAGAGCACCGGGTGTGTGAGCAAGCCCCAAAGCTTTGGTGCTTTATGTGAACCAGACCCTGTGCAGAGACCCACCAGATTTCGGTGTTTCCCTGTGCTGGCAGGGGCCAAATCCCGAAAACTAGGAGGCAGAGTGAAACCTCAGCCCCCACCAAGACAAGAGCCACAGCCCACAGATGCTGCTGTAAGGTCAGGATGCAAGAAACATGTTAAGATGAGGCAGCCCGCCTGTCCTGAAGGCTGCAGTATGTGACAAAGGCTGTCTTAGGCATAAATTACCACTCTATACCCCACCGAGCAGATAATTTCCTCTGGTCTCATTGTGCTACAAGCTGGAGCTCAAAGGCCAAAGGCAGAAGAACAGAAGAAAGGAGACTGGCTGCCTTGCTGAGCTTTTCACCTACCACACAAAAGTACAATAAAACCATTACCGCTACCAGTACTCTCCCTCCAGGATGGTACTTCAGCCCAAGAAATTAAAGGTAATTTTAACAGACATTTGTTTAAAGGGATACAGCATTCAAAAGTCTTTTTTTTTTCTGAATGTAACAAGACTATATCCACTGGGAAAATATTCATGCGAGAGTACAGCCAAAATGTTCTTACTATTCCAAAGTGCGACCATGCATACATCCAGGTAATTTCAACTAAATTAGAGTGAATTGATCATCATTTCCTCTGTGTAGAGGTGGGGATCAAATTTTAGTGTCAGCATTAATTAGGGGAACTGGTCACTTGATTGTGCATTTATTCAAGGGGTCCTTTGGGTTTCTGGAAAATCAGCCGAGTCTCTGCTTTTCAGGGGTGCACATGACCTGAAAAGAAATCAGTTTCATAGCCTTGAGACACAAAAGGGCAATTTCAGGTTTTGGCAAGAGAATGAAGTTGGATCTGAAAGATGGCGTGCTCATTTAGATCAAAGCCCTGAACAACCAGCACAGTGTTGCCAGCTCACAGATCGATGCCCAAGCTGCTTTTTTGGATTTGATCGATGCTTTGAGAGGCTGTTCATGGCTCCAGCACACCTCTTCTCAGTAATGTTTCCTGGTGACAGGAGACACACAGGCTTTGCAAGGGGCTGGGTAGCAACAGAATGACCTACTGTAAAGTGAATTTGGATATTCAATTTTTTATTTGTTATTTTCATATTCTACCTATTGTTTTCTTTAAGCACTATTACTATTCACCAACAGCATACTCATCTTGCAGCGCAGGCAGACTGCAAGGACACGCTGCCCAGACAAACAGGCACGCAGGGAGCACGAGGGAGCCATGTGAGCAGGGCAGAGTGTTTGTGCAGGTCCACACTCAGGCAAACAGCAACCTGAGCAAGGCAGAAAACATCCCTCTGCCGCTGCTCCCAGCACCACCCCCTTAACACCCCTGCCACATCTGCCATCTCTGCCTTCCCACCTCTCCAGGACTAACGTCACCATAACTCAACATCACGCCACAGCAAGACTAGACACCAGAATGCTCCCGGCGTGTTTGGAGCTAGAGAGAGTGTCAATCCCACCCACAGAAGGACCATGAATACTTCCAGGGAGAAGAGGATGTCACAGCCGAGTGTGCCACAGCACACCTCTGACCTTGCTAGACACAGGTCTTCAACCAAAATCACATCCAGCATGTCTGCAGTGTGTTCCCAGAGCAGACACCTTCCTCTCTGTGAGGCATCGTCAGGCTGCAGATACTCCTGGGCAAAGCTGTACCAAAAGCAGGCATGATTTCAGCATGCAGGGAGAAAGGTGTCCCCTTCTCTCCAACCCCAGGCGAGGGAGAACCTCGCTGCCAGGGCAGGTTGAAGGGAGCAGGGACAGGAAGGTCCATGCACCCCTTCCTAGACCGGAGCCAGCTTTATCTGGCCATGCTGCAATTTGAACACAACGAGACTGTATATTCCCCAGGATGCGGACGTTTAATTGCACTCTAGAAGACCCGTTGTCCCCTGTGCCACGAGGTGGCACTCACCGCCCTCTCCAGCCTGTGGTCCTGGCCCTGCACCCACAGCAGCTGCTTCCTGCAGACTTCACGGCAAAAACACCCTTGATGCTTAAACTTTACCGACTTCTTTTGTTATTTAAGCAGCTTTTCCCTTTCAGAGAGCAAGCCCTCTGGAGGTGCTAACCCCTCTGCCTGCTGCCATGCAGGATGGCCTTCCCCAGCCCTTCTGCAGCCAAGCTATGAGGTTGAGGCTGGTGAGATAGGAAGCATTTATAATTTTCACACGCGTATGTGTCCCTGTGCTCAAGAGCAAGAGCAGAGGCTCTGTGCAAGAGTGTGGAGATTAACAGGTACCTACTTGCTTACACTAAAGCCAGCAGTAACTCCCAGTGCAGCCACAAAATTCCTGCTAGGCAAAGTTGTAGAGACCTTACATAGAAGCATTAAAACACTGCTGGCTTTACCTCTGAGCTCACTAAGACTGAGGCAAAAAGCAGAGTCTCAAGTCCTTATCAGAAAAGCTCAGTTTCAGTTCAGTTTCCCAGGACCATTCTTTGGCATCCCCTATAGATTACTTGATTTGTTTGTGAAGTGCTTTGGAGGTATCAAATCTTTTAGAAGAAAGGGAATAGAAGAAGAGTACCAGTTTTGAATGAAAAAGATAAGAAGCAAACTTACACGTACTGACCCCAACAGTCTTTCAAACTCGTGAACAGTTGATGTTACACCAAAGCTTTCACGTGGGGCCCCAGCCACTGCCTGGTGCAGTGCTGAGTGCTCAGCCCAGGGCACATCCCCAAAGCAATCCCACCACTGCCAAGGGGTAAGCTTTCCACCACTCCCAGATTCTTTGCAAGCTTTGCTTCCTGGCACAAATTTGTCAGATCACCTCAGAGGGAAACTGAGTTTCTAAAGCGGTGCAGAACCAGGAGCAGGTTCGGAGAGGGGCAGCAGACAGGCACCCTGCAACTCCAGAGAGGAGAACAGCAAGGAGACACTAAGCCGCTCAAGCACAGCTCCCACGAGTACTGACAGCAGGGAGCAGGCAGGTAAGTACTAAGAGCACACATGGATGCATTTTTCTCCCCTTCCCCAAGCACTGATGAAATCAAACCACCTCCTCCCCACATAAATAGCTTCTTCCCTTGCCCAAAGCATTTACAGCATCTCTTGGGTTCAGAAAGAGAGCACAAGCGGTGGCAGGGCACAGCAAGGGTAAAGACACCCTCTACACCCTCAGGACCAAGCACAATAAGAGCCGGCAGTGCAGGGGGAACACCCCTCAGTACCTGAGCTCGGTGAGCAGGGCAGGCCAGCAGACCACGGCCAGGTTCCAGCAGGAGTTGAGATCACCAGGCAAGTTCACAATGATGCAGCAGTTGTTTGGCCAAGCAGGGTATGGCTATGGCTGAGCTAGAGACCACCACCCTTACAACATAGCTCAGGAAAGGGGCAACCCCCCTGGGCTGAGCTTAAATAGAGCTCCTAGCCCACAGCTGGAGGAAGGGGAGGCCCCAGGTGAGGCTGGTCAAGGCCAATTAAGGCCTATTTTTGTGCTCAGGCCCTGACAAGCAGCTAGTAGGAGAGGCAACCTTCCCCCAGGCTGCAGGTGGTACATGACCTTTATTGTTCCTCAATGGCTACGCAGCTATAGAAATGTCTCCTGGGAAAGGAGGATCCTATGCAACAGGATCTTACCAATCCTCCAGTATGAGCAGGGGGAGGCAGAACATCTAAAGGAGTCAGGAGCAAAAAGCTAGGAGACAAGAAACATCCCTTCATGAGCCAAACCATCCAGGCAAGGATGGTTCCCTTGCCAACATAATTGCTCATTACAGCTTGATGTAAAGACCCCACTGCTGCCAACCCTAAACCCCATGAGGCTTCAAAGCCCCAGGACATCAAAAGCCCTGCCATTATCTCAAGAAAGAAAAGACTCAACAACATAAATAAGACTTAGACAGAAGGAGGGGTGGCAATGCCAAGACACAGCCATGCAGTGTGGCTAGGGGCTAGCTGAAGCCTCCATGCTGATGGCACATGCCATAGCTGTTCCCCACATCACTGGATGTGGACTGCAGCAGCGATGTCCACATCCAGCTCAGCTTAAGTCTGCGTTGGGTCACAGCTCATCCACAAAAGCAGGTGGATGAAATGGAGTGACCAGAAAGGTGGAAGATCTGCAGGCTGGCTCCTGCTAGGCAGTGTCCTGTCAGGCTGTTAGGGATAAACACTGAAGCGAGGGAAAGTCTCTGCAGATTGTTGTGGGAAAAACAAAAACCACGGCAATTCAACCGAGAAACCATGGGGGAAAGCATGGGGAGTGGGGAACTGTCTCTAAAACTTCTCCTCCATGCATGCATTTAGCTTTCGGTGGCATTGCAGCACCATCTGTTGGAAATGCATTAAAATTGGCCAGCTTGCACTTCACATTCTCAGCTGATGCTGAGACAGACACAGACCGTGTTGTGCTTACATGCACGAGTAGGCACTTTGGGGATAGAAGCTGCGATGCCCCAGTTCACCCCAGTGGTTACCAAACAAAAGCTGGTAAACGTGTGTTTCCCTGGAGAAGGCAACCTCCTGAAGCCCCACAAAATCTGACGTGCACCCCACAACAAGGTGTTCCTTCCTGCTGCTGAGCCTGGTGACTGCATCAATATGAAGACATAAACATAGTCCTCAGCTCAGGAGTCTCATGAAGAAGAGGTGTGTCACAGAGAGGTCACTACGCCCCGAACCCATGGTGCAAGCTGGCTCATTGGAAACTGCACAGCAGCCAACGATATATTTGTTCTAGGGACAAAATTTAGCCCTTCGTGGCCCTTTGGTCGGTCACAGTGCTGGACTTTACACCTAGAAAGGTTGACATAGGTTAAAACACACAAGTATATACGCATTATGGCTTTCTCATGGGAGATCTCTGATTTCTTGCCTGCAACACAGTAGGACAGGCCAAGTCCCTTCCCACCAGCAGGCACAGTGCCATTACACCAGTGAGGCAGTGATGATGCCAGAGCAAGAGTACTACCTATGGAGAAAAGTGAGCATGCTCTAATGGTGAAGCCCTCCTTGCAAGCTGAGAGGAGTCCACGTTACGATTTGTGCTGATCGCCTACAGCCTGCCCAGACAAGCCTGAACTTCATTTTCAATGAGAAAAACCTTTTTCAACCCCATGTGCCAGCTTTGGGGATTTCAGAGCTGTGGATCCTGCCCTGGGGGCTGAGCTCCCACAGCCAGAACATATGCTTCACGTGGGCATTCCTGTGTATGTCCTCTCCAGGCTCTGCACATCATTATACCAGCACTCCCACTTCTCCCCTCTCCTACCGCTGCAGCGGCAGAACTGGCTGTGCCATGTGTCCTGCAGCTCGGTGAGGACCTTTCTGTTAAAAATGTAACGAAAAAAACAGCTTTCCAAAGATTGCATCTTATTAAGTGGGGTGCTTCATGGCCTCATTCCTCCCCAGTGCTTGCAGAGGCATTACCATATGGTTGCCGATGGCCACCCGATGCAGGGGCAGCAGCAGGAGGGTTCCTGCTCCGCTTGCTCAGAGTCACAGCACCTGGGAATTACTGGACAGGCAGAACCACGATGAACCTGGTGACCCTTCTTCATTCCCAACCCTTGTGGCAATGCAGGCTCCATTGCTACAAACAGATTCTGTCTCTGAATTCATTTCCTGCTTTCCTTTCCCGTATTACCGTTTTATGTAATTGGCCATGTCAAAAGAGCCCTTACATAAGCGCAGCCCCCCAGGCACATGTCTGCACACACATGCAGCGCCTCCCCTCCCTGTCAATTGCAATCTTTTGCACATGGATGGATTCAGCCCTTCTCCAGGAAACACTAAAAATAAAGAAAACACACTTGCAAGCATCAGGGACTCACTGAGCTTGGCATAACAGTTTTTCCTGTCTCTCACAGACAGTATCTGTATAATACAACATAAAGAAACGCGGAACAACATATTTCAGTGGGAAAATAGTGTTTGCTTTACTCATAGTCACCTTTTCTGCATTCAAGCAGAGCAAGTTCTCCTAATGAAAAAGTATTTTTTTTAATCTCTGCAAGTGCACAGATCTGTGCACCAGCCATTCTTACAGACCAAGAACCTGTACAGAGGTTGGAAACACTTTGGACAAAGTAATTTTAATCATCTAAGTGATTCCATTGATTTTCCTGAGCTACTTGCATATCTAAATGAATCTGAACATTTGCATGACTGCTGCCCGAAAGTTTACTGGCTAAAAGCACCGGCACAGTAACTTCCCGTGAGATGAGCTGTATCTTTGGCACAGGGAGCTGCACTGACTCGCCCACCACCCTGCTCACATGGGTCATTTGCAAGGGCCGGCCAAAACCGCCTGGAGCCTGTTGTGCAACAGAGAAGTCAAGGCACATTTTGGCACTGACTTCAGGGAAAGCAAGAGCAGGGCACAGATAAGTAAGGTCATGATTTGTTTGCAAAGTGAAGAGACATATATTCCACCTGATTAGTCATTGCAACCTTTCTTCACTCTGACGGCAAAACTTTGTAGCTTATTTTTCTCTTCTCCTTACTGTGCTACCACCTCCCATGCATCCTAGGCTGGTGCCTCTTCTCACCCCTACCATCGGTAACTGCAAAGCTACTAAGTCCAACATGCTAAAAGCAGCTGGAATCTGACCACATCTGTCAAGCTGATTTTGGCCTCAAACATGTTCTGAATGCTGAAGGGAGCTAGTTGTTTCCTCCTTTTTATAGTCACCATTTTGTTTTACACGGCTCATTAAGACAGCCCTTCAATGCCCACGTAGACTACTAAAGTTTTGTCTGGCCTGAAAATCTTCCTAATTTATGAGATGATGGCAAAGTCTTGGAGTTGTGAGTCTGTGCTGACATCAGTCCAGCTAATGATGGTCTTTTTGGAAGGAAATTGTTTTACTTTTCTCTTGGGCTATAATCACAAATTGTGTTAGAGTTATTGATGGTGACCATGGAGTCACCAGATAGAGGCCAATCGTTCACTAATCATTACTTACAGGAATGACTTTTCCAGCCCAGCAGCTCAGCTGGCACAGAAGTGACAGTGGCATTCTCCTGCCTGGATTTGGGTAGAGTTGGGGTTTGGCCAGGTTTGGACATCAGCTCAGTGTCGGCCCCTGAGGCATGACTCCTGCTCGGCCAGCAGCGAGGCTGCAGTGCCCAGCAGGTCACACCATCCAGCCAGTGGAGATACCTGGCACTTACACCAGCAGAGAGTCTGGAAGAGCGGAGAATTTGGAGACAGGAGATGCACTGTTCCGTGCAGAGATGTGTTGTTTTGCTATTTTTACCTTTTAAACAAAAGGATGTGATTTGAGTAGGACTAAGTCAAAACATTTAATTTAGATTGTCCATGCTAGAAAGTCACCACACTTGTGCATTTGCATTTGTGGTGTTTCTGGTGGAAAAATTCAGCCAAGCATGTGTTCAACACCCTACCTCAAACACACGGATAGCTGGATCAGCACCTGTGGCTGATCCCTGGCTCCTGACTGTGCAGGCATGACAAGAATCCACTTCTTTGGGGTAATAAATGGCCAAGAGGAGGAATGCCTAACCCCAGCCCTGGCTCTGAGAGAAGCCCCACCAGTCAGTATTTTGACAGAAAGTTTTCAGCCATCTCTAATCAGAAATCCCCATGAGCCGCACTTTGCTGTCATTTCCCCACCCCCTCACAGCTTTTTTTTCCTCAGGAGAGCTCACTGTCTTACAAGCATTAATTAATTAAGCTTCTCACACACTTCAAATGCTGGCTGTGAGGTAAGTAAGAGATTTCTGGATCACTTCACTCGTGGCTGAAGCACAGTCAGCCATCCGGAGAGGAGCGCTGTGGCCGCACACCGGCTGCAGAACTGCTTCTGGCAGGAGGTGGCCATTGGGGACCATCTGCTCCTGCTGCAGCAACCCAAAACACCTCCCTGAAGCCACAGCAGTCACACCAGCAGGAGTGACAGGAAAATGTGGGTCTGCACCCAACTGAAGGTGCTGGGGAATTTGGAGAGAGGTGATGCAGCTATAAGGGTGTGCCTAAGTCCGATAGTGTCCTCCTCTTGAGAAAAGTGGACAGGTTTTCTCTAAACCACCTGAGACTCCCAGCAAGTATTTCATCTGCACATCACTGCAACATGTCAGTGATCTGAGACGAGAACTTTGCTGGAAACTTTAGAAGCTTGTTGCTCAGGCCCAGCAGTAAGTTTGATAGTATAATTCTGACAAAATTATTTTGTTTCAAAAGCTAAGCTCTCCGCAGAGAGTTCCTCACTCTGAAGGACTGGCAGGCTAAGCACCAATCTAAGCATTTTATTCTACTGTTAACACTGAGAGAAGATTCTGCACATGATTTTCTTTTACGTTTTTCCAAAGACATCATTTGCTCACACTAGGTCTCTGTTACAGCAAAGCAAATGTTGGTCGGGGCTTCGGAAGTGCAACAGAGTGCACACAAAGCAAAACTTGACACAAACTACTTCTTTCAGAAAGTCTCCTGACTTCCCACAGGTCCTCTACACCTCTGCTCCCAATTGCACAGCACTGCCATAGGAATAAATGCCTGAAGACTGAATGTGGTGGTAGGTAGGAGCATACAAGCAGAGCAAATATTTCACTGTATTTCCACCTTCTGTTTTGCATAGAAATGCTCATATGAGAGAAAGCTGGGCTCATTTAGTTTCAAATAGCATATAAGTGAATTAATCTCCCACTTCTTCCTGAGGCACAACGACCTTGTCCACCAGGCACAAGCTGCAAGTTCTGGTCTCAAACCAGAGTCCCTCTTCAGAGAGGACTTGCCTGCACAGGGAAGCTCCACCAGCACAGGTCCATGGAGACAGTGACCCAGCTCTAAGTCCTCCGTGGGGGGGACGTGGGGACATCTGGTGACATCTTAGCACAGCAAAGCACTGAAGATCTTTTCCTACCAGAGAGGGGACTCCTTGCAGAAGGGATGCTGTTTAAGAGATACATTCATTTCTGACCCCACCACAAAAGGAGTTTCTAACTGACTGAATAATCCTTATAATGTACTCTTGCTCATGTGGGACCTTCTCTGCTGAAATTTATAAGAAACAGATTAAGTCTCACAAACAGCACTGGTGGGGAACAGCACTAATCTCATTTCACAAAGGACAGGCAAGGAGCAGAGGTGCAAAGTGCCCTGCACTTGTGTGTTTCAGTATGAAAAAGCCTCTTTGGCTTGAACAAAACTCCCCAACATTTTAACAAAGAAACTAACCAACTTTTGTGGACAGTCACCAGCTTCCCCATTTACCCTACAAACCCCACCTGCTTCTGAACTCTGCTCTTAAATGTTGCTGTGGGATCTTTAAGTCTGCACTTGGGCATTTTATTTTTATATCTTTATTTCCCACCTTCCTTTCCTTTCTCGTGTAATCAATATCATTAGATCAAAGCATTGCAATACTTTGTGGAGCTGCACTTTTCTGATATCAAAAGCCTTGAAGTCTTCCTCGGCAAGCTTTGTCAGCTTCCCCGATTCCGGGAAAGGAAAGCTGGGTCAAGCCAACAGCACAGCTTGTGACAGCACAAAGCATCCATCTCCGAGGATAAACAAGTTATTTGCACAGTTTTTCACTCTTACAGCATCATGCTCTCCAGCCAAATGTAACACTGTAAATAGTAAAACAAAGCAACACTTCATCCTGCTGGCTAAAGACCTTTATCTTCTGAGATTACAATGACAAATAACAGGGGAATGAAAATAACCTCACAAACCCAAACAAAATAATGGTTAAACCCAGATGTTGTTTTTTTCTATATGGGTATACAAATCCACCTGCCAGATTAGAAAAGTATAAATATTATGCCTGTACATAGCTGCCTGCAGCACCTGGAGCTGGCTTTGTAGGCCTGGAGGCCTACAGGAGTGAGACTCTTCAGTTTATCAGGATGTAAAGTCAGATTCTGAAAATACTTGAAGTGCCATGACACCTAAGGGACTTGCTAACTAACACTTTTACAAATATTTGCAAAATCAAGCTATCTGAAACAGACTTCAAGATTCTGACCTACCGGTTTGTCGCAGCCCAGCTCCTGCCCCGCCTGCCAGCTGAAAGCAGTCTGAGTTTGAGGTACACAGGCCAACGAATGCCCCCTTCCAGGGGTGCTACAGAGACAGCCTGCGTGCTTAAACCAGAGATTTTCTACATGTGCAACATCTATTTGGATATCAGTCTTTAAAGCCAAAGAGTTCATGAAACTCAACTAAGTTTAGAATTTTCTTCCTGCTCAGTTCCGTCATCTTACATCCTAAAGATGGAAAAGGCCTTTTATTCCTCCTTATTGCAATATAAAACCCAAAGGAGGATATAAACCAGAAGGAACCTGCAGGAATGTGGCTCTCTATGACCAGGACTCTCAAAAACTTCAGAAGACCAGAGTACCTTTGCGTGTTAGCCACATTTGCAGCCTAAGCCTGAACCTTAACAAAATAAAATTCCTCTGTGCCACATAGGAGGAAGAGCAGCTGGCCAAAGGGCTGGGGGAAGGGGAGAGAGAAGAAAAAGGCCACATTTTCACAGCTGTATTTTATAGGTAGCTCTGCTAATAATAATTTTATAAATAGTCTCACTGACCTGGCCATGTTTGGTGGTACCAAGTGACCCTTCAGAAGCTGCTGTCTTCTGGGAGGCCTCAGACTCTTCACCTTATGGACTGGCTGCAACAGAGGACAACCTGCCCTACTAAAACTCCACGGAGGCAGAGGAAGGCCCATGAAGTCCTACCCAGGAAGTAGGAAGGAGCACTCTCGGGCCTCCTCTTGTCAGCGGGGCTGTGGCTCCTATAAAGACATCCCGCCAAATGAATGTCCCTGGCCTTTCACTGCCTCCCAGAGTGTGACAGCAGTGGCATCCTGCACCAAAAAAAAAAGGGGCTGAAGGTTCAGGGCTTTGAATTATGTACACCTGAACTTCTCACTCGTGGTGTGCTCCCTGAAGAAGATCAAAAAGCTTCTGACCTCAAACAGACAGGTTTTACCTGAAAAAAAAAAAAATCAAGAAACTTAACTTTCTAAAGAAATTCAAAGTCAAACTATCAGTGACTGAACACGCAGCTTTTTGCCTACCCTATTTCAAGGCTTGGCTGCAAGTCAGTGACTTTTTGGGCTGCAGCCAGCTCTGCCTGTCCAAGTGGATCCCCGGGGAGCCCTGAGCCCGGCTGCCTTCTGCCCACTGTTCTGCAGTTTCTTGATCTCTGTGCCCAAGCTGTTCCTGCTCCTGGGCTGTGTTCCCTGTCTTCAGTTCCCTGCCCAGGTCTCAGATCTTCCCCCTGAATATACACTGTAGCACCCCAGAGAAACGGCAGCCTCTGCTTCCAGAGCTACCACCTCATCCAGTCCCTGCCTTAAGGAACAAAAATGTAACTGCAGAGAAAAGAAGAAAAAAAAAGATATTGTTTGTGATAAAAGGCATGAAAGATCCCCCTTTGAATCTCATGACTTCTCCTGCACTAAACTGCAGTCCAGTCCTGCTCATGATGTGAGATGGAGGTGACTTCTAACGATGGTCTGGGTGCTTTGCTGCACATTCCCAGGCATGGCCGATTCTGCCCAGCAGACAGCACCTTCTTCCAAGCCACACAGCTCTGACTGTGTGGTTCCCCCCTCCTCTCTCCAGCCCAAGGCAACACTTCTAAGGACATCTGCAAAGGGACCATCCTGCAGAGGTGCTGCCATAACACAAGAACTTCTGTCTCCTTCCTCAGCAACCTTAGTCAAAAATGCTTTGCCTTGACCAAGTGTGTCAGCCCCAAGCAGTGGGCAAATGTTCATCATCATCATCATAATGCTGAAGTATGTGACCCAGGAGGGAGTCGTGTTAATTCCAGGCCTGTTTTTTGAGGGGAGGGATAAGAGCTGGATCTGCTCTTCTCACTGTGGAGGACCTGTCACCAGAAATATCACTGAGTCCAGACAAGTTTCATGTGATGAAAACTTTAACACAGCACAAGGAATTTCTTTTTGACCTTCAATTCTCCCTTTTGCTGAGACACATCACTGCATTTTCACAGCTTGAGCAGTCTCTCTTTGCTGAATCCATTTGAGACACATAATGTTTTTGCCCAAACTCCATTTCCTTCCTTCCAAAGCAGTAAGATCTGCTTATGACTCAGCTTCAATAAAACACACAGCAAGGACCATTAAAATGAATACGCAGTGCAGGGATAAAATTCATAAGCTACATTTTTTAGGTGAGAATCTTCATTGCCCTTTATTTACCCTCAAAAACAATATTAACTCATGTTATGTCTTGGTGCAAAGTAAATCTACCAGCAAAAGAGCAGTTTTAAAGTGAATCTTTCTCTAGTGGTGAGAAAATATCTCCATGTGATAAATAAAGTGATAGATGGGACTGAAGAGGCTGCGTGATGGTTCCCTGAGAGCCCACATTTCCAAGCCTCCACGGTACTTACAGAGACAACACTCCCCAACCACCTTCTGCCTGAATAAAGATCCCACCAGCTCCAAGGAAATTACTTACTGAGAAGTGTGGGCGGACAGAAGAGAGGGAAGCCAGGGGGATTTTTTTCTAGTTTTGCATTCACAAATTTGAGGAGAGAGCATTTCAGGCAAAGGCTGGTATTCTCAATGAAACTGGAAAGGCTGTGGTTTTTCCCCGTTGATATTTGTGAGAGCTGGCCCCAGGATCTACCTGGCTGTGAGCCAGAGGTTTCCAAGAGGTTTCCAAGTCCTCTTGACACCGAATGGCCCTGAAGTGTTTTCCTCATTTCCAACAGTACACAAGAAGTGAGTGGTGAGGTAACCCACAGGGGAGGTAAATAGCATTATCTTCCTCTACAGTGGGGAGGACAGAGACTCCACATCCTCTATGAATCCACCAGTCCAAAGCCTCTCATGAAATGCATTTGAAATCTGATCCTAAATTCATTGAAATGACCTTTTTCACTGAATTTAGTGGAATTTCACGCAGACTCTAATCTCTCTGGTTTCTTTTTAACCAGCCACTTGCTTTCCTAAGAGAGATATCCAGGTACCCTGTGCTCTCCAACAACAAATAAAGCTTTTAAGGCAAGGAATGAAGCACAGGAATGAAGGGAAATAAAGAGAAATAATGTGCACATTTAACAGAAAAATCTAGTAAGAAATAAAAATATGGGAGCAAATTCAGTGCTAGGGATTTACTCCAGACACAGTGAAAAAGTATTTCTAAAGTACATGATATCTATTTTTTACAGATGTGAACTAAGAGGCATATGAAAAACATCCAGAAAAAAAAAACCTCCTCTTTAAAGTTTCAGTACAACATACGGCAGAGAGCTTGAGGGTTACTTCAGCTGTGCTTTCAGGCAGCAATACCCTTGTGTAGCACCAAGTGAGCTGAGGATACATGTCATGAAGCAGACTCTCTGGTACCAGCTTTCCTTTCCTATCAGCAGTCCTGCAGAACGCCAGTAATACTGCTCAATTATATATAAGAAAAAAATACAGATTTTAGGAAGCGCTATAAAGAGTGATGCTCCATCAGAATAACCAGTAAAGATGCAGTTTTGCAATTTGGCACCTGTTGTCCAGCTGAGAAACTCATTTCTGTGTCTTAAACAGAAAACAATCCCAGCTGCACAGGGCATTTCAGGCAGTACATTAACTCAGGTCTGGGAAGGAACAGGTGGGTCACTCCTTGAAATGGGGAGAATAAACCACCCCATAGTTCCATATTCTAGCTATAAATTTAGACTCTCTTGTTTACACCAGTTGAGGTTCTGGCCCAAAAGCTGGCAGAATATAAGCTAGCAGTGACAACAGATGTGAGAGCAGGACAAGGACAGGGCTCAAGGAGCTTTTTAGAGCAATTCTTCTCCTTTCCTGTAAAAGCTTTAGTGTAGATCCTCACTTAAGGTCCTTTGATTTCTGTTGAGCTCTGCTGGCCAGTACTAAGATGTGACTCTTTCTTAAGGTTGTCTTGTATTCGTGGTTTAACATAACAAAAATGCACCAGACACAAAACAGTTGGTCTTTTTTTTCTTTTGCCTTTCCCTTGAGCGTTGGTCTCAGCTCATTTTGCTCCCATTACATTTACTGGAACTAGCATTTTACCCCACATCTACTGTGATGACATTTTGGGTTCCTTTGCATTAAAGCGCCATGAATCCAAGCATTTTATAAATGAAGAAGTTTCTAGATTCTCAATCTAGATCCATTTACAGAATTACTACCCTGTTTACAGGTAGATAAAACAGGAACATCTCAGTGGTTTAATTTCTAAAGACAAAGCTGAATATTTAATTAATCAGACTGACTTTCTTCCCGAGATCATGGTGAGCTGCTCCGTGGCCAGTAGGTGACAGTCTCAGCAACAGAAAAATCTGGGCAGCTCACGAAAAGGGGGTTCAATATTCTGCCAGGATGTAAATGTTACTTATTTGTTAGACAAATAGACAGTCCACGAGAAGGGGCAGTACTTTTCATCAAATATGTTAATAAAGAAGGCGGCCAGCAAAGTTCCTGAATGTGGTTTCCGCCCTCCCCAGAGGAGATGCTACAGATGAGCACGCTAATGATACTGTGCTCAAGCGGTACCAGCATGGTTCTTAGCAGCATTCAGAAATAAAACCTTTATATCCCAGTGTATGTGTGAAAGTGGCAGATGCAAATAAAAGCACTTATAAATCAAGCCCATTTGAAACGTAAGTACATTCAAGTGTGACACAGTTACACTGGCTCATACCTCCAAAATTTCGAGGAGGGAATAGGATGTAGAAAATCTCCATGTGCATTTTAGGTGACTGCAATGTTTTCCTTGCAGCAGCCCTAGACGGGGCTGTCAGCACAGCCTGAAGCACACTTGCCTCCTGTGTGCTTACAGCATGGCTGCTTGGGGTGACCAAGATGCCCTTTTTTAGCAAAAGCTAAGAAAACATTTCCTTTGATCATTTAGACGCACACACGTTACTTACTGGAATGCCGGCATCTTGTTTAAAATCTAAAGGAATGCAAGAACTGCTTGAGTGGATCAATCAGAACCGGGATATGTGATGTAAGGGAAAAATGAGAACCCACAGAAGGTAGAGGGAGGTCTTCCATGGCCATTTCATGTTATTCCCTGCTATAGAGCTCTCACTGAGAAACCTCAATGCACCCACTGTCATCCACAGCTACTCACTAGAGAGAAGCTCTAGGTTCTCAAGCAGAAGTTACCAGTTTTGGGCATGGTCACTAGCTCCCTCACACATGCAATTTTAAGGAAATGTTCTCAAGCCAGGAACAGAAAACCACAAATCATTTACCCCAGTTGGGATTGTGCCTGAGCAAAGGTCATGTATAAACTTTTTAAACTGAAGTGGTTTGGCCAGTTTGAGAGGTATCTAGTTAGCTAGAGGCTCAGAGAGAGTATACCAATAATTCAAAAAAACCCAAGATATGCTTATTTAAATATCTGTTGCTGGCAGTTTTCCTTGTGAAATGAGGACTTGAAGGTGCGAAAATCCCCAGTCATAAGAATTTTAATCACATATGCCTGGTGTCATAGACCATCTTGATGCAAATTGCATTTTAACTGAATTCTACCAGCTGCATTAGATCTCAGAACTTTTCCATGTTTCTCTACTGTTGAAAGTAAGCATTTATGCATTACTGGTGTGATAAAGAAATGTGTTGAGATGACTGCATTGTGAATCTTCCCTGTGTTGCTACACTCTTGTTCTGGTGTTGAGTGCTGTGGCTGGTAAGTGGAGAAGAATCACTGCCTTTCCATATGGCGTATGTCAAGACAAGTGATGCAGTGAACTGCAGGACAGGTTGTACTTACTACCAAATCATCAAAGAGTTATTAGCAGGTGCAATGGTGTGTTCTTACCATGGTTTGTCTAGCCCAAGTTGAAAGACAGGTGTAACTGGGATCTGAACACAGATATGACATCCAACACTACGGCCTTTTACCCATGCTATCCAACCTGAGAGCACCTTTCTTTTGTGCCATGGATATTGGAAGTTCTTCTGGATTACATTTCTCCTTAATGCTTCAAAATAATTCTTTCTTTCCCTCTCCTCCATGTATCCATCTCTTTCTTGCCATCCATCCTTTGCTTTATATTGATTTCAGGACTCCTTCTTTCTTTCATTTCCCCTTCTCCCCTTCTCCTCACTAACTACATTTGACTACTCAGACCCATTTAACAGAGAAATGGGGAGAGCGGACTCTGCCTTTGGCAGCGCAAGGAGCAAAGTGTGAAACCCTCTGCAGTTACAGGGAAATCATCTTGCAGTGGTCACACAAATCTCGTTGCCTCCTTGGTGCTGCCAACCAATGGGAGCACCAGGATTTGTATCCTGCCCTGAGAAAAAGGAGGGCAAGTATTAGGCAAACTAATCACGCTGCAGGGATTTGTGTAATGAAAAGTACCTCTGCTTGTGGGTCAGAAACGGTGTAAATCAACTGCACACCATTGGTTTGGGCAAATCCAGCCAGTAGCACTTTATTCTCTTCTGACACGTTCATTATCAGGACACCTGAGCATGTAGGAAGAGATACCACAGCCCGGTTGTGGTTTGTCTCAGGGTATTCTTTCCGAGAGTGCTGGAAAGCAAACTGGTTTCAGACCGCACTGCACGCAGGAGGGCTGGATTCGTCTCGCACCGTGCAGCCCTGTCTCTGCCCGGGGCCTCTTTGTGCTCCCCAGTGCAAACAATAGTAATGCAGACTTAATGATCGCTGTCATTTCCATGTGCCTACTGCTGATCTCTTAATGAAATATTCTATTTAAATTGCGCTGGCACAAGCACAGTTCCACGCTGGCAGGAGCCACAAAATCAGTCTACCAAGTGAAAAGGTTCTGCAGGACCTGCCGTACAATGGGAAAGCTGTTGGTGAAATACTGTTTGACAGCTTTTCTGCCTGCTCCTGCAGCAAGCATGACGCCTTCCTGGCATCCTGAAGGGAAAGAAGAGAACAGAGGATTGAAATTGCCTTTATCTCAGGTTGAGATACAGAAAAAATTCTGAAATGAGGATGACAAGTCTGTGGCAATACGGATTTGGCACTCGTTGATGGGTGAGTGCTAGCCACTCTGCGCTGTTCTAACACGCTCGCTCTCTGCTGTCAAACCCTGCTAGGAGCACTGCTGCAGAAGAGAAAAAACTGGAGACATGCAGCATCACACAGACTCTTTGTTTATCTATTGTCATAAGCAGGAAACCAAACAAAAAGAAAACCAAAAACCAAAGGAAAAAAAAAGCTAAATATCTGTTCAGTGACCAAATGTGTGTTGTAGGAAATAGGAAGAGTAAAATTGCTGAGAAGTGGTGGGTTTTTAAAGTTGAGCACACTATATGCTCAGTCTAAAATAAAGACAAATAGATAACATATGTATTCTTCACTATTTCAGAGATGAACAAAAGCATTAAGCTTACATCTTTTTAAGTCATCAGCTGTGGGAAGTACTGCATGGCATAAGCAGAGTTCTCTAAATTTCACCTTTACTTTGGCCTTGCACACTTCGTCCCTTCCCCAGTCTCCTCTGAGCAGTGCTCACGTGGCAGTCGCTGGCTGCAGCCGATGCAGGGTCCCAGGTGGTGGTGTAGAAGTTGGGAGCATCATGTAAAATCAGGGAATTCAGACAGTCCACCTGGGTCATAGCACCTACTCCATCCTTCTACCAACTCTCTTGAGGTGAGGAACTGCTGAAGTTGCTGGTGAGTTAGTGGTTGACTGATGGAAATGTTTTTCCCCTAAATAAAAGCATGTTTTCAGAGCATATTTTCAAAGTTAACCACTAAGAAAAGTAATGCAACGGGAGCTGTAATTTAGTCCAGTTACTCTACGAAGTCCTCCTATAATTTCCTTGATGATTCTGTGTTCTGTCTCATACATTTGCATGGTAGCGAACACTAAAAACTGCTTCAGGAGGACAGAAATCAGCCTTATTTGCTAATGATCCACTAGCAATGGTTGAGAGGGGCATTATCTTCCCTGTTCCATCAGTAAAAGGCAAATGGGGGGGCCGTTTCCTTCACTGGTACCACGGGTTGTGTTAGAGACACACAGAGAAAAGTGAACAATGACCAAGATTTGCATTTGCTGAAGGGCCCAATACATTGCTCCCTTGTGAGCGGGCCAAGACCTTCAGCACATGAATTCTTGTGATTCATCCTTCCCTCTGGTCTACCTCTCTGTATCCAGCACGGTACAGAGGACTCTATGTGTTTACTTACACACAAAAAGGTCTTTACTTTGTTACTGTAGTATTTGGGTGCTTGGCTTAGGCTCCCAAGCCAGAAGGGGGGGGTATAAACTGATCTGGTGAATCAGTATTTTTCACTCTGCTGCCAGGCTGCAGAGTGACCTTGGGCAGTTTATGGCTGCTTCACCTCTCACCACCTCAGTTTCTGTTAAATTACCCTGTTTCACTTCGAATAGCATGTAGATATCAACTGATGCAAAGGTGGGGTATTATTGCTTACGTGTGACTCAAATAAAGCCAATGCCTAAAATCCAGAATCAGCAAGGCAGAGAAACTGAGAGAGAAAAAAGCAGAAATGTGAAATTATTCCTCTGCTTCAGCTGTTCTCTCCCCACCGCCCTGCCTAATCACAGGCAACTACAGCCCAACTGCACCATCGGATTTACTCCGCGTCAGCCGCGCTGAGAAGTTCAGGTAACACCCCAAGGCATAATAAGTGGCATCTAAACAAACCCACGCGGGTTAGGAAGACTCAGTTTAAAGGTTACAGTTCTTCTGTGCCGAGGAAAGCACGTTTGAGAGCAGCCGTTTCCCTTTGGAAGGCTTTGGATACGGAAACCTGGCAAGAAGGGTGGTGTGCTGCCCGCCTTCAGGAAGGACAGGAGTCAGTCGCTTCCCACCAATAAAACCATGTCAACTCTAGCTGCCCAGTTTCTCGTTAGCGGTTTAAGTGAAAGCATAAAACCACGGATGCATGATCCAGCACGGCTGTATCACAGAGGGGTCACACAAACATACTCTAACCAGCTGAAAAGGCAAGTTTCTGCTCTTCATGAACACCGTAGGCTGAAGCTGCTGCAAACAACTCCTCCTGAAGTTTGTCGGAAGCCCTGTCCTGTGCGTAAGGGTTACAGCCATCCCAGAGCTGAACCGTGGAGAAGCTGGGAAGTGGGAGAATAGCTGCACGTTGGGAGGTGGGAGGCAGATACCGAACTGTTCCCAGCATTGCCCTTGCAGGGCCTCATGCGCTCGCAGGGCCTGCTCCTCAGTTTTGCTGCATAAGCAGACTCTAACATGGCACTTGCACAATAAAGAGCCTCTTAACATTTTTCTCTTCCCGATGTTGAGCTGCTGTCTAAGGCAGCAGCAGGTTGGGCACGTGCGTTGGGGGCAGGTTTGGTGAGCAGCACCCAGCCCAGTGCAAAATCCCCACGGTCGCAGAGCGCTGCACAACTTCCCACCTCTGAAATCCCCAAATCGGCCATAGGTGCGCGTACGCAGCGAACGTGCCGGGGAGGTGTTCTCCTCATCCGCAACGCCCGCGTTTCTCCCGCACTCGCTCCCGCCGCCCAGGAGCCCCCCAGGAACGCCCGCCGGCGTGTGTGCCCGCTCGCCCCTCTGCCCCTGCCCTTCTCAGAGCACGTACAGCCGCGACCGTACGTGTGTCCGAGTGTGCGAGTCCGGGCTCACGGCGGCGCAGACGTGCCCGGCTGCACAGGCAGCCCCGCCGCCTGGATGCCCCTCTCCCCGCGGGGTGCGGAGCCAGGACGCTCCGGTGCCGTGTGGGGTGCGCTGCCCCCGGGATAAACCCGGCCGTACCGTGCCGAGCCGTTCCGTGCCGTTCGGTGCCGGGGCGGGGCGGTGGGAGGGGGCTGGCGGCGGGGCCGTAGCGCGGCGGGGCGGCGGGCGCAGAGCGCGGCGGACAGCGCACCGCACCGCACCGCAGCGGGGACCGGCGCTCCATGAGCCGCCGCGGGGGGGCTCGGCGCTGCGCTCGCTCCCCGCCGGTGCCGGGATGTGACTTGCGGCGGGCTGGCGGACAGAGCTGCCCCGGGTGAGTGACTGAGTGAACGGCCGGGCGGGGGGAGACCGGCCCCCGGTGCCGGCTCCGCGGGGCTGCCCCGGAGCCGCGGCGCTCCCGGGACGGAGGGGAGAGGGGGGGGGTACGATGGAACCGGTCGCCCGGCTCTGGCCGCAGAATTAGCCCGGTGGCTGCGAGCAGACAACAGGCTGGCTGTAGGAGTCCGGGAGGGGGATTAGACGGGATATAGG
>JAHREE010000169.1:6505175-6532349 GCA_033628505.1 Tringa tobata | reverse complement strand
CTGGGAAAAGAAACCGGAGAGTGAAATGAGCGAAGGGACAAAAGAGAGGAGGCTGGAGCGGGATAGACGCCGTACGGGAGGAGGAGGAAGAGGAGGAGGAGGAGGTTGCAGGCGGATTAAGCGGAGACCGGAGAGGAGGCAGCCGCGTACCGGCCTGCAAGGAGGAGGCTGCTGGGCTCCGCACCCGCGCTCCTCCGCGGCCGCGGGGTAGTTGCAGCACGGCCAGGCGCCTCTGCGCCGTTCCCCGGCTCACGCGTGTGCGGGAGCCCAAGGGCAGCGGTAACGGGATCTGGGCGAGGGGGCAGAGCCGGTTGTTGGCCCCTCGCCGCCGCCGCCCGGTGCCGGTGGGAGCCCAGGCGGGGCTGTGGGTGCGCAGCGCTGGGCGCGGAGCGGCCCCGCGGAAGGTCTGCGCAGCGTTAGAGGTTTTTCTCTTCAGTTGATAACAAGCCCCGTCTCTGTACTACCTCTCCCCAAAGCCAAACAGCGGTGGGATTTAGCACTTAGGTGAACCCTTTGTTTACACCTGACCTAATGTTTATCCCAAGGCTAACAGGATTTCCTGCCCGCTGAACCCAAACACCCAGGCTGGTTATCATCGCTGCAGCACCGAGTACCTCCGTGTCAGTGATACGCCTGCTACTTACTAGCAGTGAGTATTGGTGCTGAGGTGTCCTCTCGCTGCATCAGAAGAAATCAGGTGAAGGGAAACCCATCTGTCGTGAGGCTGCGACATGAATCGAAACAGTCTGAGAATTAGAAAAGAAAAACATCGATTGCTGTCATTGTTTGCTATCAGTAATATAATGAACGTCAGGCGTTATAGTCAGAAGTATCTAGGCACAGGCGATATACAGAATCTGACCGAAGGGAATTGTGAGCACCTAGAACATTAGAAAGATCATTTCATATTATATTCAGCATTGCAAAGTATTTCTAAATGAAAACAGTACTTTTTCTATGTGTCATTTTTGGAGTGGGGTCTTGCTTTCTGTAACCGTGAGGCTATGTATTGTATAGCATGATGTGTTTTATTCTAATGCAGAAAATGTCTAAATCACTGCTGTATTTTTGCATACAAAGCACAATTGCACTATTAATTATTATTCTGGAAATACATCTCTTCAGCAGTCAGATCTCGGCTTGGCTGTTGCTGCTCTGTTATCAGTCCTGAAGCTTAGTCTTCAGATCTGATCAAAAGGAGCTGGCAGAGATCCCGTGCTGTGATTAATTCCTCACTCACTAGCATCTCTCCACAACACTTCGTGGTGGGGGAGGTTTTCTTTCGGAAATCGTACAGTGAACCAGTCTTCTGCTTATGTGTGGCAGAGCAGGTTACTATTTGTGCTACTATTGCTTTTATTTGCTAGATTGTTTGTCTTTGCTGTGATTGGATGCATCTTACTGTATCAGTTGATTAACATCGGGACTCTACGAAGGGGAACAGACAATACATTTAACCATGAACAGCCTAACCTCTTTGCATTGTTACAGATTTACTCTTTATATATACTCTCTAGTAGCATACAGCTGCTAGATCAAATAAGAAAGATTTGCAATCTTTGGTCAGAAGACTTTGGGTTTTGAAAGCCTCATTGTTTTTTAACTGTGGCAACTTTTTGATGACAACTGTGAGAATTTCTGTTTCTGCTTAGTTGCTTGTAATTGTACTTCGTACCCGCTGGGGCAGCTTTGTGTCTGACATTTCTGTAGTGATTCTACACCAGATAATTCACTCTGTTGAAAACAGTGGAGTTGGTACTCTCGTCATTGAGAGCAGATTTTGGACCAAAAATTGGGGACTGAATTGGCAAGCTGTCCTGTTAAATTTGTGTTGCTTTTGCCTGAAATGTATAAGGCTTATTGATTCATTTTAAGTGCTCATGATTGGTCTGGGTTCAGGTATGTTGGCTTAATAGTTAATGAAATACGATTTTAGAGAGGGATCTGGGAAAAAAATAATCTCAAGTTGATTTCCTTCTGTATGAACAGTTCCATTCAGCTGTGCGGGGGATACTATATCTGTGCTGGAGTGTTTCTGTGCCATTTCTGTATTACTATTGCTGTAGCTCTCCGGTAATAGAAGTGAGGTGCCAGTCAAACAGAGTGTTATTGTTACTACCGTGAGGTTGCATAATTTTGCTAAGAGGTAATCTAGATGGAAAGAGATAAAAATACTATTCCTCTGCAGCAACTGATTTAGGCAATTACTGGAGATAATGTGCAGACAGAAGATTTTACTACAAAATCTTGAGAGACGCAGGACTCTGCCATTCTACCCACAGCACAGGCTTGAGGAAGACACTATTTTAATGAAAGAACCCATATTGATATACATCTCCTTTCCAAAAGAACTTCTGGCAAACTTCTCTGGCAAAAAGACTTTCTAGTTTTCCCTTAAATTTATTGAATCTATGGTTTCGGCTAAATTTGTGGTATTCCCTTACCAAACTTTTATGTTGTAACGGAGTATTCTCCCTTGTCTATACAGTGGAGTTCAGTGCTGAGTGCCAGTGTTAGAAGGAGGATTTTGGCTGGGAGCGTCACAAGGGTTGATTATTAACGCTGCCAATTTCTACCTAGTTAGGCAGAAATACATAGTAAACAGGTTGTACACATGGCTATATTAATAGCAGCAGTGGGGAAAAGATTCCTCATTTGGAGATTTCAAGCTCTGGTTGCAAGCTTAGGTGTGGACAGGATCTACTGTTTAGTGAGACTTAATGCCGTTTGGTAGGAATATGATTTCACGCCAAGAATACCTGTCAGCAGTCCTAGAGCTTTCCTGGTCAATACTATAGCTGTCTAGGAGCTTTCTAAGAGAACTACCGATTATCTCCATCAGCTCTACCAAAAGTAATTTCACAAATGGAAGTAACTTGGGAAAACTCTTGAGTTGAATATTTCTGAATATGTATTTTGGCTGAATTCTGAACATACTATGTCATGGCTTAATCCCCCAAAAGAAACTTCTTCATGGAGGGGGAAATACTCAAAATTTATTAACCCTCCCTTCCCCCCTGCCAAACACTTCCAAATAGGAAGAGGAAACAAATGATGGGCTGACAATATGACTGCTTACCCATGCAGCACAATCTCCATGGAAACAGACTGTCCTAGAATAGCTCAATCACATGAGGGTTACATGACATGAATAAAGTAACCAGAAAACTGGAAAAAAAATCTTAGAACTGGAGATACTTGCACTTAATTCATTACCCCCCAGGTCTTTGTAGAGTAGCTAATAAACAAAGCTAGTATTGAAACCCATTTAGTACATGCATATCATAATTTGTAAGGGATAGGACAGTGGAAAATTAACATGATCCTCACTTAAGGGCTGTTTATTGTTTCCAGTTTGGGAGACATTTAGAATGAATTTTGAATAATTTTCCACATGACCTCCTGCTTCTTGAAATTGGTACCAGTGGTTTGAAGGCTTGCCTTAGTAGATCCCAGGGGATTTCCTCCCTTTGTATCAGCAGGCACCAACCATTTCACACTTTTTATGACGTTTTGGGTATTCTAAAGAGTAAACGTACTAGTTGAAGTTGGAACCACTTGTGCATAGAAGGAATAGCAAAATTACCTTCAGAATGTTTCCTTCTAGCTAATTATGTACCCATAGGGCAAGGAGCTTTATTGAGCGTAACCATATTCAATACAAAAATTAATATATTTCACTGATGATCAGATTTCTGCCTGTAAAATCAGTGTTTTTAACATGAGGGTTGTGATGGAGTCATTGAGAAACCTGTTATACAAATCAGATATAAACAAGTAAATATTCTACCACTTCACCATAAAGTAAATTACAGCTAGGTAGAAAAAAAATCATTAGTGATTAGCTGCAGGTCATTGCATTGTTAGAACATTGTAGCCCTTTCAACAGTACAAGGATACTTTAGTGTTTATGGGCAGGCAAAGATCATCAGTTACCCTTTTCCTGTTTGTCCAGTCACAGATCACGTTATTTGTCACAGCTTCCACTTCTGAGATGAAGTTTTGTAATAGGCTTTTGTGTCTGTTGTATGAATGAAGACCATAAAGTCATTACGCATTTATATTAGCACATTTGCTGTCTTGGTGCCTCAAATAGGAAACAGCATAATTTCCATCATCTCTCCCCTGGCAAAGGCCAAAAATGGGCATCAGTCATAACTCAGTGAAAGGGGAATGAACATTAGTTTGAAGATTGAGATCCTCAAGATTTGGCTTTGATCATTACATGACTGTAATGCACAAGAAGAGACCCCATCGTTCTCAGCTGTAAGAGACTCTGTGTGGTTTAGGACAGTCTATGTAAATAGTTTTTGTGTAGGTTTTGACTGATCATGTTCAATACAACAACACTGCACTGTTACAACTCTCATTACACTTTTTGATGTTTTCATTAAATGCATTTCTGGTTTATGAAATATCTTTAGATGGGTAATCATTTAGGGCTGTTTTTTAACTTACAAGAGCTACTGCTACTTTCTCTACTTCTCGCTTTCTATCTTAAACACGTTACATGAGCTATATGACTACTATTATTGCCTGTTTATATGGTGCTTTTCTTCCATATGGTCATACCGTGCAAATGGAAGTCTTACTCTGAAGGTTTTCGTGCGAGTGAAGGTTAACAGCATCGTGTTTCATGGCTGGTACGGGTAGTGTTTACTTCAGATGCCCTTACAGGGCAGCTATCGCTGGGCTGGACTGTTCACTTAAAGGTTACATTTTTAGCAATCTCCTTTGCCCTGCTTTGCTTAATAAAAGCAAATGCCATAACATATATCTTTTTAAAGCACCTAACCCATGTTCTTCCTAAAACTTAAGTTGGGATTTGTCCAGGCTTTTGGTCTTGATGGCCGAGTGGGATGTGTTGTGTTCCTATTACCATTGTTCACTGTCTGGATGGGGGAAAGTGATGCTCTGTTTTTTGTTGTTTGTTTCCTTTGAATGGCTTTCGAATTGCTAAGAAGCACAATGAGTCATTCATTTTTGATTAGTTGATTGATGACACTGCATGTGTGCACCATTGTCACAGAATATGGGATTTCTCTCGCCAACCACTCCCATTTGCAAATGCAATCTAATACCTGGGCTTTGGAAGAAGATGAAAGGAGTGAATATCATAATTGCCTATTGATAGAGCATGAAAGCAAAATTTGCCTTTTTTCTTTTTTATTTTTTTAAAAAGCCCAATGTTTGTTTTCCTGGGACTGCTCTATCCTTTAAAACAAAAAAAAAAAAGGCAGGGGGGAGGGTTGACTGCCTTTATTCAGTAAAAGGAATAAGGCTGTGAAACAGTCTAATTCTGATAGACTTGCATCAGACCCAGGGCAATTTACACATTCTTTAAGCACCTGAATTTGAACAATAAAGTACTATAGATAATGTATTCTTTTGCAGCAGGATTCATAATTTTTTTCTGGTTGTGTTTTAGGATATTTGCAGGGGCAGTGTTTGGAAATGTTGTTTTCGATCTGTGCAAACACAGAAATGAGTCAGTTTGTGTTCTGAGTACAACAGGCAAAAGCAGCTTTCTGGGAGGGCAGTGAAGGGGACTGGGGGGGGCTGTGCCAGCTGCAAATCCACTGACAAAAAACAGTAAACATGGGCTATTGAAATAAGCTGTACTTCCAATTGCTGTGAGATCCTCCAAAGCAAACTGTAGCTAAATAAACAAATACTTTGTTGTCTCAGACAGAAAAATGAAAACCTACCGAGCCATTGGTTTCTTCCTCCTCTTCGTGATCAGCTATGGCTCTTCTGAAAACTCAAGTACGTCTAGAGGGTGCGGACTGGATCTCCTCCCCCAGTACGTTTACCTGTGCGACCTGGATGCCATTTGGGGAATAGTTGTGGAGGCAGTTGCCGGGGCAGGAGTGCTGACCACGTTACTTCTGATGCTGATTTTGCTGGTGAGGCTGCCCTTCATCAAGGACAAGGAGAAGAAGAGCCCCCTGGGAATGCACTTCCTCTTTCTTTTTGGGACTCTGGGACTCTTTGGGCTGACGTTTGCTTTCATCATACAAGAAGACGAAATGGTGTGCTCTACCCGAAGATTTCTATGGGGAGTTATCTTTGCTTTGTGCTTCTCGTGCTTGCTAGCTCAAGCCTGGAGACTTCGTAGACTAGTTCGACATGGGAAGAGTCCATCTGGCTGGCATCTAGCTGGTGTGGCGATCTGCCTGATGCTCGTTCAGGTCATTATTGCAACCGAGTGGTTAGTACTGACAATTGTCAGAGATAACAAGCTGGCCTGCAGCTACGAACCGATGGATTTTGCTATGGCTTTGATTTATGTTATGTTCCTGATGGTATTTACCATGGGATTTTCTCTTTTCACTCTCTGTGGGAAGTTTAAGAAATGGAAGAAAAATGGAGTATGCCTCATTATAACACTTTTTTTTTCCATTCTGATTTGGGTAGCCTGGATGACTATGTACCTCTTTGGTAATGCTGAGCTAAAGAGAAGAGACAAATGGAGTGATCCCACTCTTGCTATTGCACTGGTGTCCAGTGGTTGGGTGTTTGTTATTTTTCATGCCATCCCAGAGGTCCACTGTACCATCCTTCCATCGCAGCAGGAAAACACTCCCAATTATTTTGATACTTCACAGCCAAGGATGCGTGAAACTGCCTTTGAGGAAGATATACAGCTTCCTCGGAGCTACATGGAAAATAAAGCTTTTTCAATGGATGAGCATAATGCAGGTAAGAATTTACTATAGAGGACTACATTTTTCTGTAGTAGCCAAGAAAATAATCTGTATGAGACATTTTTCAGGTGTTCAAAATAAGGGTCATTACAAATGCCATATTTTTCACACTACATATTGTTCCCTTTTACAGTTTTCATTAAGGTATCGCTTGGGGGGGAATGAAAAGAATGTAGTACAGAAAATATGTCTTTGGTTAAAATTATTCTTCTACATGTTGTTCTTTCATTGAAAAACTGAACAATTTAAAATGCAAAGCCAACAATGAAAGCCAAAAAAAAATCACAGTGGAAAAAATAGCCTCTATTTTAAAATAGTTTAAATTACATTTTTTGTCATTATCAGTTGACAAAATTTAATATAAATATTTTCCAAAAACACAAGAAAAAAATCAAGTGCTCTTTGTTACAAAATGCTCAGCCTCTTGAGCAACAAAATGATCATTATTAATTATATTTCCATTATAGTGGAATTTAGTACTGCTTTTTGACACTATGGGGGGGGGAAAAATGCAAAGTGGCATATAGAGAAGTTCAAGGAAAGTCTTTGTTCTGACAGTTTTAACATCTGAACAGAGTATGCATAGAGAGAGGTTTCAAGGTAATGGTCCTTGTCACAGCTGTTTGGTGACATAGAACAATGTGTGATGACATATCATTAAAATCTGCAGTGAAAATGTTTTAGAGTGATTACTCACAGGGCTGGCAACAACTGTTAGCTCAAGAGATCCAAACCATTGCTGAACGTTTAACTCGCATCAGAAAATACATGGGAATGCTTATTTGACCAGCGATGGGAAGCACAAGCTTCCCAGTATTGGGTAGTGCAGGTTGTGGTCTGGTGCTGTCCCACAGTTGGATAAAGGGTCACGCTGCTTTTTACGCACTATAATTGAAAAGAGGACTTTGGTATCCCAGCCAATAGTTGCCACGTTGCTTTAGCAGCCCCCAAAAGGCAGCTTGGGGCATGTTGTCCAGGCACTTCATCTTCCTATTCATCTTTATATATCTTTGAGCTCCTCTGGATGTAGACCCCAGGAGGAGGAAGCCAGCACTCGTTTGGTACAGTGTTGGGTCAGGAAGGCATTTTCCCTCTAAGTGTTTTAGGAGGAACTTTAAAGGTCTCCAAGTATGAAAGCTTGAACAGAAAGGAGTTAAGATCCTGTGAGCACAATGGTAAAACAAACAAAAAAATTGCCTGGATAAAAGAGTGGTTGTTTATTACTAATGTTCCAGAGCAGCAGAGGCAGCTTCATGATGGACTGTAAAAGTTTTTTTTGGTTTTTTTTTTTCTGTCCTCCATCCCCCATTAAATTAATTTCACAGTGAGGTAACTGCAGTGGCTTCAGTGGAGCTATTTCTGACTAAGGCAGATCGAAGAACAAAACTGTATCTTTCTCTTTGTATTATTTCCATTCATGTATACATTTTACAAAAAGAACTGGAAGCTCCTTTTTGATCTAATCAAACAGTGATTAAGTGTTTTAGTGAAATGGATAGACATATGATAGCTATAAAATCATTATAGTATCTATTATAATGCAATTTATGTTCTGTTTTAATCTATCTGAATCTTATGTAATACTATACGAAATAGATTTCCTTATCTGATGCCCTTATTAATATTTATCATCATAAATGCATGTCATTTCTATTCCTATGGCATGCGGGAGAAGGATACATACATTTTTAATAAATCAAAACAGATTCATTATTCCTTTGCAGCAGTTCTGTAAGTACAGCCTTATGACAACAGAGTTTGGAGACAAAACTTACTAGTGGGGTAGAGACTTTAAGTAAATACAGGTAATAACACATAGTATGGCTGCTGAAGTGTTAATTAAATCAGATCACTATACTGGTGGTTGTCAGAGGCTGAGCACCTGGGATCTATTAGCAATTGGCACTCTGCAGGTATGTAGAGTATTTTCTCTTCTTTTATTCATTTAATTAACCTCAATTCAAGAATTCATCATTAAGAGTTTAGAAATTAAAGGAATGGTACTTTCTTCAATTATACTTAAGAATGATGTTTAAGAATATAAGATCTACTAGTTGTAAAATTTTGGAAGACAGAAAACACCTCTTAGTTCCCTGACTACAATATTTGTTTTAGTAATTAGCTTTAAATAGAAAACTTGCTTAGGTAAACACGTTTTACATTAATTCTTGTTATTTCCATTAATACTTGTATAAAGTAATTTAGCAATTTTGCTTTTTTTTTTTAATATTTTCGGCAGCTTTTTAAGAATCTGAACAACCTTTAAACTATAGGTTCAAACAAGCTTATGTTCTCCTGGTTTCTCTCTTAGCAAAATGTTGTTCCAAGTTATACATAACAAGAGCTGTTCTATTCCAGTAATATCATTAAGCGTTAATAAAGCAAAAATATTTTAAAGTCAGTTATTTAAACTACATACTAATCTGGTATGAGTTGAAATATCTACTTAAAACAGTTATTTTCATACCTGTGTCTTGTAAAAATGTTAGTAAAATATTTAGAAACCCTGGAAAAAGGCAACTTGACTGAGTTCTCAGTGCTCTCTGGAAGTGCACTGCACACTAGTCTGGCAACTTGTATAAGGCAAAGAGAATTTGCCTTATACATGAAAATTCTGGATGTGAAATGTCAAGTGCTATAGCTGTCAAGAAGCTCAAGCCTAAGCAGCTCTGGTCCTGAATTTCATTTAATAACTTTTAGTACTACAAGTCACCCTCCGAGCCAATGCCTAAAAGCAAAGTTAACAAATTAAAAAAATTTAAACTACGTGTTAAAAACAATCTTTGACATGACATTTCTTCAAATCTTCTTGGCACTTTTTTTTTTTTTTAACCTATGCATCCTCTACGCAAGTAGATGTATTTAATAGTAATGGGAAAAGTACAAGGAAAAATGGTAAAATTTCTATGAGAGAAAAAAATTCCAAAATGAGTATTTTGACCATAAGCTTTGTCTCTGATTCTCATGTTAAAATAATTTTAGACTTATTGCAATAATAGGGAAGAAAAATTTAGCAATATGCAATTGAATTTACGGGCTCTTTAACATAACTTTGAAGTGACCAGGGAAATTTTATGTAAGTATTTTAATGATAGTATGCATTATAAAGAGAGTTTTTGCTTTATCAGTACTAGCAAATTCCAGTGCAATCATTTGTGTTTAACATGCAATAAGTAGCCAAACTACAAAGAAAGAGTACTACTGACCCAGAGATGGTTAAATATAAAATAAAAATCACATAATTCTAGTTTAGGCATTTTCATCTTTGGTTCTCCCAGTGTTCTGCAAAAATACCTGATTTTAAAATATAGAGCAAGTAAGGGTCTGTGTGTATCTGAAGTCAACAACTGAGCATTTGCAGGGCTGGATTTCTAAATTTCTGTGCTAATTAATATTGCTCTTTATCTCTGTGCACAACTCCCAGAGAGAGGAGTAGCAGTGGATAGAGGACAGCATATAGCAGTAGGATCCATTTAAATCTTGTTCCACACAATGCATCCATATTAAATCCTGGCCTCAGTCAAGTCTGTGCTGAAATTGTTATCAACTTCAGCTCATTCACAATCTCAGCCAGACAGTGTAGAATTGTAATTTGAATTAAATCTAAGAGAAATTCTTGCCCCAGGTGCCTGAACGAGGCGTGTTTCTATTTACCAGCTCACAGATGAGTATTGCCCGTTGTAACCATGCGAGTCGCATGGATAAATGAGCTCTGTTCCCTGGCCACATCTGAATTCAGTGAAGCTGCTATTTACCCCCGAAGTAAAAAGAGTTTTTATGTGCCAATCCCGAGGCTGGTTTAGAGAGGAAGAAGTATATCCCTAAGTATGCATATCTCTCATTCAGAATATATGTTGTGAATCCAAACTGGTGCTAAAATTAACGGAGAGACTGACACATTTCTGCTAGAAACATTCAGAAGGACAATTATCATTTTATCTTTTCCTTCAGTCATTTGCCATGTTTAAGCTATTAGAAAGCAATATTTACTTCATATTTCCAGTTTCTCAGAGTAAATATAATCGGAAACATCTGGAAAATCCTTATACACTAGTCATGCTGAAGTAATGCCCAGGGGGGTTGTGAGCTTGCTTACTGGCTCGAGCAATGTTTTGGATCCCTGTCCTTTGAATTTGATAGAAAGTAAAATGTAGTATCATTTTACTTAACCCCACAGTATCCAGACCGATACAGTAAGCGCTTTGCAAAATACATTGTGCAAGATACATCAAGGGTTCATTGATTGAAGGCATTTAGCTCCTATTGAAATGAGACTAAGCAAACTTAAAAAATTTGGTTCCAGTAATTTTTTCCCCCATTCCACAGCAAACAGTTAATTTTATGTAAAACTGATTCTTCTGAGATCCACCCCCAACTTTATAAGAAAAAATGCTGTTCAAAAGCAATGTGAAAACTGGTATGGCAGTACGAAAGCTAAAATCAGTGGCAAAGGTCCCAATAACTACACTGGAAGCAAAAGACTTTTATGATTTCAAAGGAGGTGCACAGCATTAAATGTGTTCCTAAGAACGATCTCTCTTTTCTAAACACAGCGCTAAGAACGGCAGGATTTCGAAATGGCAGTTTGGGAAGCCGACCTAGTGCTCCTTTTAGAAGCAATGTTTATCAGCCAACTGAGATGGCAGTTGTGCTAAATGGTGGGACTGTAAGTATCAAAATGTGATGACTTAAGAAATCTTTGATATGCACTGATATATGCAACCACTACTAATGGAAAACTCTGCTTTTAGCTTATTCACAGCGGGGGAAAAGCTATAAATGAAAATTCAAGCAGCAAGTATGCATGTAATGCTTCCCTTCCCTCTAGAAAAGATGTAACTACAAAGTATTTTGCATTTCTTTACTTAGCCATTCACATTTAGCTGTGTAGTTTGAGTGAACCAAGTTATTTGGTGACAATACATATTCAGTGGCCCTTTCAAATTAAATTTGTGTTAAGGTATTTAGCATAACTATTAAGTGACACAATTTCTAACCTGAATTTTTTTCAAGATTAATTGAGTCACAGAAATGTTTACAAGCCAGTACATTACTTTAAATAAGAATCATTGTTGCAGATAATGGTGGTCTTTCACGTATCTTCCATTTTCTTATAAAACAAATGTAATTCTTTGTAAGTAAGTTACAGATGTGTACGTCTCTTGGAAAGCAATGCATAAAAGAGGAATATAGAATAATTTAATGTTAATAGCATTGATTTTTCTTAGACACTAGTTTGGCATGCAGTTCTTTGAAAGACCTTTTTTTTTTCTGCAGCCTGGTTGTTGTAAGAATGGCTTAGTGATCTGACGCCAAACAGACTTTGTAAATGTTTTTCATCTGATGTGTAATTTGCACTTGAAGACATTTAATATAGAAGGCGTATTGTTGAAAAAGAAGAATTTTCATCCCCATATTTTTCATGCATACCTACATGCTTCTTAAAAAATCTACCCATGAGCCAGTTTATACTCATGTGAGTTGGGTTTTCTTTATTTTGAATCATGAGCTGATTCCATAACTCAACCGCTATGTTTAAAACCAGATAACGTGAACTGATTGCAGGTGGGGTTTTTTGGGGGTTGTTTTTTTTTTTTAATAAGTAAAGTTTTGGATTATTTTAGTGAACAAGAGAGACTAGATACAAGGACTCTCTGGTGTGGATAAGACAGTGGGAAACGTATCAACTTGAATAAAATGAAAAGGCTTGTGCTTTGCTGTCAGTAATGAATAGCATCCTCCTGATGTTTGGATTCATCTGTGCCCGATGCTTGGATTTGTCTGTGCCTATGCTTTCTGATACCAGAATATGCAGCTCAGGAAAGGGCAGTTTAAGGATGAGGAGCTAGATAATTTGTTTTGGGTGGGTTTTTTGTTTTGAGGTAGATACAAAGCTTAATGGAGCACATCAGATAGTAAAATGAGAGATTAATGTCTATATATAGTGTTTTTTACAGAGAGGTAAATGGGTGGAAGACGAGTTTCTTCGTACCATTTTTCTCTGGAACTACTGTCTGGAAAGCTGTCATGTACATGTAGCATGATGATACTGATTTTTGAACAGACTAGATCTCTCAGTTATGGGTTTATTATCCTTATTTCCAGATACCAACTGCTCCGCCAAGTTACACTGGACGACACCTCTGGTGAAAGGCTGTAGGCTGTAGAGAATAAGAATCCTTGTTGCGGACGTTGTTCCCTGGCAGTGTGTCTTTGAGGGAGGAATCCATAGAAGTACCAGAACAAAGCAACAAAACATCCAGGAGCTTTCGAAATCCTACAGAGGATTTTGTCTAAATGTGAACACCATTGAACTGATAATTGCAAAAACAAAATTGTAAAACTGAAGTTGAATCTAATTTAAAATAGAAGTAGGCACACCTTAAATTGGAAGAGGGGGGATAGTGTATTCTGAAATGTAAGATATTGTCTGTAACTAGTGTGCGAGGCAAGCCTGTTTTTGTTGGTTGCCAGTTGCTTGCAAAATACCCTCCTCTCACCTAAACTTAATTCATGTTGCCACAAGAGATTGCCACTACAGTGTGAAAACATGCAGGATTTCTTTCCCTTTTGCTCCTTTTCCCTTCATTTCAAACGTCATGAAAAGTACTGTTTGCTTCATTATCTAGCTGTACTGTTAAGTCACAAAGCATCATGTGTAGTCAAGCATCGTCGCTCTGTGGCAACTAAATTACCATTACACTGTAGGCTGATCCTCTTCTCTTTAAAAAGCTGGTGTAGGAGATGCAGATCTGGAGGGTTGAAGGGTCTATGTGTGTTTCATGGGAGTTACGGAGCTTCTTGAAGCAGAGAGAAAGCTCAGGTCCAGCGCAGAGGCAGCTCTCCTTGGCCCCTGGGATCCCTTCCCCGTTATTCCAGCCTCAGCCCCGGGTGCGAGCGGAGCCGTGTGCTCTCCCGTCTCCTACAGAGGAAGCCACTGAGTGAAACTTTGGAGGGATACGCTTTGGCAAAGACTTAGCTGGGGAGAGAGCGTGCCTCCAGTTTGCCAGAAGGAGTTTGTTGTGATGGTGGATGAAAGGCAACCGTGGTGCTGCCCAAGCCAGCTTGTCTGCCGTTCCTGGCCAGGCAGGAATGCGGTGGCAGTTGGGAAGTGGTGACCACCCTTCAGGAGAAACCCGGCAGCAGATAGCGGCAAGACCTCCCTTTCCAATCCCTGTTCATACGAGTAGTCCCCCTGACTGCAGCTGTTTGTGCATTTAAATGTGGTTGTGCATTTAGTGCCTAGATAGTAGAATCTCCGTGCTGGAGGTGGTTTGTTGTTGTTTTTGTTTTTTTTAAGGTGGTTTCTTCCCTCCTCCTCCCCTCCACTTTTTGAGTTGATATAAGGCAGACTTTCTCAAAGCTTTTTATCTTTGTTTTCTCCAGGTTATTTAAAAGGTTCCCATTGCCCATTGTTTGTGCCATGGTTTTCATTATGTTTAAGCAATCATTCCTTTATTTAACATTTAATACATATCGGACATTGAAAACATCATTGTATCCTCACTGTTTGGCCAATGTTAATCTTAGCTTTCCTTGATACTAAAAGCTAATTGTTTTTACTTGAGGGCATAGGAAACTTATAACAATTAAACTTTGCATATGCTGTAATAAAAATATATATTTTCAAACTAAAAAAATATAATGTACAAATAACTGAATAGCTTAGTAGCTTCACAGAAGGAAGTTACTTGCTGTATACTGCAAAAGAAAAACAAGCTTTTTATTTTTCAAGAGTCTTCCTGATTCTTCATGTACCTCCATTTCTACTGAATTAGGAACCTGGTCCTGCAGACTTGTACTCCCCATGAGTAGTCCCATTGACACCAGTAGGTCTACATACAGGTACAGAGGCTGCAAGACCAGTCCCTAAGTGTTGCACACAGATATATATGCATATATATATATGGAAAAAATATATATTGCCATTCTTGCCATGATCATCTTATAGGGTTTTATTTCAAAGCCCTTCTTTTCCAGAAGCAATGTTTTTCTGTCATGCATGAGTGAAGGAGCATGTTAGCTCCCCCCTGCCCTCTCCTCCTCGAGGCAAAGGAAGCATGTGCTTGTTTTAGGGATTGCTTATTTTATTTTGTAAGTAACTAGATGGCCTTAGCAACCAAGTAGGGTAGGGGTGGATATTGCATGCTATCCAGCAACTTAGAAATGTGTTTTGCTTGTTTTAAGCAAAGCTTTGATCAAATAAGATAGTATTTAAGATAATGATAGTTACCCAAAAGATGCACATTTGGAACAATAAAAAAAACCTATTATCATCACTTGCCTGCAGAATTTTGCTTTTAAAATCCAATTTAAAAAATACGTTATAAAAACATATAAGATGACCATGGCATAAATGGTAGGACAGCTTTCTTTTGAAAAATTTATCATGCTACAACCAAGATTTATGAATTATAATACACATTTTACAGACGATGGACAAAATCTGTACAATATATAGTTATCTTAAGAAACATTTTTTTCTTTTTCTAGATGTGACTGAATTGATAGAGTTCCCAATCCTGCTCTGATGAAGTTGTTTGGAATTTGAGGCCTTATCCAAATACATGGCCAGTTCCTACAAACTGCTACTCACATGACTAATCTCATTGGGTTAGTCATGTGGACTAGTCACAAAACTAAAAATTAGCAGGATTGGGTTTAATTTGTGGTGGTGAAGGTGTGGCAATAGATTAGGAGGATCTTAATTTTCCAACTTTATACAATTACTAATAAGCAACTCTTTTTTATAAGTCACTAATCTGTGATGTAAAATGCCCCAGATAAAACTGTAATTGAAGAAAGGCGCCTTTATGTTAACTTATATTTTTGTTACAGTAAACAAAATGTTTACTTTTGCCTTTTATTGAAGTTACCTAGAATGTAGAGCATCTGTGAACAACATAATAAGTAAGCACAAGCCTTTCGCAGTTCAGTTAATTATAATTAGCTTTTATACTATAAAAGCTACTGTGTTGTCCCTTGATGGTTATGTACTCATGGTGTTCCCATGCAGAAAAATGAAAATGTAAAGCATCTGAAAGAACTATTACCAAAATGAGATTTATAGTAACTGGCTTTTGATCAATGGCTGGAAAGAACTTCAAAGCCATACTTTACAGATCCTGTCCTGCTTTCAGATGAGTTGAGGGTGTTTGACACTTGCCAGAAAATATGTAGCATCTTCAGAGGAACACTCTCAATAAATACAGTTGTTTCGATAAACAAGGTACATGAAATACTATAGAACTAGATGTTTCTGTTTTTAGTCTAAACACAGGCATCTTGGTTGGCTTTGTTTGAGCTTGATGCCTTGGGTCTAACCAAAGGCCATGCAAAAGGGAGCATTGTAGCTTTTATAATGAAACAATTGGACTATTCTACCAACTTACAGGATTACAAAGCAGGTGCTTTTTATTAATTGATGAGAGCTAAAGCTCACTTTTGATAGATAATATATATTTATTAAATGTATTAATGTGTGTTTTATAACGTACCCTTTTTTCCGCTGATTGTTGCATACTGGTATCTTATTAAGTACATCTTTAAAGGATTTTCAAGACAATCAATGCGTACCATGATGACTGTACATAACTATACAAAACTACAAAGGTTGTAAAGCATGGGCAAATGTTTTATTTTCAAAATGCTGTTCTTAACGAGAATAAAGGCTTTACTATTTACTTACAATGTTTGTGTTATCTTGATGTTAAAGTTCACCTAAAATTTTTCCAGTACAGTAAACTAATGTCACTACAGACAGCATCGTCCTGTGGCGATACCGGGGGTGCAATTCTGCAATATAAGCTAAGTTGAACTAAAGGATACCGGTGTCTAGAGTTTAGGACCACATTCCCACACTTACCCTTAGGCTCTGGCACCTATCAAACCCACTGTGAACCAGTCAAGGAGCTGAGCAGCCAAACTCTTAACACTACAAGTGATACTTTTATATTTTCCAGTTGGCTCAGCAGTTCCCTGTATTGGCTCAATTGGTAGTGCCTGAGAGAAGGAAGGAATGGGGTCATACAGCTGGGGTTGAAGAATACAGGTTGAGAGTTTTTTCTTCAAATGTTCTGGTTTTCCTGATCTGCTACAACAACCAGCATCACCAACCAGGAAAAAAAAGCGGGGTGGGTACTGGGATAACAGTGAAGACAAAGTCTGTGTAAGTGATGGAAGAAATCCATGTTGAGCCAGAGCAAGAGAATATCCGTGTTTTATCGTGCTTTCATTCAAAACAACTCGACCTTTGTTTGATTTGTATGGAATTAGTAGTAGAACTGCAACTATCTTCTCTAATTGTGGAATTATAAAAGCCTACATAGCACTATGCTTGACAAGACTTAACTAAAAAAATAATGAGGTCTCTCTAGTAGGGGGCCCCATCTGATTTTTGTTCTGCTTGCACCTTATGTAAGTAAGTACACATACACAAGATCACTGAAAATGCTATCACTGTGATCTTAACTTTACATTTTCTCAGCACACGTGTTAAGTGGTAACAAAAGAGCCTTTGACTTTTTCCCCCTGCAGAAATGCAGAGCATTGCCTTCAGTTGGAATTGCAGAGGCAGAGCGTTTCTGAAAATCAGACCATTATGAACAGAGCCTGGATTTGTGTAAATTGTCACAGACTCTGCATAAGTCAGTGAAGCTACTCCACTTTATACTAAATGAAGATTTTTTTGCCTTAGTTTTAACACTTGCCTACATGTGGGCATAACCCCACTTACTTCACCCAGAGTTTTCTCCCTGTCAGAAAAGCTTGCAAGTGAGCATTCGGAAACACAAGATAAACACAGACTCAAAATTTTTGGTTAAATGGGCACGATTCCATCTGTTTTAACAGAATTGTGCTCACTTACAGTAAGGCTGAACTTTGTCTTGAAATGCTGGGGCCGTATGTAGTCTCCCTTTGATTTACAATACCTCACATGTAAAAGTAAAACTGTAATGCTAAGAGTGTTTCTAAATCAGTACCATAAAGTTTAGTCCATGAGCTCTGTGTTTTGTTATATTGGTGAGAAAACTAAAATTGAGATGTTGAATCATTTTCTATAGGTTCTTCTGAGTCTTCCATTTTGCTTCCCACTGCAACCGTACAAAATAAAACATTAAGTACTTAGCTTTCCAAAACATCCATAGAAACAAAAAAAGTAAACTTCCATACTTCAACAGCAAATACTCTGTTGTTCAATAAATAAACCGAAATCTCCCACCCAACCCAGAAGACATATTTCTTCTATGCATGGCATTTTTTTGTTTTGACAAAGCTTCAGCACTCAGATAGCTGTACGCAGTTCTCAGTGCCGTCTGTGGGAGCTGTGCATGTGTGGCTGAGGGCAGAGTCGTTTGCTAGTAAAAAGTTACTGGGTTGTTAAAAAAGAAAAAGAAAGCTGTGCTTTGAAGAATTTTCAATTAAAAGTCAGTGATGAAGTCATACAGTTCACCTAGTATATAAATATATTTTTGTCATTTAGGACAACAAGCAAGGTCAATAAAGAATAGTTTTTCTATGTCTCAGTGGAAAGAAGAATGTTATCCATGTGATAGCAAAGGGTCTGCCAAATGGAAAAAATCAGTCAAACAAAGAGCACAGGGTTGCTTGCTGGAGTAAACAATTCTAAATGAACAAAAGCTCTACATAAAAGTAAAATGTCCCACCCCCTAGTGAAAGCTGTTTTCAAAGCTCTGTATTCTTTCAGAGTGCTGTAATACAGATTAACCTAATGTTTTTCTTCTGCTGATATAACAGTCTGGTTCCTCAGTCTACTTTTGTGATTTCAGCTGTCATATTCTCTTCTTAATATTTTAATATTTTTAAAACTGCCTTTTAAATTATAAAAATCTTTTTTTCTGTCTCTACACTTCAGAAGATGCATCTGTACTGCACACCTTTCACATCAAGCAAGGTTGTTGCGAGATTTATATATAAAAGTTACACAGGAGGCAAAGAAAGCCAAATAAGCCCAAAAGATCCGCTTCTGTACATAGAGTTTCAGGAGAGCTTAGTTACCCTTCCAAGGCATGCAACTGAAAACCACCAAACAAAATCCTCTTGGTACATACCCAGAATACCGGACTGCAACAGGCCCATATGCTAATTTAAGGTGCTCAACGTTCTACCAATCTGTAAGTTCTCAGCTCATAGAAAACACACAGGAAAAGGGGTGTATGATGGTGAGGAACACAGACGATACCTTAGAAACCCAAACTATGACTGCAGTCGCAGGATATGCCCTATGTTCAACAACAGTCAAGGCAATCTGTGCCCTGTGTACAGCTGATGAGGCGAAAAATCAGAGTGGATTAAATGTCATATGTGACTATGAATGTCCCATATACAAAATACTATTGCATTGCATTTTATCTAATACTCCTTGATGTGATGAGGCTGGCCTTTGCAAACACTTCATAAAAATTGCAACAGGTTCAAAAACCCTACGGCCCACACACACAGTTTCACATTAAAATGAGCAGGCGTTTTAGGTAGCTGCTAGCAGTGCTTTTAGTCTGGAGCGTCCATGTCTTATCATAACCTGTGTTACTTAAGCATAACAATTTCAAATCACATCACACTAACCAGGAAGCACAGGTTGTCAGGATGAATCTGGATTTCAGGCAGTTATTTAAATAGTTTTCGACACATACGGGCTTCCTATGCAGATAGAAAAGTAAGATGTCCTTAGGATTCAGATAAGCTGGAAAGATGGGGAAAGAAGCTGCCTGGCTAAGTCTTTTTACTAGAAATTTCCATTGCAAAAATGTACTTTTCAGGTTGTGGCACCTCAAACTGAACTAACTTACTTAAAATATTGTGAAATGCCTAAGGAAGATGTTTAGTTTGTATATTAGCACAGCTCCCATGAAGTCTAGAACAATTTACACTAGCTAATAATCCAGCCCATTTCTTTCAGACAACATACACCTAAAAGCAATGAATAGTGTAAATGTCAATGTGAACAACTAGCTTACAAACCATGCCATTCACATGCTGAATTTTAACCACTTCAGTCTTGGAATCCTATAATTAATTCAACAGAGCAAGAGAAAGACTCATTACTATTTTCAGCTGTATTAAAAAAAAACCAAAAAACGTTAAACTTTAACTCCACAGCTCCTATTTTACCCCTCTGGCAGATTCCTACCATTGCAGAACTGTGATTCTACTGCAATAGAGACCATCTCTTTTTCTTTACAGAGATTTCGTGCATGCTGGGGAAAGGCGTATGGAGATAACATGCCAGTTACACAGTGGCAATCGCAACTGCGCACTGCTGCTGGTCTCAGGGCAGTGCCAAGAAAATGATTCTCATGGGAGGCTGGATTCAGCTCCCATGAAAATTACAAACACCTTATAACTCCCAAAATGTTTGTGTAACAGAATGTGTGAAAATTATCCCCAGAGAATGTATAATCACTAATTTAAGGAGGTGCAACATCAGATTTAAATAAAAATAGAACATCATGATCATTGGTAGCAGGATCACAGCTCCTGTTTTAAGTCCTAAGACATAGAGCAACTGAGATCCTTAAGTGCTATGACAGTGTTAACTTAAAAAACACACCTCACCTCTCATTTTCAGTATTATGGTTTCTATCTATATAGGCCATATGGTTTCTACCATCAGGAGAGTTCAATTTGTTAGCACTATGTTTCAGTCTCATTACTCTTATGTTTTAATACAGAGCGAACCTGATTAAACTATGCTTTAGTCACACGCATATTCTAAATCAAAGGACACTAAACACACAGGACCTGTTGGAGCGGGTCCAGAGGAGGCCACGAAGATGATCAGAGGGCTGGAGCACCCCTGCTATGAAGACAGAGTTGGGGTTGCTCAGGTTTTTCAGCCTGGAGAAGAAAAGGCTCCGGGGAGACCTTATAGCCCCTTCCAGTACCTAAAGGGGCCACAGGAGAGATGGGGAGGAACTCTCTATCAGGGAGTGGAGTGATAGGATGAGGGGGAATGGTTTTAAACTGAAAGAGGGGAGATTTAGATTAGATATTAGGAAGAAATTGTTTACTGTGGGTGTGGTGAGACACAGGAACAGGTTGCTCAGAGAAGTTGTGGATGCCCCATCTCTGGAAGTGTTCAAGGCCAGGCTGGATGGAGCTTTGAGCAACCTGGTCTGGTGGGAGGTGTCCCTGCCCAGGGCAGGGAACTAGATGGTCTTTGAGGTCACTTCCAACTCGAACCAGTCTGTGAGTCTATGATAACCATCCCTGCAATAATAAGCACTACTGGAGACAGTGATTAATTTCCTTAGAAGGGAGGTGGGGGTTGCTCTGAAGAGGACAGCACAACTGTAACTGTTATTTTTGACTTGCTACTCCTACTACAATAAATTTATCTATAAATTTGTCTGCCATGTTCCTTGGAAATGCAGCTTATTTGACATAGTTTATCATGTTTGTGTTGCAATGTTGAGGCACGGATGATAGCTCAAGGAAGCACTGGCTTTGAATGTATTTGGATTTACTGTTTTGGTCAGCTCCTGGGAGTGGAATACTCAAAAATCTGCAAAACTCTTATGAGACATCTGAGAATTGGCCTATTTATATATGCATTAAGTTCAAACATCCTTACCAACTATTTTGGATAACAGAGACAATTTTCCTTCATCTTAATGCACTAATACAAAATCGGGACTGACGTTCTGATTTGAGACTTGGTGTTTCAGCATAACAGAGAACAAACTATGACCTACTTTATACACCACTGTATAATACTGTTTGTGACAGTAGCTTATGAAAGGTTTATACACCCACGCTCTTTATGTTGTTTAAATCATAAGAACTATGAGAATTACATTTAGTAATTTAAACAGTTGAAGACAGTAATGAAAAATACCATAGACTCAGACTATAAGAAGATGAAAATCCATTAAAGAAAATCTATTGGAATAACTTATTAGCAGGGGCTTAGAGTAAAATATATATATAGAAAGGAGTTTCACCCTCGCCTCCCAATGAAATGCCAAAGAAGCCTGAACATGAAATTGGAGCCACCAGCAATCTGTCTGAAATAAGACCTGACTTTTAAAGAGACAGTTTTTTATAAAGTGCGTATAATTTTAGCCTCTTACTATTGGAAGTCAACATGCATGCAATTATTAGTGAAACCTGTCACTTCAGGAAATATTCAGACACCAGCAATAGGAAAATGATGTATTGAAAAAAGATATGTTGACAAACAAACAAAAAATAAACTGGAAATGATGCCTATAGTCCTGCCTGCTACTCATGAATCTGAAATGGAACTGTCAGAGGATCACTCATCAGAACAGGCTTCTGCAAAATGGATATATAAAGGCAAACCTAATTCTCCAAAACAGCAAAGCAGTTTGTGAAGTGCTTAGTCTTGCCTCCATGAATTTAGAGAACAAATAATTTCAGGGCGTATTTTAGATTCACTAAGGACTAGATTAGGGAAGCAAGAGCTGACATACAGGAGACTCCCAAACACCAACATCCAGTAATGGAGATGGGAAAACAGAGCTGAAAGAACTGCACCATGCTTTCCTAATATTTTGACAGAAAAATTAAGAATTCATTTAGATATATCAGGATGGCATTTTTATAATTCAAGATGTACAAAGAGAAAAGAAATATTGGAAGATACAAGCATTAGCCTAGGTGAACAACTGACATGAACACCTGAGTTCAGGAGAGAACACACTACACAGAATTAGATATACTGGAGACTGTATTGCTGCCAATTATCCAAATGTCCTCCAAATTGTTCAGTGACCTGAGATTCATGAAGAGACAGCCACAGAAACACAACAGTTTAGGGATGAAGACACTGAATTGAAAGCAAAATCCAGAAAGAAGGCAACCAGCATATCTTCAATGCTTCTAATTAATGCAGGTTTTTTCCATATAAATAGTCGAGACAGAAAGAACGGCCCAGAAATAGAGAGAAATCATTTCGGAGTGGAAGGTCCCCAGGAAAAAGCATTTTGGGATTTACAGGCAGAAGCCAACATGGACAGAAAACCTGAATGCCAGATATGCTGGGCAGCTTCACGAAATGCAGCTTCATGCATTTACAGCAGTTAGCCCCTCTTATTTCTGAAATGTTTCCTCCTTGCAAAACATGATCGATTCTGTAAAGTCACGAAATTTAAATTCCTACACAGACTAAAACAAATGATCAGGTAAAAAAAAAACAGACAGTTACATCGAAAAAGACATCCGAGTGACTAACACCGCAGCCTGGGTTTAAAGGGAAATTTGGGAGAAGTAGCCTGCATGTTCCACAATCTGTCACCCACTTCCTCACTAATCTCTCAATCATATTTTGAGACTCCATTAGCAGTTTGTGGTCTTTCTCTGCCTTCCACCCCCCTATTATTTTTTTTTAACCAAAAGAGTCTCAAGTCTAGTTTTGCTGCAGGATTATTTGGAGGTTTTAAACTGGTGACAGCCTTTTCTCCAGGCTTTTAATGCATCTCATAGTAATGAATAGAAATTTTGGTTTTGCATATCTAAATGACTAACAAAAATCACCAACAGAATTTTCAATAAAAATGCTCCCATTTTTTTTCACTATGATCTTGCAAAACCCATAAAGAATTTCTCCTCTCCTTTAAAACAGAAAAAAAAAATCAATAAAAAAAGTTACGTTTATATAAACACAGAAAAAAACACCAAACTGCAATTGTCTTTTTCCATTACAAATCATTATTAATAACTGCAGAGTGATGGGTAAAAATACAGCTTTGGTACTGGAGGATTAGTTCAGACTTGTGCAAGCAGATACACTGCTGTGCCTGTCTGAGCACAGTTCAGAAGATACGTATTTTGTAGCTTATCTAAATGATCATCTTTCCTTTTTTTTTTTTTTTTCCCCCCTCAAACGTTCCCAATGTAGTTTCAGAAATTAAATGTTACTGTAATCCTTATAACTTTTCAAAGACGTCTGAGTCTGGGGTGTGGACCAATAAAGCGGAATCTGCATCATGAGTCTTATGACTTTTATCACTACATTCTCAGCTGTTAGTGCCAAGATTAAACTTTCAGAAACATCTCAAGCATCTTGAATTAGGCTTGATGAAAACCACCACATACTCAGCTATCGGCACTGCTTTGTTCTTGGATTTTCTCTTTTTTAAAAAAAAAATATAATTTTTAAGGTCTCTTGTGTATAAATACGGTATTGTTTAAAAAAAAGCAGAGTCAAACTATTTTATGTGCAGGGTCCTACTGACAGCAAATAGCCTTCAACTTTAAACCTGTTTATATGTCTCAGTTTGAAACAAAATAACATGAGGAAATACCTTCAGCATGTCAGAACTTAACATATATGTGTATATATAGATATTATGTAGTATAACAGATATATTAAAAGTGTAAAACCATGGAATATGGGGAGGTAAAAATTTACAAGAGCTCCATACTGAGATTAATTAAGGAATTACAGCTATACTAAAAGGAGAGCAGATGAAATTACAAACAAATTATTTTGTTTAAAATCTTTGTAAAACATAACTACATTTCAATCCGCTTTGGTGAAAGTGGAAAGAAAAAAAAAAGAAAGAAAGAAGCACTTAAGCACTCACATAAAACTGATGAATTCCTTACAGTTTACTAAGCTGAATTTTCCTAAATAAACCATAGCGGTGTAGTAGCGGATTTAAGAAATCCATTAGCTATTCAGACCATGTCTTTTCCTAATACAGGATTATTACCTACAGTACATTTTAAATATTTTTTTAAGCCTAGTGTAAGACGTCCCATTTATATATATATCTCGTTTTCAGTATTTTCCTTGGGAAACTATTCAGTCCTGCAAACATGCATGCGATTGTAACTTCATTTATGGCCCCATTAATAAGGATCCATTAGAGCACATGACTGTACTCATATGTTGTTTATGGAATGAATTCCAAGAAGTTTCACAGTGTGGCCATTTTTTCCTGGGTACTGAATTTAACATTTTTCCCTCCCTCAATTCATTCTGCTTTGATGTGATATGATTATTTACTTTGATACGATTACATACAGCCATCCATCAAAAGTATGCAGACTAGACTTCCCTTATTCAACTTAACTTGGTAAGCATATTTAGCTTTCAAATCCTTCCTCATAATTCAGGTGAAGACACATCGCAGCTGTGCAAGGAGTGACTGGAGTGACTTCCTTGCTTCTTGACAGTACACATTTGTTTCTGCTCTAGCGCTCTGAAAATATGCAGCCTGTTCTCCCCTTTATCTGCAATCTCATTCATATTTTCAAGGATTTTCCAGTGACAGAACACCTACATTTTGAGTTCTTCAGCATGTTTCCGGTTGCATCTTCCAAAGGGAAAAGATCCTTTCTATGAAAGAAGTCTTTTAAAAATCTCTCAGTATAGGCGAGTAATAACTTCTACTGCTAAAGGAGAAATAGAGCTTGAAAATTGAATGGAATGCAAAGGAATATTGCCTCCTGTATCTGGAAATCAACCCCTTCACCTGCTGTGAAGATTACTTTCCGTCTCAGTTTGGTTTAACTAGATTTTCCACACGCTGTGTACATTCACCGTCACAGAAGTGATTTCCAAAGGTTGACCTGTAAGAACCACTAGTTAAGAGGGTCACAATTGATCTGACATGATCTGGGTGGTTCCGCTTCAGCAGGGGAGTTGGACTAGATGATCTCTATGGTCCCTTCCAAATCTAAAAATTCAGTGAAATTCAGTGAAATTGTTTTTGTCATAAAACAAGCAATATTTTTTTTCTTTTACTATTTTCCCTAGGAACAATGCTTTTTAAACATAAAATCTTACAAATTTTACCCTGGTGAGAAGAAGAAAAAAAAGGCCTTAGGAAATAAAATAGCTGAAAGTACTAGAGAGTGTATACAGAACCAATTGGCTTTCCCACAGCACACCAGCAGAGAAATAACCATTGTAACAGATGGTGTCAGTGGAGTATTTGTTCACGTAAGCAATGAATGAAGATGCAGGTATTTTCATAAAAAGGTCAAATATTTTCAAATTCCTTTCATTGTAGGACAGATACTTTTTCATTTCCAGTGATGTCCCATCAGTACTGCATCTGCATAACACGCTGCTCAGAATCACAACTAGATGGGGTTTGTCCCCTGCACAAATCAAATTAACGAGGTCGTTAACCAAAAAGCGAATGCCTGTTTCTTTTTGGAAATATTAAAGCAAAAACACAACAGGAGCTAGGTGGGATACCAGCTAGAAAACAAGAAGATGCAGCAAATTATGTCCAGTTTCAAATGGCTGCAGATATTGAGGAAATTGATATGGACAGCCCTAGATAAACGCACGCTGGGAACAGAAGTTCTCCTAAACAATCTCGTGGTACATCATAAGCCTCATGAAACCAAAAGCAGGTCCTGCTATGGGTGTGCCACTCGGGGTCACATCCTGCCAAATATGATCTCAAATAACATGCAAGTTATTAAATCACCTATTTAAATACATTTACATTAAAGTAATTTTAGCATATTGGAATAATAAAATCAGAAAGGACATAATTTCAAAAAAAAAAAAAAAGGCTCAACCCATCTGCTATTCACTCACATCCTCTGGAGGTTGGGGTTTTATTAGCCATATTTTGTGTAGAAGATAATATTTTTTTTTTTAAATTCCGTAAAATATTCAAATATTCTGGAACAAATTTATCCCATCAACTGCTATACTGGGGAGAATTCTCTTTCTCCCTACAAGTCTAGAGCTGTGAGCTACTAAACCAAGTTCTGAGTGCCATGTCTCTCTCTACATTTTCAGTCTGAAAGTAGAAACTATTAAGAGTAAGAACTATCATGCCTTAAATATAGATCATTTTGTGGAATGTAATGTTACAGCACTGGAGCAGTGCAGCAAACAAAATGTCAGCTAAGAATGCTGGAGCTTTATTATCTTAGGTAAGGGCTGAAAGAAACACACCTTTTTCATTGCACTCAAAAAGAAATTTAGCAGGCACACGCATTAAAGAAGTCAAGAGTCCTCCAGGATGCTATTAATTTGTAAAGTAATTTTCATGCAAAGTTTTCACTCTTTCTATCCCAGAATAATTTTCAAAACTAGTAATAAAGAGTATAAAAGACATAGTGAAAGAAAAATAAAGAATTACAAACAAAAGAAGAAAAGAGATGTTTTAAATGTGCTGTGAATCTGGGGGAGAATCAGTGGTTTACGTGAGGCTCTGTTCCATCCCAGCCCACCAAACCTCGCAGACCTGCCACACAGGGGATGGTTTTGTGTGACACCATGGGCACAGGACAGACCCACTGATCTAAAAGCAGTGCCCATCACAAATAGGCAGTTTTCCTCCCCGCTATTACTGTTGCACCATTTCCCTTACACTGGATGTAAGGATTGTGGCAGTTTATCAGACTGATCCAGCTGCAAACCAACCCGAGGGGCAGCAGAACAGAACTGAAGAGCAGTTCTTTGTCAGACCTGGCAGCTGAACCGATGTACCATGAAGCCAAAGCCATG
>JAHREE010000169.1:6483162-6504939 GCA_033628505.1 Tringa tobata | reverse complement strand
CTGATCTAAAAGCAGTGCCCATCACAAATAGGCAGTTTTCCTCCCCGCTATTACTGTTGCACCATTTCCCTTACACTGGATGTAAGGATTGTGGCAGTTTATCAGACTGATCCAGCTGCAAACCAACCCGAGGGGCAGCAGAACAGAACTGAAGAGCAGTTCTTTGTCAGACCTGGCAGCTGAACCGATGTACCATGAAGCCAAAGCCATGATTGCTAGAGCCAAGGAAAGGAAAGGATGGCAGAAACCTTGGCTGAGGAAGGCCAGCACTGCCTGTTTAGCGGGAATTTCTGGGTCACCTTAGCTGCCCCATAGAAATTATACTTTGGTCCCTACTTGAAAAAAAAAGCCTAAGTGTTTCATTCTGGTTACATTCTAATGAAAACTAAAACTTCACTATTTGTTTCAATAGTAATGAACATGTTTTGACACACTTTTTGAAACCAGAAAAATAAATTAAATATGTCTTTGGGTTTTTTAATTACAATCAGTTTACCTTTCTAACTTCCTCCTAATATTCCTTTTTAAATATCAGACCGGTCAGGATTATACAAACATCCTCGCATAAAATGATACATCTTTGCCTAAAACATAACCATGAAATAAGGTACATATAGCATACATATGCATACATATAGCATAGTGCTGAAAGCCACAACAAAGCAGAACCTGACTGTTAGTTCATATTAACTGAGACTCTGGCTGATATTTTCACGGAAGGTATGCTGATCTTTCTAGTAGTGTCAGTAGAATCACGTTACTGCTCGAGTCAGCGTTTTTTAAAAGCTATTTGGCAGCTCACCATTCATCCCCTACAGTTAGATTCAACACTGTTTACAGCATCTAATAAACAGGGTTAGAGTCTTATACAAATTTAAGACGTACTTCATTGTTATTCTTAATGTAGTTAACCTTGTCATAAATTGCTGTATCTATTTAAAAATGTTTTTCGTCTTTTTCTTTTGATCAAGAATCTTAATGCTTTATTTGTGACATTTGAATTTATAGTAACAATAAATGCTTTGTCCTGCTTGATGTGAAGAGCTCAGTGGTTTAATTAAAGGGAATTAATTGAATTAACTGAATGAATTAATTCAGTTAAACCAAACACACAGAAAGACAAGGTTAAGAAGTAGTTGCATTATGCTATTCATTATTACACGAGTGCTCACAATCCACTTCAGCTCAAAGTTGGCTGGGTTAGACTGAAACACTGGTAACCTTGCTGACTTTACAATGAAATAGGTTTAATAACATTAATAAACAGCAGAATAATAATTGCAGAAATAAGAGCAGCTGGAGCACTAACAAAATTAATTATGGCATCACAGCTGAGATTGATAATGAAAACCCCTGGACAGTAACTCCTCAAACTAGTACAGCTGTTTCCAAATAGCCATCTGTCTGGGCCCCAAGGCTATTTTATGTATGGATACTCTTAAATTAACTTAGCAGGGCTCAGATAAGGAATTACAGAAACAATGTGATAATATTGGAAGCTAATGTGATATAAGCAATACCAACTTGAACTGGTTTAAGCAAAAAATTGAAAAGGGGCAATTTTGCAACTTTCTTTGAAGTAGTGAAACAGCTGTTCGTCCAAGAGCCCAAAAATAATTGATTTGATGACAGGAAAGCTCTATGAGAGCGATTAAAAGGAAATTTGTTTTTCCTTTTGAAATAATTGGCAAAGAAGGCAAAGGAAATCTTATTACTACATTACTCTCCAAAACAACATAAATACAGCTTATGGAAAGATTAAATTTCTTCAGAGATGGGAACTTTTTTAATCAATTCATCTGCCAAATGACACAGTCCACTCCACCCTTAGTCCCTACTTTTCTTAGTTGGAACATTTTGAAAATGGTTTCAGCTTGTCCTCTGAAAATACACTTGTAATTATCGCCTTTAAGATTTTACATGCATAAAGACTGTAAACTACGATCATATAATCATTGAATATCATGTACATCCTTTTTCACAGTGGTATCTTGTAAACAGATAGGTTTATTTCTTAGAAATAAGTGGAGACGTATACATTTATAACTCTCACTGGTATCGTGGACAATGGAACATATGAAAAAACATGCCTTGATGAGATGATGTAAATGATAACAAATTGAAAACAGAGAGTCCAAAACACAAACATTAAACTGCAATCATTTAAACATTAGCAAGTTTGCTGGAATGCATTTTTTCAACAATTAACACTGATATGTTTTACAAAGAGAAGAACTTGTCTTTTATTTTTTAAATTTATAATGGGATTAATTTTGTCATAATAAATTTGAATCTACTGGTTTCAGATCTTCAAAACCAGATCTATTTTTGTCTGCTTAAAAAAAAAACACTACATTTTTTTTCCAAGTAAACTCTTAATAAGTTATAGTAAATAGGCTATGAAATCCCACAAAGACTTGAAAAAAACCTTGGGTGCTCAGCCAAAGTTTTCTTTACATTTTAGTCAAGTCTGCTGGAAGATAACTTACGTCTTACGGATTTTATTTCTCATCATTTTTGTACACTGTTACTAGTTACTATTTTGTTTAATCTTCTAGCTCTAAGCTGCTAAAGCCAAGAATTCTATTTCACTTAACTGCATACGAACACCCTATATACACACACACACATAAATGCAGTTTTCCCCTGTTGTGATGTATGATTTTGCTCCTCAGAATGAATTATTTTCAGCTGTAAAATATCCCTTAGGGGATTGCATGGGTTGGTAAATAAAACCTGACCTTTTGTGAATTAAAACTGCAGTACAAATACGAATAAGGTTTGCAAAACCTATGCAGCCCTTGTAACAAACTGCTGTCATGAAAAAAAATCATGACAGTCTTCTGGTTTCAGTATTTGTACTAAAACATCTATTGCACTGAAGAAAATTCTTCTTGTTATGAGCATTTCTTAATGAAGTGAAGCAGCGATGAAAAGGTCCTGAAGACAGCACAGTGCAGACACAGAAAAGTGTGTCAACTCATAACACCTTGCACTATATAATACTGTAATAGCAATGCAACTGAGGAGGCCATGATACATAAAGGAAGGTTTTGAAAAAACATGTTGTTCAAAATATTACTCTTTTATGACAGCCTTGATATCAGCTGATACTTAACTGTCCTTATAATTTAAAAAATTCTACCCTGAGACTTCCAAAGACTGAATTCACACTTACGCCTTCACAGCTGAAACGCAACCTGCAGGAACCACTTTCATTGTGATCCTGCTGCTGGTGTAGACATGGAGAAACGCTTTTGAGGTTGTCATTCACTACTGTCTTTGTTAATTATAAGCCTGCCTCTCAATGTATCTAAATATCTACTCACAGAAATCTGTTGCTATTTGTATTGGTATCAATACCGGTATCAATGCAGACTCCTTCTTATGACAAGAACTCTTAACACTGGGAAGGAACACTGGAAGAACATCAAGCATTTTGAAATGTATGCAAAACACCAACTTATTCTGCAACTGGAATTGGAAAAGTAGATTTCTCTACCGGATATTTCCTAATGAACTCAGGGTGTAATATGTATTATAAATCTTGCAATATTGCAATGGAAGTAGATGTTGCTGGACACATTTTATTAAATAGCATGATGCAGCTGAAGCTAACCTGCAGGAGCTTCAATCCAGCTCACGCATTTTCCCTGGAAATGACAAAGAATGGCTGTTTGGGCAGGAAAAGTACTTCCAACAGGAAAATGCTTTTTCTTGCACTTGCAAACATGAAAACCACAGGATTCTCCAGAGGTGGCTGCTGCAGTCACCATCTCTCCTCACAGGGAAAGCAGCAAAACTGGAGACAGACCTCCCTCTGTGCAAGAGCTTTGTCTAGCGTAGGTAAGCCAGGAGGAGTGGCTGAGATTGTCCAGGCCCTGGGGAACATGGTGGATGCAGCACTTGAATGTGATTCTGTTCACTGCAAACATTAAATCACCCTGTGGCACCAGCTTGTGCATGTGACAGGGAGGTGAGCACTGCAGAAGATCAAAGGAGGAGGCACACAGAGGCCGCTCTTTAACAGTGTACCCTGTTCGAGAGGATGAGAGTTGGCACTGATTCACTTCATGTTATGTGACAAAATGTAGATTACTTCAGAAATCCAGAACAACAATTTAAAATGTTTGATCCCAGTACTGCCTGGAGTTTTCTGCACAGCTGCTGTATGAGAGTGGGTTTAAATACTGTTCCACTAAACACAATAGAGGAGAAATTGTGTTACAATAGCAGCATGTATTAAGATATTTATTCGAAAGGTTTATACTATAACTACTGAACCCTGTGTTCATTGGAAAATACCCTGTGGAAATACTTACCCAATTCTGACTGCAGAATTGGTTGGTGTTCTGCACGTATTTCAGAAGGCCTGACAGCAAACTTAAATAGTACAACTGCAACATTACCCTGACTAGATGTCCCCAAAACTACTGCTATCCAACAGATATGCAAGTACAAAGAGGAAATAATAGAAAAGAAGTTGAGGGGATCAAAGGTTTGCCAGTGGGGGAGCTTGAAAACATGGGGAACTTACAGATATATGACTTGGTGTTTGGTGGTATTATAAAAAGTAGCACATCTGGAAGTGCTGTGATTTCACACAAGAAAGAATCTAGCATTTGTTTAAAATGTTATTATTAGCCCCAAGTGCCCATTACATTTATTTTGTGTGAACGAAAAAACATCAAAATAAGGAAACCTGAAAACAAGGGGCTATTTTGTAATCCCAGTTGTTATAATGATTGTTACTAGTAACAGATTTCTCCTTTTTACACCTTACGGCAAAAATATCAAAGGAAGATTGCAAGCAGAAAGGGAAATATGTCTAACATTTATGCCATTCTTTAAGCCTGATCTACTTGTAACTCATGATAGATAGAATGGATACACAATAAAAAGTGAAAAAATAATTGCAGTGCATCAGGTTAATGACCTGACTGCTGTTAATTCCTTTGGCATTTACAGAGCATGGTAAAATGCTTCATAGGGAAGTTTCAGTTGTATTATCTATTAAAAAGCAGAGCAGTTTTGAAATTAACGATAGCCACAAAAAATTTGATGACTAGAGTTACTGAGGAATTGCAAGGATCTAGTCACAACAAGCTCTGACTGCTACAGCAGTGACATTAGTAACTACTATTTCTAAAATAAAGCATACTGTGAGGTGTCAAACACTTAATTCCAAAGTACCCTATTTCATATCAGTGCATGAGTACAATAACTCCATTTAATTACAAAGGACATTAAGTTGCATAGAGAATAAGGAAAGCAAAAACATTTGAACAAAAACCCAGCAGGAATATTCAATGTCTCAGCTTAGACTTTAAATGCATGCAGGCACCTGAAGCCGAACCAACAAAACATGGACATGGTCTATAGAGGCAACAAAGACAAAGAGCTCCAAGTAGTGACCCACTAATATTCAATGCTGAGTGAAAAGCTGCCTCTGTCAATAGGCAACGCAGAGGACAGAGGCCTCCCATTATGAAGAAGCTGCCGAATTCTAGATTGCACAACAGCAATTTTCTGGCACTTGAAATCCGGAGTTGTAGATTTCTTCTGGATAGTATGTATCTAACTGATCAGGACTCAGCATTTGAAAACCTTTCACAGAAACTTGATTCTAAACTCCCTCACCCTGCAGGATTCAAACGTAGGTCTTTCCTTTTCTGGTGCAATCCCATGAAAAAAAGGCTCAGAATAAGGGCATCAACAGATGTGCTTTTCTGTACCGAGCTGAAGAGATAAGCCATGACTTGCCCCTGGCTTTTAACTCCTGCCAATCACCTGTAGATTGGTACTTCCTTAGCCATGAACAGTAACCAGGTATGAGAACCATCTCATATCCTGCCTAATTTAACCATGCTGTGGGCTGCTGAAAGTCATTATTCCTCTTTCTCCCAGTCCACTTTCTCCTTTGTGTTAGATACAGCAATTGTGTGGCAATAACTAACCTGCCCCATACCAAGCGCTGCACTGCTCCAAACCAATGGTGCAGGTACACAATCACCAAAATCAATGCAAGAGCTGCAGAGCAGGACCAACCCTTTTGCCAGCTCCCAGTTTGATCCAATTGCCTGTGTGAAACTGCACCCTGAATACTTTACGTAGTTCAGGGCAAAGATTGTCCATCTGAGAACACATCTGTGACAGTGCCATCAGACTGAAGGACCACTCAGTGGTGACTGGTACAACAGGATTTTCCCTAACACATAAACACCACAGCTCAACAACCTCTCCTCACCACCATCTATTGGCGAGTGGTTCACATCCCTGTGTGTTTCACATTTAACTCCAGCCCATGAAGACTGACAAAATGGCAACTGGTTGAGGTGCTCGTGAATCCTCCTGCATGAGCAAAGAGGCTGGGTGAATAACCATAATCACTCCACTGTGCCTGAGTAGGTGAATGATAACTTTGGCTCTGTCAGTAAAGCCTTATCCACAGTCAGGGCAAAAAGGAAACATATTACAGTGTCGGTTCTTAAAGCAAACTGGCCTCATTTCCCTTGGCAATTATATTGGGTTGTTTGGGTTTGTTTTCTTTTTTTAGAACTGTACAGGACAACTTCTGCTATAAATAACTACAGGAAAATGCCAGTAGAACATTTACTAGATAGAAATCCCACAGTTCAGAACAAATGTACAACAGCCCGTCTGGTAAAAATCAGTACTTACATGTTGTGCAGCTGGTAGAGGTCTGATCCTGCTTAAGAAATACTGTGCCAGCACATTATCATAGTCCCGTGAAATTATTGAGCTTTGGCCCTGTACTGTATTCTTAATTGCCACTTTCAGCTATACAGGCTAAGAGTAAGTAGTAACTGTAAAGAAACAGCCAGGACTTTCCAACAGACTTTACCTTCTCTTCTCACTTGTGATTCGTGTCTTACTCTGTGTCCTACTTCTTAATACAAGTTGAAATATAAAAATTAAACACTTACTGTAAAAAAGTCATTATAGTATACAATTTAATTCACCTACCTTTGGCTTCTTGCTTACTCCAGAATTCTCTCACGCTCTTAAAAATGTTTTTGTCCTCTCTCAACTTCTTTTGCCACTGACGTAACTCTTGTATTTCACTATCACAGCGGACCTGGGAAAGGAAAAACAGAAAATGCAACTAAAATTATATATGTCCATGTTACCCAAAAAGACAAGACAATTTTCCTGTGGCTGGGCAAATACATGATGGGGGGGCTGATATAAAAGCACAATCCCAGAGGTTTACAGTTTTCAACTTATACAGAAATAAAACCCACATAATTGGCAAACCCTATTGAAAACATAAATATGCCAATTAGGGGATCATTTTGATTACCAAGCACTCCTGAGGATGTGATTGCAGTGTTAGATTGCTTATTCTTTGAATTAATTAAAATTTAAAGCATTATGCTGAAGGGTATTAGTGACTTTAGAAAACCACACCACTATAAAACCAACCCATTGACCAACATAATAGAGCAGAAGAGGAGCATGAAGGGTCATACAGCAGGAAATTTATTCCAGCAAAGTGATTCACACCTGCTACCAGCTGCAAATAGGCTTACTGACAATCCCAGCCATACAATTTTCACAAACAGGAGAGCCATTAATCTGTTATTTAACATAATTCGAATGCATTACTTGATATTTATTCTTTGTCAGTCAATCACCCCATGAAAGGCATAATTCTGCTTCCATGTAAAATGACAATAGTCACAGGCCTTGACTCCATTTAAGTTGAATTCTTCTGTTATTGCTTTTGTACTGGTGTAGATCCTACTAATAAAAGAAAGAGCCAGATTTGCATCAACAGCTTTTGCCACTCTGCTACTTAAACTTGTTCTAAGCAGGATCTGATTAATTAAAAGTGTGCTGCCAGTTGCCTACCTCAGCAAGCACAAAATTACTACCTCCAGTACAAAAGCAAAAATCCAGAATAGACACCATTCTGACAATAGTGGGTAGGTGACACACTAATATTAGCTTAGACATTGGTAAGTGATTATTCTCTTAGACTCATATTCAAATTATAATATAATTATTTAAAATGCAGTTTCTGTTTTTTCTAAATATTACGTATATAAAATGTCATTATGTTTTAGGACTTAATGTCCAAGTAATTCAGGCTGAAGTTGAAGAACATGGTAGAAACAAGCAGCAATAAGCTTGGTTTCCCTGGCACATTTTTTCTTTCAGGAAGTTGGCTACTTAGTTTTCTAGAAAATTTCTTATATTCATTTTTTTTCTTACATGATATTGTAACGAGTTTGCTCTGTGATTTGAACTCTATTATTCTATTCCATTACACTTTGTTTTTCTCCCACTTTCCTGAGATACATACAGAGCAAAAGAGTATGACTTAGGTTTCCACTAGTTAAAAACAACAACAACCCCTAAACAACTTAAAGAAAACAACATAAATTATTTATTAAAAGTATTCTTTCCGCCCAGTATTTCTCCTTTGTGGTCCAGCTAAGAATGCAATAGACAGTAGCTGAACTCCCACAGCACTTCTCAATCCACTTAAGAGAAGCTAACTTGCTATATTTCAGATAGTGCACTGGCAGAGCAGAAATACAAGGTTACATGATCAATAAAGACAGGCAAGACTTTTACTCAGTCACTTGATATCAGATACTTCTCAGGCCTCTAATAATGTCTCTTCATACTAATACAGTTTTGTATTATCTTCTGTAGAAGTTATATAAAGTTCTTACAAGGTTGATAGGAAATTTTAAAAATAAAAAGAAATAAGTTACCGTTACAAGGGATCTTCTTTTCAGCTATACAAAAAATATCAAAACCATTTTCTATTAAAGCCATCAAATACTATTTCCAAAAATACAGTGTAATCCTAAACATGGGATAGTTTCTTTAGGCTTGGAAGAGACATTTTTTCTTTTATACTGTCATGTATGCTTTTATAGAATCCATAATACTCTATTACATGAAGTCAGCTTATCTGCTCAGAAAACGGTTAAGGGAATGCTTATGGGAAATATAAATGACTGCAGCAAAAAAGAGGCAGGAAGATGGAGAAATAACTACCTCTATTTCTACCTATAAAATTTTTTGAAAAAAATGAAGTGCCCATTTATAACTGCAGCAATGTAAGACCTGTATTTTTGGCCCATGACAGGGAAACAGTGGTGTCTGTACATTGAAAATGAAGAAAGTAACACTTAACAGTTAAAAGATAAAAGGAAAGTACAGTAGATTCTTTATACTCTCCCTAGATAATTAAAACAGTGAAAGTATAGTGAAATACACAGGAAAATTCAGGGCTCTGAGATAAAGGCATAGTCAGACAGGCTCAAATACTCCAAAGTCCAACATTAAATCCAAGCAGTGAAGATGAGCTCCCAGAACAAAGTGATTTTTTAGGAAAGTGAAAGAAAAGAAAAAAGGAACATCACCTGCAGTAAAACAGATAACAGGAACTTAAGAAAATACTATCAACATATTCCAAATATGTTTAATAGACTATAATTTAGCATAGCTGTGATAATTTCTCACAGAATAGTCCGCATTGTGTAATCAGAGTGCAGTTCTACCATGATTAAAAAGCCGTGACTCATCAGCAAAACCTCCAGGCGAATAACCAAAGGCTCAGTCTTGTCCAAATAACCGATGTGTGTCTCCCGCAGACTAGCAATGCACGAAGCACCGAAGGAATCTTAACTTTGAAGTGAGAGTTCCCTCTTACACAAGTCACTTGGATTGTATCTACATTTGCTGCAAAGAACAGTGAATATTTGTGTGACCTTCTGGGTCCGAGCCCTTGCTAGTAGCCACAACTTGCTGACAAGGAATATAAACTGTGATAGCAAAAGCAGAACAACACTTTGTAAGAGCTAAAGATAGACCTGCTTCAATTCTGATTTATCTTTTGCTCAAACAATATTTGTGTATAAAATAGCACTGAATATTTACATAATGCTGTTCAATTTAAACTCCATGATATTACAAGATTTAGTCAACATAAACTGCTTCCAGTGCTAGGTGAGAACATGTTGCACAACAGCAGAAGGATAGCAGTAAAGCTCTGACCAGAGACATTAGAGGAAATTGTATTAATGAAAAATCCCTTTAGACTAGAATAGTTATGTAAATTGCAAAGATTAAAAAGACCCCAGAGAACAAATGGCACTAAGCACTGATTCTACAGTAGAGGGGTGAAGAATTATGTCTTCTTTTATTGGAAAAGTGCCTGGAAAATTGATATCTACCAATCAAGGGCTTTCATCAGATACTGAATACTGTCTTGGTCCATGACAGATGAATGAAACCTCAATAAAACAGGACGGTGAGAAGTGAAGAGAAAGAATTCTGATGACAGAGCTGTCTCAAGCCTTATTTGGGTACTCCTCCTTGCCCTCAGAGAGACACCTCAAGTTGACATCTTCCTTAGTGATTTCCTTAGAGTACTCAGCAGTTGTAGCTGTTTTCTCTGGAATCTAATTCTTGATTAAACTTGAAAGAATATTCAGAGTGCTCATCAGTGTCTTTGTATGAAAGATTGTAGCAAAGACTTTGTGATGGCAGCCATTAATTAATACTACCAAAACTAGTACGTTCCTGAAATTTGCTTCAGATAAGGATGAATGTACTGCTCTGATCATGCTTTATTATCAGAAATTTCTCAATATTCTGTACCTAGAGCTCTTTTTTTTCCCTTTACACAGAAAAATATTTACTGCCTGATCTATTTTTTGCTGATTGCCATGCATTTTTGATACTGGCACACTCAGAGAGTTAGATGTGGCAGAAACAAGTGAAGTATGATGAGAAGACACGATGCTCAGTCAGTTTCATAACTAGATAAACTCTACTGCCTAGATCAATATGGTTAACAAAATATAAAAAATGGTCTGAGGCCATAGAAGATGTGTCTGAGAAAAATTAATTTGCTATGGTTTCTTACACTTTATATGACATTGTTTGAGAATAAAAAACTTACAAGGTTCACATTTTGGACAGCGTTGTTAAAGACAAAACTATCCTGCTTACATTTTTGAGCCTTTTACTTTTTCCGAAATCCAACAAGCGTGTCCAGAATTCTTCTCCATCCATCTTTCAAACAAGTATTTGTGGCATATGATTTTATGTCCTTTAAAGTGTATCTTGAGAAGACCAACGATAAAGTACACTGTTCCTTTATGACAGTGCCATGTAAAATATGTATGTGTGTTTGTGTTTAATTATTCAATGTTATCACAATATGTACATTTTTATTTCAATAATAGTGTTTAAAATTTCCAAATTCTGTGAATTATAAAACAAGGTTTAATGAAAACATCAGAAAAGAGTTTAAAATATTGCCACAATAATATCCTTAAAATGCAAAAGAGCATTATTTGTAAGTGTTCAGTTATTACCACAATAAATCAGTGTTAGCTAACAGAGCTATTTATTTTAAAAGCAAATCATCTGAATTCTTGGTAAATTTTTATAATATACTTTATCATTAATTCGATGAAATCCCATTTAAGCTTTATGTTCTTTTAATATACAAGCCCAAGGATAACACATTGCCCTATGTAGTAACTTGTAACTAATGATTTTTTTAAAATATCTGATTTAAATTTGAATTTTAATATTTAAAAACACAAGTTCTTTCAAGTCTAATAAGCTAAACCATGTAACAGCTAATTTTATAGCCTGAGTTATCTTTGATGAATCCTACTTTTTATAGCTACAGTTTTTGTCTCCTTTCTGGGAACTTTTTTTGAATGATAAATACTACTGGGAAAATTTTAGAGTTAATATGTATAGCAAGGAAGGATAGAAGTTTTGGTAGAAGCACAAGGTATCTGAGCAATCTTGCACTGTTCGGCAAATCGTTACTCAATAACGGTTGCCTTTGCAATACTCCACTGTAAGGACGCCTGCAGTGATATTGTCAATGCTAATTAATGTTAGTGCCCATGCCATCTCTGTTTAAAAAAAGAAAAATAAAGGAAAACAAACAAGCAGAAAGCATAAAAAAAATAAAATCTATCAGTCAAGAAGACCATTTCAAAGTATTTCATAATCTTTGGCTGCGCAGCACATTTATAGTAGCCACTCATATATTCATGTTTGTTAAAAGTAGTAAAGAAGTGTTTTATACTGATTGCTATTTAAACATTAGCTGATGTACAGAGATGCTTCACTGTCCATCACAATGAAATTACTGCTATAGCTGGAGGCTATTTACAAGCTTAAATTTTGATAAAGGCAGTCAAAGACATTTCTTTGTCACCAGTCACCTGAATTTCAAGTCCATTTTTTTCCAAGGCGTGAAGGTGTTAGAGCCTTTCAAAGAAATATTTGACGGAATCTCTTCAGGATTTTCAAAATAATTTATTTCATACGGTAGGCTTAGCATGGCTGTTACCCTTCAAAATAACAGCATTAGCCAACTTTCTTGGTATTTATTTCAGGTGCCTTGCTTTTCCCCCCCATATTGGGAATTGAGTTAGTGCTGCATTACTGTTATGGCTTGCAACATCTGCTTGCCATTTTGTTTTCCCTTTCCTTGAAAAACAACCTTCTTGCCTCTCCTACATCTCCTGTCTCAATCTTGGTCTCAATTTTTAATTTGTTTCTGTATGCTTTTATTTCTTAACAGACCTCACTGGTCCTCCTTGTACATCTCTGCACTCACATATCCCTGCACGAAGCAAAATAATACTTGAATCTTTAGCAACTAGCCAAAGATCAACTAAAAAAATTTTACATTGTTCTGTGTTAATTGTACTTTTGAAAATCAAATTTCTGCAGATTTTCTTTTGTTGAGGAAAACAGTGAGATTACATCAGTGTAAATGCCTGTGAAATAATTGTAGTCACTAGGCATAAGGCAGAGCAACATCCAAAGCCAATGAACCATGGGGGTCTCAGCAGCTATTTATAGTATCTCCTACTTAAAATTTATGTAAGGATTTTCCCTGGGGCCTTCACAGTCCTACGGTTTTCAACATCAAGCAAAATAATTATAGATTACTCTTACCCGATAACCTCTCCAGAAGGACTGAATTATTATGCTTGCTTCTTCTTCTGATATAAGGAGAGAGAGGGGAATAGGTGGCCTAGGACTTAAAAAAACAAATGTTTTGTAAACAGCCTATAAAATATTTTCTTCCCTAACATACTGTATATATTTTATAAAAAAGAGAACCGTTGCTCAGGAGCTTGAAAGATACAATTACTTATTGCTCCAAAGATAAATTGTGCAAAGAATATCCCCTCTAAAAATACATTCTGTGCTATTTATACTACAATTATTTCATCTTTAAAACAATAATATACAAATAGCACATCAAGCACAGTAATCTTTCTTATTTTCCTACATAGATTTCAAACTCCTACTATTATGGTAAGGTTTGAGGTGGAGGTGAGAGAGGGCAATAGAAGCCGTTTGTAAAGCAGAGGAGGTTTTAGTGTGCATGCAACAATGAACAAACTTATGACATGTTACATTTATAACAATTATTAAATACACAGAATGAAAAAAATATCTTAGTACATTAATTTACATTATGATTTTACTTAAAATTAAGAGGTACTGAAAAAATTAATGATTATCATATCTGCATGAGCATGGATCCATGTTTAGAAATGTCTAAACAAGTTCTTAAAACTCTGAAATTTTACTTTTAATAGCATATACGCATTGTTTGGTGATAAACAAAAGTAATACATATGCAAAGCCAACAATTTTCAGCCAAAATACACAGAAATTTGAAAGCATGTTTGGTGATTCTGTTGCTAGCAATTTTAAAGGGAAACACTCAAAACTATAATTACAATTCAGCCATCGCTAAAAAAGAACCTCAAACCACTATATCAAATATTGCTTCCCAAAAGCCATTTTCCATAGATGTTGATTTATTTCTCACACACAATGATCAGACAGGATCCAATAGAAAGGACAAGATAAAATTAATTTATATAGTTTCTTTTATAATAAATGTAATTCAAAGCTAACGAGCTACAGGGCAGTAATGTTGCAACTCATGAAAATACCAGTTACAAAGAGCAGACTTGGCACAGCTTTGGAATGGCTGCTAAGAGCAGTGGGACAAGTCCGCATGGGGCACAGACTGAACACAGCTTTGACATGGAAGACCAAAACATCATGAATTTGGATGCAGCAATCATCAACAGACACACGCAACCCATGCATGGCCATTTTTTAGAGTATTTATACTATAAAGACACATATACTGCAAAGACCATCAAATAACCAGCTCTTTATGCAGTCTTATATTTTCTGGCTAAAACATTACTTCTGCCATTTCTTTTGCAAATTTATTTTACAGTATATTACAGCTTAAGCTAGGAGGCTTGACAGCTTTCCTTTCACTTAATTTCATTCATATTAGTTTCTGCCCTAGTGAGCTTCCTATGCTCTCTGATGTCTTTCTCTTAGGGCTTGTCTGAAGGAGCATTTCAACTTAGAGCACAGTCTCAACTATTATCTAATGCTACACTGACTACACAGTTTGAGTCTGTGTACTCAGCTAAATCGGTCTCATCGTCATGTCAGCTGGGTTCTGGCCTACATTTATTTTAATGTGAAAGAAAACCTTGGTCTGTTTGGAAGAGTAGAAGTAAGACAAAAATAATAAGAAGTCTCTGCATTAAGCGAAATAGTTTTAGCTCTGTGAACATTAATTAGCATTTCTACTGCTCAAGGGAAAACATAAGTGCTGGACAAGCAAGGCTTCCTGAGCTAACTAACTGCTTCTTGTAATCAGATTTAAAAATATGAAGTTGGACTGTGCTGGTTTGGTAGATAGGCTTTCATCCGCTGTTCTATTTTTGATCTTTTTGAAAACCAAAACTTAGAGTGGGAAAATCACAGAAAGACCTACATATTCTACAGCACTCATATCAAAGACACTGAACTTTCTCTAAGAATGAGTACATCTCTAAAGAACAAACTGAGATTTCTCCTGAACTGCAAGGCTGGCTCTAGCATTAATTTGCTTTCATTTTCAAATTATAAAAATGTCTAGTTTGCAATCCAACACTCAATTTGAGAAAGCAACATAAAATGAAGCAAGAAACAGGATTTAATTTTCAGTATGACAGTCACTGGCAAATATCAATCATTACAGCAGGGCAGCTATAAAGAAGAGAATTCATGCCAGGTCCAGTTTTGTCTAAGAGAATATACGCAATTGGCTTCGGGTCAAATAAAAATAGCATCTGAGCAGAGGCAATCACCCCTCAGCAGTGAACTAGGAAAAGAGGGAATATGTCATTTGTGGCAGAAGACAGCTGTGTGCCTCCAAGAAGATTAAAACTGACAGCAAAAAGCACACTAACTATATTCTGGTTATTTAGTCTTCGATCACGCACAATCTTAAAAGCCCACACATTAAGCATATTGATATCTATTTTGATATATAGAATCAGATATATTAACATAATTTGAACTTGTAAAAGAGCATCAGTAAAATTATTTTTCTTAAGTATTCTATTTTACCCAATCTGAATAAAACAGACACTGACCAGAGGAAAGTTAAATTCCAGATACACGTTTCTCGCATTCGGAGCAAGCTTATACAGATCCTGACCATGTGAGATACTTACTAATTGTATTACATTATGCAGGTGGAATTTGGCACTCAGAAGATTTAAAGTAGACTTGCGTTAAATGAAAGTATGAACTATTGAAAAAGGTTCTTAGTGAAGATGTGTATCTCATGTCCTCATAAACAGAAACTGGGTTTCTCAATGAAATCTCAAGAATGGGAGAAAAGAGGCCCTCCAATATCTTGTCACCAAAACAGATAAGGTAACCTACAGACGTTTATAGTCACGCTGATGGACACTGTATACAGTCAGTATTTTTACACAGTAATGTCCACAAGCTCCAATTGTCATTAAGTTCCAAATCTGTCCTACAAACTGAAGGTCTGATTCCTTTAGAGTTTGCTTTAGAAAACTCCTGTCTAGGAATACTGAAGCAACCCTAACAGCAGGAGTCAGGCCTTCTGGAGGCCTGTAAAATCCCATACGACAGCCACTGCCATATTAAACAGCCACAACCACTGCACCTTTAATTTGACTGTGATGGGTATTGTTCTTGAATATTTATATCAGGTATGAACACAGGCAATGACAGAGTCACTGCAAAATTTATAATCTAAAAGACAAAACAACAGACCAAAGAACAGGGATAAATACAAGATGTGCAAGTAAATGACCATGGTGATCTGCGTAACTCTTATAAAAAGGATTCTGAGAAAGTTTTTGGTTTGGAAACTACTCCAGAAATTCAGACACTGGTCCAAACAACCAAAAAAATTGGTCTGGAAATTTGTCAAAGTAGTTTTCTTTTCTATTTTTAGTATTTCTTATTCCTACTCAGAGGATCTAGAAATACGACAGCAGCACCTGCCTTCTCTAAGTCCTTCTTTTTACATGCTTGTCCAGAGTTGCAAAAGTGTACAACAATGAAAAAGTATTATTTTGATTCAAAACAAATGTCTCAAAAATCTCTGCTTATGGATACTATTAAGATCATTTACCCAAAAAGCATGAGAAAACGTTGTTTATAAACAGACACTCAAGTACTGATTTATCTGACCTGATATTTAAAACCAATTAGATATATTAATCACATATTACACTATCACTGTATGAGCCTCACAGGTTTACAGGGAAATATTCCCACAGACACTTGACAAAAATACCCTGGAGCTTTTTCACAGGTCAAACTGAGTGTGAACTGAGACCTTTCTTTCTAACATTGTAAGTTAGAACTACTGAACAGTCAGAAAGAAATAACTGACTACGGTTTTCTTTTGCAGTAATCTAAATGTGCTAGAATAAGAGAAAAGTATTTGGAGAAAATATAAAGTCTATAGGTTGTGAACAAACAAACAAACAAAAAAAACACAAAAAAGATGCAAAACATTGCAGTATAATAAAACTATAAAAATACACTCAGAAGTATTATCAAAGTGGTCATAGTTATAATATGCATACAACTGTTAACACACAAACTATTTATATACTTATTTACCTATTTATAATGAAGAAAAGACATGGTAAAAATAAAGACAATGTGGAACTAACATGAGAGAGTTGGTAAGTGGGGAGGCAGAGTCATATAATGCCGGAAGAATGAGGCTGAACACGGAAATGGTGACAAGTACACAAGAGGAATTAGAAGAAGCACAGCAAATAGTCTAGGTAGTGAGAGTAAGCCAAAACAATAAAAGACCAACTATCTTTTGTCTTCAGTTCTGCCTGAAAACTCTAGTAACTACCTTCCCCACTAATATGCTCTTGGCCTGGGCAGAACCTAACCATTTGAATGATAAAACTTGGTTCTCCTTCTGTGTGTCTGCAAACTTGCTCCATATTTTGCAAGTCACAATGTGTTGCCTCGGTTTTCTCTTTTGTAGGATCAATATTTATGTCTGTAAGAGTGTTTGTGGTCCTGGACTGAAGGAAACCAAACACAGACCTATTCCAAAGTCCACTCATGTCAAAGGGGAAATTTCCATCTATGTTTGTGTACTTCAGATCAGTCCCATATCCTGTAAACATGAAAAACTAACGGCAGCAAAAATAATCTCCAATTAGGGCTCTAACAGCAACATTAGGAAGATGTCATAAACCACTAACACGTTTTCAATTTTCTCATTGCCATTTTGACAATCTGCACATAAATTAAGGCAAGTTTCAACACTTGCATATGGATTTGTAGCCATAAAACCTCAACCTCATAAAACACCATTACACAATATAAGTATTTTGTACAGAAACTTTGTGCAATTTTCCAACACAAAGTTGTAGTTTTTAAGCCAAAATTTTCTCCTTCATTAACTTAGGTTCTGCCACATAACTGGAATGGCAATTCTTTACTTGGATCCACGTAGAACAACATCCATGCAAACATATTTGTTGGACTTTTCTGTTATTATAATTAAATGTACTGCTCATCACAACCCCTAAAAAAACACTAAAGCACAAATTATCAAAGAAAATGAAAGAAAATAAAGTAATAGAAATCAAATACACGCTAAACATGGCTGGTTTAGAGACAAACCAGTGAAATATAGCAGTGTGCAGAAAGCAAAGCCTGTAGAACTGGGCACATTACAAAAAGAAAGAAATCAGCCACCCATGCAAAATTACCCCTGCTGGCCATCTGAGAACTGACAATGAAGTCAACTGTAAAGGCAGCTGAGACCAGCAGGCTTCACGTAATTAAAATATTGGGGAAGAAGGAGAAAAAAATAAAATCAATGTATATATATGCATATACAGAGATATTTGGCAAAAAGCCACTACTTCAGATTCAGTAATCATTTATTTATTTATTTATTTATTATCTACTTCATTAAAGCCACGATAAATTTATTTTCTCTGTATCTACACATTTGTTTTGATACACACAGATAGATTAAACCAGGAAATGTGTCCTTCTGAACTGAGGATCAAGTAGATACCTCTATGTAGAAAATAAGAAAATGCAGATAAAAAAATTATTGCGAATGAATGTTTATTTATACAATACACCTTCAGTTCCTGTTACCCCTGTAAAATATGCCTACAAAGACTGATCCTCAACAGCCAGGAAAACATGTATGCTTATTCCTAACCTAGATGCATAAACCATTCTCTTTCACCAAATGTAAGGACTGAAGGTGAACTTGAGCAATACTCTCATATTATTAAATACACATAACATAGACTTTTATGACATCAGTTTTTTTGATAGCAGTGGAATTTTTATTTTATTTTTTTCTTCATATTTCTTTCATTAATATGCTAAAGAAGGTTGTGTAATGATACTCCCATGACACTCAGAATGAAGACTCGGCCTAAATATGCCAGAAATGTAAAATTTAAGAGGGATCAGGACATAAAAACAGATCACTCTCTTCCCCTGTCCCTGACCCAGAACACAGAGCTTGGTTACTTGCGATGGAGCTTCACTGCTATTCAACCAGGAACACCACTGGAAAACACTGACAAAAGGCAACTGTGTTGCTCATTAGCATATTTATAGGAGTATAAAACATTCACGGCTCTAGTTCTATTTACCTTACTTGGTTATATCAGCAGTCTGGAATGGAGGAATAGGGACATCAGTACGTATCTCAGAAAAAAATTTTGTTACTTTCTCAATAAAACTCCAGTTTCCTGTTCTCTGAAAGATACAGCTGTCCTTTAAGACAACAGAAATGTTTTGTGTTCTCCTGGATGTGAAATGTAGATTACCAGTCAGTGTCGAGGCTGCTCCTTCTATTGCTTTTGAAATCTGCTTCAGAAATCAAGGATTCCCAAGGGATATAATATTTTGACAGTGCTACTATCATATACAGAACCCAGTGGAAGACAAGATAACTATACCAAGGCTTTTATTTACTGATATCAGAGCAATTACTATAAATACTAAAGCTGGAAACAAATTCAAATTGTAAAATCACCTACAGTAACCAGCTTTTGAAAGTACACTGTTTCCACTTAAAATTCTGGAAACTGATGTGCATTTGCCTCTCCTTATAAAGGGAAAGTAGGCTGCAAGATCTCATTTAGAAACACATCATACAGAGAGTAAGGCTCATAAGACTGTAGACTTGACTATTCTTAAAAAAAAAAATTGAGCTTCAAAGAAAAAACTGGAGGCACTGGAGGAGAGCCAAAGAAGTCACACTCAGGTATGGAATATATTAGAAAAAAGGTGGATCTCTGATAGAACAAAAATTTATCCCTCTGGGCTTTTTAGTTTTGGCTTTTTGGTTTTTTGTAAGCATGAAGACTGCTTTGCACTGATAAATCCTATTTTAAGACAGTATAGAAATGTATTTCTATTTAACAGACCTTTAAGAATGCTTTCCAAATTTAGACAAGTAACTGAAAAAGCAACACAGGAGTTTACCCCTTAAATTTTCAGCAACTTCTTTTTCTTTATTATACCACCTAAACAGTTGGGATAAGGATGTTTCCCATCAAAATTTGACCAGCACCTTTTAGCATGTTGTCACTTACACATTCATAAATACTGTTAAAAAAAGAAAACTCCTTTACAAATAAAAATGAAAATGACAATAAAAAGCATAGAAGGATATAATAATAAACTATTTATGATACTTCCAGAATGACATAATAAAAAATTCTCTCATTTTCATTCTTATTTAATCTTGCAATCTCTCCCTTTGCTCTCATAATGCTTACTTCATAAGCAGTATTTGTTAAGAAATCTGTAATTTTAAGATAAGGTCAAAAAAAGTTGAGTTTTGATAATAATTTTAATAATTACTATTTTTAAAGGACTAATTGCTTACAGGATTTAAAATCAAATGTGTATCAATTTAAGTAGGACTTTGACACTTCAGTGTCCTTGTGGAGCTGTCACTACATTATTTAGGAGCACAAGTACTAACAGAAGCTATGAGTCATTCAGGCTGTGATTCCACAGAGTATTTCTCCTGTTGGCAAAGCTGACTTAAGCAGTTCCTGCCACCACCTCTATATCTTACCAGCTCATTTGTTTTCTTCACCTTGCCCTGAGCCCTTCATTTTAATCCTTCATTTCTGCCAGTACAAGAGTTTGTCGGACCACCAGGCAAACCAGATGGGAGAAATTATTTATATTTTAAATAGTTATACAAACCCGCCTCACACATTTTGTTGGAGAGATTTCTAACTCAAGAGTGTGTCCTTCATCAGAATACCCAAGCATCCTAGCAGACAGGGTGATATTAGGTTGCCCATAAGCAGGTTGGGATGAAGAACAGGAGACAGCAGGGAACCATTTATGTCAGGTTTACTTCCAAGAGAAACATTTGTAAAACTATGATCTTAGATATTTAACTTTGGTACAAATATCCATCCTCACAATTCAGTGGTATCAAAACTGCCTTACTAAATAATGGCTCTCTGGTGTGCTTAAGAAATGAGTATGACAACCTCACTGCAGCTCATAATCAGTTACAAAATTTTCTGACTTAAGTGGGTATCTCATTGGCAAGACCTAGCGATCTACAGAAGGAAACTGTTAGAAATAGTCCCACCAGTGGTAGTTTTGAACAACAGTGGCTGGACAATATGATGCAGTAGCAAGTACCTGAAGGTATCGAAGTTGAGATGAAATGGGTCACTCTCCAACTATGTCCATCTCTTACTGCAGAAACTTCCTACACAACTTTGACTTCATAACTGCTTCTAAGATAGTCAGTTAACTGTTCATGCCACAATCACCAGCTTGTCTCCAAAGCTCCTGTCAAGGAGCTTTCCTCTGAATCAGTAACTCAAGGTTCCAAATTTCACATGACAAGTTCAAGAAAGCTCAATTTCCACTTACATAATGTAATGAAGTAAACATTTCTACAAAGGTATTAATCTCCAAGTTTTTCCTGACCACCAACCTACCCTCCAATGAAGTTTTCAAATTTAACATTTTCTTTAAAACCTGACCTCCGTAATTTTTTTAGTCTCTCACTGTAGACTATTACTTCACTTTCTTCTTTTCTCACACAACAGCTACGTTTTAAAACTAAATGCAGTCTCAAGGACAGTAGCATTTCTTTCAAAACTACTGTGTAGCTTGGTTCTACATGAATAATGTGGAATATACGATTGGGGCTGCCAAAACAAGTGTTCATTTCTCAGATGCAAAGTCATAAATGTCTGCAGAAATGTCGAAAAGCATCCTGACGCCAAGGATTATTACAGGTATTTTTAAAACAGCTGCTTACAGTTAGAGGAAGAATTTCCAGATCATCTATATATCCTCAAAGATTTCCATAGTAGGAAGCAGCATTGAAAACATTGC
>JAHREE010000169.1:6445733-6473327 GCA_033628505.1 Tringa tobata | reverse complement strand
CGTTGTTTGAACCCCGCCACGGCTGCGGATACACGCACAGTGTGGCTCACCTGGACTTTTTTAAAAGGATCTTAGGAGGGCGCCTTACAAGAGGCACGTGAAGAAATCCCGTGGATTAGTTATTGATTAAGAGATGGGAAACCAAGTCGAAATAAATAGGTTTCTCAGCAAAGGCAGGAACTGTCACCGGGTCCCAAAGGCCTCTCTGCTGTAATTTGCTCGTAGGCTTAAATGTCCTGGGAAAGGATGTGGATAGCAAGGAGGAGAAACTGCAAACAAGCAAATTCAGGGTAATGACTAAGGTGCCTTGAAAGGGTCTTATAATGCTAAGTAGGCGGTAAAGTGAAGTTCACTGTTAAATAAGTGAAAAGTCCTACATACACGGAAACCCACCTCAACTATATTTACCGGTTTATATACGTGTATATGCCTTGTCATTCAGGAGAGAGCGGGTAGATATTTCTGTCAAAGTGTCATGCTTGGCAGCTGTCAAAAAGACAAATTGAAAGTTACAAACTAACTAGGACAGCAATAGGAACAAGACAAAAGAATCACTTCCTCACCACTCCAGTAGATCTTTTCAGGGCTGCCGTGCAGTTCTGATTCCCTCCCATCACAGAAAGCAGACTCTGAAATGGGGAAAAGAGTGCCGGGGACAATGTGAGATACGGGATAGTTTCAGAATAAAAGAAGACCAAATAGACTAGGACTTGCGCCATCTTGTTGAAGCAGTGCGCTAACATATCTTCATTTCATTTTTTAGAATGATAAAAAAGAAAAAGAGAAAAGAAGTTCAAGTGGAACCTGTACAGGAAAAGAAAAAGGTGAAAAGTAGTAGCCATATTATCATTAAAATTGAGGAAGATGTTCAAACTGTTATTAAAACTGAGGGTGACGGCCAGCTTAAGACAAAAACAAAGGTAAGGAAAAAGGAAAATTTAATAGAAGATAACTCTATAGATCAATTAGAACTGAAGAAGAAGAAGAAAAACAAGAAAAAGAAAGTTGAATCTGAATTACTGGAAGAAGCACCTTCAGAAAGCTTTATGAATGTAGAAGGCCATCTGGATTCAGAAGCTCAAGAAGAAATTAAAACCCTCAAAAAGAAGAAAAAAAAAGTTCAGTGTCATTCCTACTTATCATTGGAGAATAATGAGAGTAGTGATGCAGAGCTTTCAAATCATCATACAGATGGTACCAAGGAAAATGAATTTGCTTTTAAGAAAAGTAGAAAAAATACTGCTTTGAATTTGGAATTGGATGATGAAGTAACTAAGACAAAAAAGGAAATAACTAAGAAAAAAAAGAAGAAAGACATTTTTTCTTTTTCATTAGAGGACATCCAGGACAGTGAACATAAACAGTCTGAAAAAGTTCATAAAAAACCACACAAATACATTTCAGAAGAAAAAGCTTTTACTGGCGAAAACCATGGAACAGATATTATCCAGAATGATGGGGAGAATTACGTGAGAAGAAAGAAGAGGAAGAAAAAGAAAGATAAGTCCAACTCCTTTTTACCACTAGCAGATACTCAGGACAACATCTATGGAGTTCCTGACAGCCCCATTGCATTAAGTGACTTCAGCAAAAGGCAAAGAAAGAATTTCCAGGAAACTGCATTCACAAATAGAGGGGAAGAGGACATGACTGAGAACTCTGAAAGTATCAGAGAGACCAAGAAGAAGAAAAAGAGAAGCAAAGATGTTTCTTCCTTAACATGTGAAGATGACCAAGGCTACCGTCACAGAGCTCCTGATAAGCATTGCCCTGTACAGCAAGAAGTTGAGTCTGAAGAAAAACAGCTTTCTGGAAAAAAATCCAGGAAGCATATCAAGGATAATAATGAAGTAATTGAGAAGAAAAAGAAAAAGAAGATTCAGAAAGAGGAGGAGGAAACAACATATTCAAAAGTTTTTTTAAGCAATGACAGTGCATCTAAAAGCCAAAAAATAATTCTACTAGAAAGCAGTAAAAAGAACAAAGAGAGTGAAATGAAGCGAGCTGAATGTGTCACGGGGGTTGTTGTAGATAAGGTATTATGCACGAACAATCATATGTTCTGTGACAAAAAAAGGAAAAAAAGAAAAAAAGAAGTACCACAGGACTCTGCTGAAGAACCAGGTTCAGAAGCAAATACAAAAAAGAAAAAGATCAAAAGAGAAGACACTGCAAATAAGGCACTGGTAAGTTGTAAAGAAGAGCGTATCTTTGCGCCCTCCTGCTGAGGCATTGAAAGCTTTCTAGGCAGGCAGTTTCCTGTTCTGCTTGTTCAGACCCATAGGTTACATTTTGGTTTTTGAGAAGCAGGGTCAGCTGAGCTGTTGATTTCAGCATGTAGTAGTTGTGAAACAGGGGTAAGTGTTCTCAATGACTCCTGCTTCAGTGTTTCAATTGTGAAAGTGTGTAAATCACATACTAGAACAAACAGCAAGTACTGACACAAAAAGAAAACTAGTATGTACAGTCAGATGCCTTTCTGTCCCTTTTTAAGTTGCTCTTAATTCTGTGGAGACAAGATGGGCCTAACAACAAGAAGTAAACCTGCATGAGGGTGGTGACCAATTACAATGGAAAACACAGCAAATACTTTGCAAACAATTAAGGAGAAGGGTGTAGGGTGATGCATGTTTTGTTTCTCTTCCCTGTATTCAGCTCTGTCCTTTAATAATAAAAACTACTTCAGAGAAATTCTCCTGAAGATTGAAAAGTTTGGGTAAATCAGTCCTAGAGAAATCTATCTAGTTCCTGCCAGGCTGAAAGACACTGCTGTAATAAATGGCTGATAACCTGGACTTCATTTTACTGTGCCATTTTCTAGTCTCTAGTGTGTCATGTGTCACACACATGATGCATGTCTTGAAAAATCCTCTGTTGGGCTTCTGCAGCAAGCAAAAGAGTAAGTTTTAAAAGAGAATGTGGAGCGATACCCACTTAATACCGTTTTCCCCACTGCATGCCATTGCAGTCAGCTTGGGCAGAGTGAGGAGGAGTGAGGACTCGGTTTACCTCTTTGCAGTTGTTTGCTTGCAGAGAGCATAATCCTACCATGTGTGACTGCGCTGCCCTTCCATGACGCTGGGAGAAGACTGGCACACCTCCAGACAGGGGTGATTTTTGCCACGCAGTAGCCGTCAGCCGGTCAGCGACGGCTGTGAAGCAGCAGGGAAGGGGGTGCCCCCTTCCTCATCTGCCACTTGACCTTCAACAAAAAAAAACAACAAAAAGACATTGCAGCTGTTTGCAGAATCCTGTCACAACAGTTTTCCTGCTTGTTTTAAGAGATCTGAAAAGACAGTACCAGGCCATCTAGAAATAAATTGGGGCTTGTTTTTAGGTTTTGGGTTTTTTCTTTCATCCGAGAGAATGAGCTCTCCTCATGGCAGACTGTTCTCACATTTTTAATGGTGTGTGTACTTTGTGTGTGTGTGTGTGAAATCAATGTATAAAAGGTAGCTTTCGAAAAGTAGGTAAATTATTCATGGCTTTAAATAAACCTGCAAACCCTCAAAAAAGTAACAGCAGCTTCTGCTGACAGAAGTACGTTACAAATCTTTTCCTTGTCTTAGTGTTCCCTGGCTATTTCATGCTTGGATTATTGTGGTAGCAGTATCAATAGATCTTCACTTTGGCCACCTTTTCCAGGCTGGTCTAAAGCTTATGGCTTTAATTTACCATTATCCTGGACTTACTACTTATCCTGTTACACCACATGCCCAAAAATCTTATCCTTATTACAAATTTGGAAAAGAAAGGCTGAGAGCAATGATCTAGAAATGCCAGTCAATGGGAGCAGAAGCTGCTGAAGGGCTGCGGTTGGTGGCAGAGTTATCGGTGTCTGGCTGCCTATGGACTCTCTTACTGATTTACCTCCTGTCCCTCCATCCCTGCCGGAGCTGCTCTGTCTCCTCACATCAGATCCCCAATCCTCACTTTCCTCCGTGGAACTAACGTGCTGTTTGCTGCCATTGTAGGAGACACGTTATGTACATGTCACGCCTCTCCCTGTGCTCTTTCCACACTGGAAGCTTCCTGGGGACCATCATCTACCCTGCATTTGTACAAGATGGTGCACAATGCAGCTGCCTCCCGATTGTTTGGGGTTCGGTTTTGTTTTTTGAAGTGGCTAGTTGGATCAACAAGCCTCAAGCTTGTCCTGTGCCTTCAGAGGGGCCATTAGCTTACCACCAAATTTTTAATTTTTTTTTTAACTTTCACTCTTTCCATCCCTTTTTTCAGGTATAAATTTAAACTTTTATAAAACAGTTTCACTGGAAGTGACCCTGTCTGCAAATGTTACTGTATGTGCAAGTGATGTTGGCAAGTCCCTTTTAATGTGTGAATTTAAAAAAATTCTTTTATCCTCTTTGTTAAAAAAGGGTATCTTCCTTGGGGAGAAAGTCTCTCCATAGACATACACAGGTTTAATTGCCATTTCCAGCTTAGATCTCACTGTTTCTTGCTCCAGAAGAGTACTACTGTATTGCTTAGTGTTTTTACTACTATCATGGCCAGAGCTGTGTAAATTCTAGCTAACCAGAATGAATAAAAATATTCACACAAGCCTTTTCCTGTTTTATAGGAACACGAAGATGATGTAACTATTGTGCAGGAAAAAAAAGGAAACTGTGATGAAATTAACATAGACAAGGTATGCTTTGTCTTAATTGTCTAAGATTTAAAGGAAGTCAGCATTTAATGTATGGATAGAATTTGTAACAAAAAACCTGCTTTGTTGCTTGCCTGTGCCAAGATTTCCCTAAACAGAGCTCTGCTTAAAATGTGCGTTACCTTCCATGGGTTAAGTCCAAAACATACAACTCCAGGCTTATTAGAAGCTTCTAAGTAGCTTATTAGGTGATACACAGGTTTCTTTGCCTCTCATCAATGCTGGCAGTTTCAGTGTAGCTGTTACCTGCAGTTAGAAGATTAAGCATATCTGATTGATACAGCAAAACGTTCATTTAAAATACTACTAGAATAATCACAGTTCTCGTGTTGATTGTGTAAAAGGACCACACGTAACTATAATTATCCTTGCAAAACTTTGAAGATAACTAATTATTTTATTCTTCCCTTTCCATTGTGAATTAAATTAACTGTCATTTAACACACAGAAGATAGTGTCTTGTGCTGTTTTTTCTGCATGCTAGGTGAGGCGGCAGGCTCTGCAAGAAGAAATCGATAGAGAATCTGGCAAAACTAAGGGTTTCAGTCCCAAAGTGGAACGGGTATGTATGAACTTAGACCTTGATCTGATGGAGATATTGTGTCCCAGAGCAAGTTCCTGAAAAAAGTACTGCAGTCTTTTTTGTATGTGGCTCAGGTACATGGCTTGGCACAACAGCTTTCTGACTGTAAATTTAAGGTCATGCTATAGAACAAGTAAGTACAATCCCAGAAGAGTCTAAGAGCTGACCAGTCAAGTCCAGCAGCAGTTGGCATTTTACAGAGCTCTAATTCCCATCATCAGTCCTCAAAACCAACATTTTCTCTGATTCCCCCAGAGAATGAGCCATGACAAATTGCTACAGAAGCATTTTCTGCTTAGTGTGAAATATAAATAATTCTAGGCTATGGATATAGCAGTCCCTGAGTTGTATCTGAATTATCTGGAAGACTGCAGACATTCAGAAACAGGGGGTGCTCAAGGAAAAGTAGAAGGGGATGACAACTGATAATACGTGTGTGATATTTACAGCCAGTCCTTTCCTGTCTTCTACTTCTTTCCTCCACCTCTTTGAAAGATGATTCTTTATTCTTTGCTTTTGCATCCTCCTCAGCCTGCCTCCTGACAGGTTTGCAGTAAGGTAGTGGGAGCTGCTGCAGTGGTGTTTAGCAGGGGTAGTAAGATTGAGGAGGAGAGAAAGCTTTGCTTGTAATTCAAGATTCTTGGTTGTTTTGCAAGACTGCCAGATGCCTAGAAAGTCGGAATATACCTCAAACAAATGCCAGAAACAACTCCTGTAAGTTTTTACATAGAGGGAGGCAGGCTCCAATAGCTCTGGAACTGCATCTATCTAATAGTCTCTGAAGTCATTTAGAGAAATGACATCCTTGGCAGGGGATCTCTGTTCTTCAGTGCTGATCTGTCTCTGTTTAGTCCTATGCAGCAGAATAGAAGCTATGAAAACTAATTAATCAGCTTCACAAAGAGTGAGCTGGAAATGCTGCTGCAAGAGCTGTGTGGTGCCTGCCAGCAATTCACTTTAAAAAAATTACAGGGTTTGACAACCCATAATTATTTTTGCATCTGTGCAGATGTCTCCCATTCCAAAGGGGGGGACACATATGTGTGTACGTGTGCATGCGTCCGTGTCACAGACCTGGACTTACACAGCAACTTGTCTTTGAGCACGGCAAAAATACTAAAGTATTATAGATAGCTTTCTTTTAATGGCAGGTATTCTGGCCTGTGATAGTGAATGATACTCCAGCCTTGTGTTTTTTTAACTTAAAAAAACCTGCTACAGCTTGCCTGCAATATTGTGTAGCATGCTGTGTGTTATGTTGGCTGTCTAGTGGAGAATGACTGTTTCATGCAAGCTACAACTGTTCAGTTGGAAGGATTTCAGGCTGACATAAACACACCACTAAACTCATGTTTTTTCCTTTGATGTAGCCAGCTCAGTCTGTTTAATTAACAACCAAACATTCCTCTATTTAATATCACCTCTCCTTTTAAAGAAAAAATTGGGAGTAGCAGTCCTGCCAGAATTAGTTACAAATGACTGCACAGCTCCTACCTATAGCTCAGGAGTCAAATAAGATCCATAGATAATGAAGCCTTTCTTAGGTAAGCCAAGTTCGTAAGCTTTGTAAATCCTACGGTGTATCTTAGGTTGTCCACAAACAAACAGCCAAATTCTGATTTTACTTGGACGTTACCTCTATTCTCAGAAAAGAGCCAGTATCTGCAGAAACAAATCCTGGAGTGAACTAGTTCAAAGAATCCAGTGAAAGGCAGAGTTAAGGAATGGCAAAGTGCGAGGGAGGGGACGCTTTAAGAGTCCTATATTTAGACGTGTTGGATAAGGGTATGCTCTCAGTTTTTGCATCCTTGCAGTATTAGTGGTAATTAGTGGGATAAGGATGCAAGTATTACTTAAAGCATATGCACAAGATGGAAAACTGTCTCCAAAACTAATCTAACAAAACACTGCTGAAAACAACAGCTACCTAACTAGGCGCTGGGAAAATAAACGTTAAGAGTGTGGAGTGACAGAGTGAAAGAGGATTAAGTCTGACAGTTATCTGGGAGTCAGAGGTCGGGTAACGTCTGACTCTTTGAGCTAGGTGAATATTACCCAGAGAGCACACAAGTCAAGATTCCCAAAGACGGAGGGAAAGGCAATTCTAACAGTGCATTAAACCCTGTCTCCAGGTTAAATGAACTGAAATGCTAACGAAGATGCACTCATGCAGGGTGATGTCATACTTTTACCATGTCCTTTGAGAGGTACTGCCCGTGGAATGACTGCTTCCCAGCTTTGGCAGCCCTGTCACGTTTCTGTAGCCGGTTCTGTTCTCACACAGCCAGAGATTGTCTTCCTCGGTCTTGGTATTGTTTAATTTTAGTTTTAACCTGGTTTTGCTTCACAGGGTACAACGTTCGGCCAGTGGAGTACAGCTGCTTTTCAAAGTTCTGAGGAAGAAATGAAGTTTTTTAGACTGATGGGTGGCTTTAAAAAGGGCTCTGTGCCCATCCAAAATCTCTCAGCGACTACAAACAAACCAAACATGGCTCTGAACAAAGAAGGGGAGGAGAAGTTACAGCAGGCTCTGAAGATGGAATTTGATAAAGCAATGGACTTGAAGCAACATAGAGGAATTGGTCTTGGATTTCAACCTGCTGCCAACAAAAAAGTATATATAGACAAATATACAACTAGATCTATAAAATTTGAAGATTAAAACTGAAGTAATAAAAAGAATGAAAATTCAACAGGCAAATTTATTTTCACTTTCTACATCTTTTTACTTGAAATAAAATACATAATGTTTGAGAAATTTGAGGCACTTTTAGTACAAGTTTTTAACTACATACGCCAGATTATGTGGAGCTAGGCCCTCACTTCAGCTAAACACTTAAGTTTTTGAAACCTTTACAATGTTTTCTACAAGGCAAGAGATGGTGTCCTTCAAAGGTTGGATATACGGGCAATGCCTGCAACAAGTTGAAACACAGTAATTTTTTTTTTAAAATGTTGATTTCATAAATTTTTTAGCTTCATCATAGTGATTCAAAAGGATTTTAGTGTTCTGTAAAATCTTCACATTTTTACACTCAGTGAGTGATAAAAAGTGATGGTGTTTTACTTTGAAGGAACACTACTGGTACGCCTACAAATTTTATGAGGGGAGACTTAACTCGGAAAGTAGTTTCTTCTATCATCTTCATATCTATCATATTCATAATAATAGTGTGGAACATCCTGTATTTTGACTATGCTCTGGCAGTTGGATTTTCAAGCACCTGTTACCTGTAAAAGCAGGTAAACGCTTTCTGCACAGCAGCACCAAATCTATGGATCTAAACTTCCTAAAGTAAAGAAAGCAAGGTAATTCTAATAATGTGCTTGTTGGGTTCACTGTACATCAACGTGAATGAAATTTCTAACCTTTGGATTTTCAGACCACATGTACTGGCTTTTTAATAAGAGTACAAAATACGACACTGCATTTGTGTGTCACGTTCAGAATTCAAGGATCCAAACCAGTTTGTCAGTGTCCTGCTTCAAGTCACAAAAAGACAGTGAAAAAGCTGTGATGTAATTTATTACTGACTGTGCCGTTTGTTATGGGAGACAGTGTTGTCAAGTTTTAGTGTAGCTCTGGTTCCTAAGCAGAACAAGGTGACCATCTCTCATGTCCATACTTAATATAGTGTAACAGTGGCTGACTTAAAGCAGAACCTCACCCCCCAGAATTAGGTTAGTGTCTCTCCTTACCCACCTCATTGTTTTTCTGCCCAGTTACCTATCCTTTCTGATAAGCTCTTGCCAACTGATCTACTATATTTCTAGCTCTTTTAAGGCAACCTCAGTTTTCACAGTAGTCTTTTCCAGTGGACTGCTCCACCTGAAACCAGCTGCCTCCAACTGAAAATAGACTTAAAAAAACAGTAGTTGGTTCTGGTGCATTTTGGGCAACTCCTGAGAGGAAGTGAAAATTATGCAGACGCTCCAGCTTAAGGGGTTGCCCTGAATTCATTCCCATACCTGCAGGATCTGAACTTGCCTTTGAGGAAACCATCTCCTTAAGTGTCATGTAAAACCGGTACTACCTCAGGGTGAGGCTGTTTTACACCAGTGCTCTTAAAGCTCGGCAATAGGCTTCAGCTGTTGCTTTACTTAAATACAGGAACTTCTGTTCTGTTTTCTCTTCTGACTTAAGACAAATGCTGAATTCAGGCCCTCAACTACCTGCCTGGCAAAAAAAAAAATAAAAATAAATAAAATTAAAGGAACAGGTAGGAAAATTTCAACTAGTGACTTCATTTAGGAGCAGAGGGACAGCATGTACAGCTTTCTGCTGCAGAGCCAGTTTTGGATGGGTAGTGACTGGTCTTGCACTGCCACTGATGATGATGCTGAAGGTGATATTGGTCCTCACCTTGCCTGTGGATAAGGATTCACTTTCCCATCTAGAACTGCATAATGTATGCTGGTGTGTTGCTTAACTATAGCTTGTGGATGGCCTGGCACCTTACTCTTGATAATATTGTGCACGTGAAAATGTCATTGTTTGAGAAACAAGATCCATACCTGGGGAAAAACCATCAGCTTTTTTCAAGCAGTCAAACTTGGTCTGGCCTGATAGTTGCTATATACAGAAGAAAGAGGAGGTCTATAATAAGTAGTGATTTAACTAAAATTACTTTTGCTCTGACATGGAAGTAAGCCAAAAGTTTATTAGAGGGGTTATGTTAGCTTCTATGCTAGATGTTTAGAGTTTGCTCCTGATAACTATCCAGAGCTTTCTGCCTGTCCTTGAGCTATTTTTGCACTAATAAAAACAGTAGTAAAACATCTGAAAGCATTTCTCATGGCGGTCTTGCATCAATGAAGAAACCGAAGTTACACTACGCTCAAAAGACAACAGGCAGAAATTGTTGCCTGCACGGGGCAGAGGAAGGGTCGGGACCTTTGTAACTCTTCTGTAAGAGTTTCCATTTCACAGAATCTGGAATGACTCTGCACTGGCTTTAGAGCAGGACATTTGCCCTCAGAGGGCAATTTCTGCCGTACCACAGCTGCTTGGTGTGACCCACTTGAAGGTTTAGAGAGCTCAGAGTTTAATCCCATTTACCCAGTTCGTGGCTTTTGTTTCCAAGCCCAACAGGAAGAATTGTCAAAGTGCTGTTGAGAGTTGTTTTGTGCAGCTGCAGCAAGAAGGAAAGCTGCATTATAGTGGGACACGATAACATGCAGTACAATCATTTCATTATCTGTGCACACTTTATACAGAATTATTTAAGGAAAGTCAGTAGAATTGAAATACTTATGTACAAAAGGTTAGAAAGGTTCTGTATCAAGTCGATACCACTTCATAATTATTTTGTATTCCTGCAATTTTACTCTGCTTACATGTAAGTCTGTACCAGGACCAAAGGCTCTTATATCAATTCTTTACCACCTTAACACAAAATACGTATTTTAGATGTACCCTGCTTCAATAACCACTGAGAAGACAAACATGAAACAAGGCTAGCTTAATAATTTGGGTGGTATTTATTATCAGCTTGCTAACTCCTTAAGTATATGATTCTAACAAAACTGATTGCTTGTTTAGCCTTAACAAAATAAAATACTTTTCTGCAAAAATATATCTTAATATCCATATAAGGATTTAGCTCATTAAAATACTTACCATTAAGCAAAAGCAGCAGTAGATGCAAGGTCTCAACATGGTTCCTTACCGTGGGACAGAAGTGAGGAGAGTGAAATTTATTAGGTGTAATAGCAGCACATGTAACTAAATTCCCCAAGGGTAAGGTGATGAATTTGTATACGCAAAAACTCCTCCAGAACAAACGGATGAACTGCAAATTGTTTTATTCAGTGATACAGCGCACTTTGCGAATATAGAGTACTTTGCATACATTTCCATTTTCCTTTGCAGACAGCACTAAAAAATTCCTTCCATTTTACAAAACACCGTTGAGCTAAAATGAAAGCATAAACATGTCTGTGAAAATGTATTGTAGAAATTAGAACAGTAAGACCCTGGGCATTTTTCTCTTTTACTGGAACTGACCAAACAAATGTTGGCAGCGTCCCAAAGCAGAAAGATGACTTAGTAGCATTATTATATTGAAATGCTGCTTTCTATACAGAAGAAAGACTATTCTGCAGGTGGGATGAAGTTTGGAGGCTGTGACTTGATCCGTGCAGATTATCTTCTTCCTTTGTTGCTAAAATGACAACAGATTAGATCTGGAAAGGCTTTTGCAACCACAGAGGTTCAAAATACTCTTTACTGAAACAGAAATTCAGGTTAAATTATTGCACAGAACAGTTTTACCTGTGTCCAAGTAAATCTGTCACACTAAGTAAAATAAAAATACACTGAACTCCTCCAGGCAAAAATCTAGATCAGTGATTTCTGGCCTCGGCTACGTGCTCCCTTGTACAGATGACTCTGTGGAAAAGAGGCAGCATCAGGTCCTGGACTGCAGAGGCAGCCGAAGGGCCAGGTCTGTGAAGTGACTCATTTCAGGTTGTTTGCTTCGCCTCTTGATGTATTCTAGCGTTTTCACCTGGGTGTGAAACAAAAGATATTTTGAGATTTTTAGTGTCTTTGTCTTTTCTTATTTCATAGGCTATCATTTAATCTATGTCAAGGTATTTCAATAGACACTCTCATGATTTTCCTTAAAATATCACATTTCTCACTCCAGAGCTTGCTATCACATTTATCTTTCTTAAAGGCCCTGGAATATCCGCTTTCCAAGCTTACACCATGCTGTTCCTCAAAAAAAAGACTGTATTTCTCTTGAAAGAGTTTCTATACTGAAAAGAAGTTAAAGCACCCAACATCTCCAAGTTCTTTAATGTGTAAAATACCGTTAAAAGCGCTAGAAAGATACAGACCACTTGAAATAGGAGAAGCTGCCCATTCATGAAGAAGCATTTAAAAATAAGTTGGTTTTTAAAGCTCATTTAATTATTTTTTTTAAGAGAGCAACTTGTAAAGAGATTAGGTTTATTCAGATCAAGAAAATGTTACCTTTTCCCAAACGAGGAGCCAAAAAAGATCTTAAGTAAAATCTGTCTGCGTTACGTTTTCCTTACCATAGTCTTGGTGTCAGCAAAGCCATGTTTCTGAGCAAGGTTCCAGAGATTGACTGAAAGCTGGTTGAGTTTGTTGTTTCGTAGATCTCCATGAGCTAAAATAGTGTTAAAGAAATAGAGTGCCAACTGGCTCTGTCGCTTTAGGGTCTATAATGAAAAAAAATTCCTGTATTACCATATAATCATCCCAGAACATCCAGCGTAACCTCTCTGGGTTCTCTGAATTCTTAGAAGTGCAAGGGGCAGATATTTGTTCTGCAATACACAGCAATTACAGACACAATAACATGGGCATAATTTCCATGTTCCATTCAAAATGCAGCAAGTAGTGATAATCATGAATCAACCTAAGTTGCTGTAAATAAAGTGATTACACATCTATACATCTCATACCACTTTGGCACAGCACAGTATGTAGCTCTGACACATTTTTAACTCAAGACTCCCTACAATTGCATAGAAATCACCCTTCCACTGACCAACCTTGCACTTGCATCACCATGGCTATGTATTTTTTAGAGAGACCATCATCAATCTAGATTAATGCAACTTCAGGCTTTTTCTAGCAGTCTATTCTAATTTCATTTATTTAGCCAAAGACATTTTTTCCCTGCTATTCTTTCACTGAAACTTTGGTGATACCAACACATTTGCACCATATTTGCAGCTACGTTCCCTAAAATTGCTGAGGAGAGACGTTGAGAAAGACCGTGCCCTTCGGCCTCTGCAGAGTGGTTCTGGGGCACAGACAATCCCGTGCTAAGCTTACGGGGTACTACCACCCTGATTTGGGGTGAATGAAAAACAGAAGTAATTAAAATGCTATTGCAGATTCTGCCTATTCCTACAAAATAAGTTTTAAAAGGCCAAGAGGACCAATTATTATTGGATGCCTCTGAGAGGCAGTATTTGTTTATACTGCTTTGCTGCAGCTGTCCTTTGGTGTTTGCTCAAGACAGACCACTGATAAAAGCACAGCTCCATTCCACACAAACCACAGCAGCAGAGCAGTAGCTAGACCAAAACTGTCAGCTGAGCACCTCGATTAATGAACTTAACATTTCACTTTAGCCCTATCGGTTCATTACATGTTAGGGTAGGTAATATACAGCACTCAGATACGAAGTTACAAGAAGAAAGAGGCAGAGGTTGGGATACCGGGAGTGCAGGGATCTCTGTGACCTGTGCTCTCCTGACATGATACCAAAGCAGCCATCCAGCCTCTGTCCTTTCCCTAAGGGACTGAAAGTCAATTAATTTCCCTTCTCACTGCCAGCAGAAGAGAGGTCAGATGCTATTAATCAAAGAAATGGCACACACTGAGTTATCAGTCCTGCAGATAAATATGCAAAAGGAGAGGGCCATGCCATTAAAGAATTGGCTAACTAGGAAAGAGGACCCAGCATGCCCCAAACGAGAAGCATCAGACAGCTACTGTACGTATGTGACACAGAGTACATTTGTACACGCAGAACAAATGTGACCCATCAGAAACCGTGCACACACTCTCACACACACACTCATGCATATGCAATGCCCAGAGCCGCTCAAGATCCCAGGAAAAGTTCCCTAAGCACTAAATTAATTACACGAAACAACCAAGAAGACAGCTTTTCCTGTAACAGTTATCTACACTAGCAATTTCCATCCCAATAGCTCCAAAACCTGTTTATAGGCTAACACCACAACCATCATTTGAGAGCACTGAACTGTACTCCCTACCAGACAGAGAAATTCAATTGAACAGTCTACTCCAGCAGCAGTAACACAAAGAGCAGAAATACAACTCAAGGAAACAATAAAAGGGAAGGTAGTTATGCTTAAATGCTTGAATATTACTGTAGTATTTCTTTCGTAGAACTAACATCCTTCAGGGATAAACAGATATAGGATACAGTCAGTTAGTCCATGTTTTGCCACATTATTCACCAGACATAGAGCCTTCCACCGGCCACATCACCATTTATCATCCTGCATTAGCAAAATAAGGGGTTACCTATAATTTTTTTTCCCATTGACCATCTAATGTCTGCGTGCCTTCTGCTGAATACAAATTTCAAAGAAGTTCCTGGGAATTGCTCAGAGGTTTCCTCACAAGAAGTGGGACAGTTAAATTATTGGGCAGAATGCAAAAGCAGCAGTACTCCAGTCTGAGTATCAACTAGCGGGGTTCTCCAGGCAGCATCAATGCAAATACAAAACCCATTCTTGAAAATAAGGACAGCATTTTGACTAATTTGAAACACATGTACTTCAAAAAGAATCAAACTTCAAAGAGGATCTAGGAACACATTGAAGAGATGGAAGGATGAAACGCTCACTGACTCTCATTGTACTGGGGTAGGTGTAACAGACCAGATTTTGGCATCTTCTCATCAGTTACAGTAACACAATGTGAAGTGAAGGGAGAGGCAGGCTCAGGTATGCAGTAAATCCCACCACATCTGAAAACGAGCAAGAGGAGTCAGACAAGGCTTCACATGATGCTGAACAGGAGTGTTTGTGTAACGTGGCATGGACCTCCAGCTCGAGGGAGACATCTCTGCCAGCAAGCTGCCACGTCTACTGACATAACTGAGACTGAATTGTGGGTGGCACTCCAACCCGCAGGAGGTGTACACAGGCAGCAAGGAGAAAGCAACGGCTCAGCTATTTGGCAACCACGTACTCCATGGGACTAGCAATTCCCACACCAAAAAGAATTGCCAGCCTTCAAGACAGCGCATTTTCCATAGTCTTTGGAATAATGCTGATGACAATGAAACAAATAACAAACTACATCACCCCAGAACTTGACCCCCTTGTGTCCTAGCCCCTCCACCAAAGTGCAGAGCAGTGTCCAAATTTCATATAGCACAACAGGAAAAAAAATCAGGATCTTTCGTGCAATGGACCATGTAACTTCATATTTCACAAAATTCTGGCCAGCAATTCAAATACTCATTCCTGCCTTTCAGAGACTTTTGCCAGACACCTATGTCATAAGGATACCTTGAGCCTTCTGTTAGAAAAGCATTTAGAAACGTTACTCCTCTGAAGGTCCGTAGCCTGCTGCTGCTCCCGTGCACAGCTTTCAAATAACTGGCTCTGACACTTGTGGCAGCACAGACCTCGGCATGGGCTCTAGGGCTCCTCCAAGGTACCAAGTCTATCAGTCGAGGCCAAGTCTCCGTGCTGATACAGCATCTGTTTGCTAGCATTACCTGAACTATCTAGCCTGAAATTAATCCCAGGACTACTGTGATGCTGGTGGTTACATCCTTGTGATCCAAATCTAGATATTGCTAAAGAAAGCCATGACAGGCAGCCTTGCGTTCCCTTAAAAGCTCTCACGTGAAGCCCTTTGGGAACCTTTTAACATCTGCTAGTTCACTGGAAAAATCACAAACTGCATGGGGCAGACAGGTTCTCAAATCTCTCATTACACAACTTTCCTAACGTGGAATAAATGAAGAACCTAGCACCAATGGCAGCTGATACAAGTTCGTTCATAATCAAAGGAAATAATGATTTGAGAAAACACCAAGAATTCATATACCACACAAGACGATGCATATTCCTTATTTCACCACTCCTCTAGCACACTGAGATGGTCAGAAGAGAAAATGCTTTCTTTTGGATATAATCCTTGAAAGAGCAGTCCAGAACCTCGTTCTACAGTATTCAGAGTCTCAGAGACAGCTTCTGCTGGCTCAGGGTGCACTATCACACCTCTTCGTTAAGACAGGCTGAAATATTTCACTCCTAGCTCTACACTGGCACCATCTCTAGGTTCATCTCTATTTCAAAGTCCTTAATCCACAAAGATGTGCTCCATGTTGAGCCAACGGTTCATGGAGGACCAGACCGTACCTTGCAAAAAGCCATACTCAGCACTCCTGCTGTAGGCCATTACCAGAATCCCAATTTATTTATTTTGGTTTCTACCATTTACCAAGTATCTTACAAACATGCAGAAACAATGCTCCAAATCACACTATTTTTAGTCTATAAGCTCCACCAGCATGCCAGAGATCATGGTGTAATAGAAGGATTAACATGGGATTTAGGACTCTCCAACTCTGAGCGAAAGAAGTGGAGTCAACATGCACCCCACCAGCCAGAGCTCTTCATCGCAACGCACCCATCCTCTTGCTGAGCCATCAGTGGGCAAATGTGCCAAAACAGGCACCTCCTGCACCTGCAATGTCTTCTGGAAACTGCAACTCTTGCCTCCCTCCTCCCAAAGAGGAACAAAATGTTTAACCACCTTTAGAAAATCTTGGCCAAGGACACAAATTTCTTCAGGATGCATAACCTCTTCTCAATTTAAAACATACCCACGAACAGTGAACTATCTCCAGCTCTGCTTCTAGTTTAAACACATGTGAAATCAACTGAAGTTTTTATAAGCATATATAAAATAAAAAATCAGTTGTGTTGATAGGAAAAGCCTCAAAAGCACATCCAGGAATTGCTTTCTACTGTTCCATTTTTGATGCTTCCAGTATCTAGTAGTACATGGGAAGACTGCCATCCTAATATGGCACTGCCAAGGATACAACAAGACGCTCCTAATGGTTTGGATTAAAAGTAATATTTGAATCAAACATACTCCATCTGGACATTTATCACTGAGTAGCAAGTGGCAAGGTATTCACATTCCTAAGAAACCTGGAGCATAAGATTAGTCTTCCACCCACACAAAGGCAGGGAGGATTCACTGATACATGCTCTGATGACCAGAAACAGCTTGAACTTTACAGGACTGTCCAGAACGGAAAATTTCCATTCAAACACATAAATGAAGCATTCTCTAATACTGTGAAAAGACCGTGCAGTGTTAACATAAGATACATTGTTCTCTTCCAAATTGCCATTTTGGTGAAACCATTGTATTCTGAGAAAAAATTATTTTCTTTTATAGCTTTTAAAGGAAATGAACCAATAAAATCCCAGAATCATGAGAGGCTTGTTCATTTAAATGAGCAGCCAAGCAGATGAATAATAAAAGGTCACCAACACTGAAGCAATCCAAATACCACAGTGATTTTATGATTGGTTTTACTTTAGCACAAATGGAGGTCTCTGACAATATGGCCGTCGCCTCTATTTCCTCAGCAACAACAGCATCCTCAAAAAACTATTCAGTCTTACAAAAAATTTTTTATCTAATTCTCTCAAGGACTTTTACTCAACAGATCAAAATAAATGCTCTCTCTTTGTAAATAAGGATAGACGGAGGAGTAAATCCAAGGCCACAGAGGCAAAGGCAGGGCAAGAACCTATATCCATGCTGCTTAGCTTTAAATCCAGTTTTCTATGCAACAACTACTTCAGTGAAATAACACAGGAACTCATTATTCAAAGTATTAAGCCTGAAAGCAGGGAAAAAAAAGCCTGTCCAAAACCACAGCCCTACAAACATTCCCACCCGCATACTCCATATAGGAGTTAGGTGCAAAAAATCCTTAATATACAACCCGCAGTCCTGAAAACTCTGTTAAAAATGTCCTTCCAATACCTGCTTGGACATTCTTAGCTGTGCAAGAATAGTTGTTTTCTGTTGTTATTGTTCTGAAAAAGAACTGCTATTCACTGTGGTGACAGGTACAATGATGTAGAGGCATTTGAGCAAAGGATTTATTCATCTTACTTCTCTACAATTGTTCAAAGAAGGATAAACAGGATAGCAAAAGCAGAGAAAAGGCTAAAATTCACATAGTGTCCTCCAAATGTGTATCACTTAATACATTCTGTATTGGCAAACACTACAGGCTGCTGTGCAAACAGGCGATCTAAAACATTCCATCAAATTAATCATCCCCTGCCCTCCCATTTCAGTCTCCAAGCCACAAGATTTCTATCATTATGCAGCCATTTAATAAGGGGTGGTTAGGAAGTTGTGGAGGGGTCCAATCGCAGAAACAGGTACATTAGCAGAACAGTAAGTTCTCATTATTTCAGTAATACTGAAAACATTAGTCACCCACCTTTCATATTCAATCCATTTAGCTATTTTTGAGCTCTCAGAGCCCCTGAACTCCAATCAAGAAATTCAATAAGCTGACTAGAGTTTTCTATATTTTATATTGAACAAATATAACCCTGTACTAAAACCAAGGTAAAGCCAAAACACGTTTGCCCTCCCTCTGCACCTCCCTTCTGACTTCATCCTAACAAAACTTTTTGGGATGCAAAACTTTTACAAAATAAAGGTGCCTTCCACTGTATTTTAGCTAGTAACGGACTAACTATGAATTCTCACTTTGCCCATTACAGAATTAGACATTTCAGGCTACTGTTAACTTTGCTGGCAAGAAAATATGGTTTATTTACAGAGAGCGAAAAGTGACAGCCAGGAGGAAACAATAGGAAGGATGGACAGGGGGCAGATTTTAAGCATAATTATACCACAGTCAAAGGAGTGACTGTGACACTCTAGCTTAGGCCAATAATTGCAATACCATCAACATGGAGTTCATTATAGGCAGAGAGACTCTCATAAGAAAAAAAATAATCATCCCACACTGAGCATCAAATTTCCATAACCAAACTACACCAGGACTCGAGCTGGTGAATTTAAAGCTAAGTCTAACCTCATTATGCTGCTCTGCAATGATCATTCTGCACTGCAGCAGAATCACACCCTTTGGTGCAGCGCCACAATCGATACCGCAGAGTACACCAGAGCAACTTCTTGCTTGCTGGTTCTATCAGACTACCCGTGTACAGCACACAGCTCAGCAGGTAACTTTAGCCTGCATCTTAAAAATGTATTTTAAATGCTACATGATCTCTTTCACATCGTTAGGTCTTTCCACCACAAACCTGCCTACATGACCGATTCAATTTTTAACTAAAATTACCTAATTTCCCCTTGGTGTAAGGTTCCTGGAGCTTTCTAAAGGACCAGTGCCTAGTCAAGAAGGCAGTCTGTTTATTCAACTCCAAAGTAATTTTGGGTTTGTATTGAATCAAGCTGAGTAAGAACATACCTCTTCTTTTCCAAGGGTTTTCAGATGATCCAGGATCTGTGCTATCACTGTTTCACACAGTTTATTAATTTCAGCCAGGAACTTGGAGTCTCCACCATACAGGTTATCGTTGGAATCAACTGCAGAGATAAAATCAAGCTCAGGTCTGGCTAAAGAGCTATACATTTGTTTGCTACTGAAAACACCAGCTATTTATAGAAGACCAGACTTGGAAGTTATAAAGTGACCCTCCTCCACCAAACACAAACATAACTATCTTGTTAAAGTGCCTACCGCTTGGTTGCCTACTATGTCCTCTTGATTTTAGGAACAAAATACTGAAAAGAATCTTCTAGCTTAAAGCCAGTCCTGTATTCCTGGAAGCAGCCTGATTCAAAAATACCTGCTAGACTTAAATGCAAAGCAACATACAGTGTCAATTTTCACTTATTCTACAGAGACAGACTCCGTGCTCCCATCAGCTTAGAACAGTATGGGCATCATCTTTAATGGCAGCAGAACTGGGCCAAACAGGTTATGTTTTACTCAGTGAAAAACCCCAAGATTTTCAAAGGAAACTGCATTTAATTTTTTTTTTTCCCTGAAATAAAACCTTGATTACCTCAAAGTCATGGAGAGAAATTCAGAAAGTGTATTTTCAATTTTGAAGTCCTTGAAGGACTTTTTGGAGGGAGAGAACTCTTGAAGTTTTTAGAGCTTATATAATTGTGATTTTAAACATGTGGTTTGGCCTCATTTACTTACAATGTTTTATTATGAAGTTATAAGAAATTTGTAAGTTTAAGTGCGTTCTGGGTAAATCAGAGAACACATAAGATAAAAAGTGATCCCTTGTTCCCAAGTAAACTTAATTTTAAGAAGCTAAGATACATGGTCAAAAAACAAACAGGGGAAAACTACAGGGGAAAAATTACTAGTTTATATTTCTGTGCTTCTCTCCATTGAAATCTAATTAATTTAAATTTCTCCTTTGGGGATTATGCAGCTATTTTTGTCATACAAAAATGGAATGAAAGAAAAAAAAAAGCGTTTCCATACAGAATTTGAACAGTATATTCACTATAGAGAAGTTGTTCAACTAACAACTATTTTCTGTGCTGCCAACTGCAAGAGATATTTTGTCATGATTAGTAACTCTGGTGGACTATTCACCAGAACTGCAGAATATATTCCAGTCTGCCACTTTGTGAGAGCCCTGTGGAACCAAAAAAAAAAAAAAAGACAAACTAGCTTGGCCTCTCAGACTAACTAATCTTGACAGTATGCTTTAAAAGACTTGATTAATAGTCTACCTTAATTTAGTAACCTCTCTATGATCAGAAGGCAAACACTCAAATTTTAGAGCAATCAAAATTTTATTACAAAAAGACTATAGACACTTTAGAAAATGCAAAATCTTTAGAATTTTTTTCTAGCTATCCTGAAGATTTTTGTAAGTTACCACTACAGTTTCCAGAACTGAAAGTGCCTTCAAAGCAGCAAATACATCATCTAAATACTGATGACGAGGCATTACATGCTGAAAACTGGAGTTGTTAATAAATGTGAAGGAAACACCAACGTAAGTGCAAATCAAGTTGATACTTTAGACTGCAAAAAAAACCCTCTCCATACATATAAAATACTATATTTTATATTTATATTTACTTGAAGAGTTCACAGCTCTAAGTATTTGCATCAACACCGCCAGGAACAAACCAAGTAAACCACTCTGCACAGATTTATTTTAGAGAACAGACTGTACTTCTGGTTGGCAGCCACCTCCTGTGATTATTTTTAAGTTGCAATATCTGGACATGCATAGGAAAAGGATCCATTCTGTGAGATTGACTGTCATTTACCTTCATTAACTAGGAACAGCGATAACACAATACTATAAATCGCACAGTGGAATGCAATGATCCAGAGCCACCCTTACGTATTACCTTTATCTACATGGTAGATATATGCTTCTTGAGCCATTGCAGACAGCAGATGCAAAACATTAGTATAAATCCTGACTTTGTCATCACTGTTATCCTCCCAAGTATAATCCTGGATCACATTTAGTAATCCTCGCACAAGAAACAACACTCCTTGTTCTGGATGGTCCTACAGGAAAGAAAAGAGAAGTCAAAAACAACACAACAACCCCCAAAATAAATGGGATAATTTATCAGGTATTTAGAGTCACAATATTAGCTCTATAAAAGCAAAAACTACAATATAATTAAAGCTGACAACTACTTTTCTGAAGTGTGCTTCCTGCAAATCCTTTCAAAAATTTGTTCCAGTTTCCTTCTAAATTGCCTGTTTGACCCATAATTGTAAAGTTGATCCAGGCAGCCTCCACAGACAAACTCTCAAACGCTTTGTTTTCTAGTCACGGGGGAGTAGTACAAATTAATTGTCAGCTTCTTAACAGCTAAGCTTCTAAAATTAAACACACTGGGTAGGATTTTTTTTATTAAAAGAATGTCAGTAAGCTATAGAAACAAGTATATTACTCATGTAATTATGAGTTTCAGAAGAACACCTACACTGGAAAGTCGAAGTTACAGACAATCAACAATCTTCTAATATGAAAGGAATATAATTATAAAGACATCTGTTTTACATAAGCTATGAATTTTTGCAAGCAGTTTTAATACTGCATCCAGCTTATTTGAAGCTGGCAGTTGATGCAATGATACCAACATACATAGGACAAATCAGAGCCCACTGGGGACATTTCCTTCTGATCATGTATCCTGAGTATACAGGAGAAAAAAATCATGGAAGCTAATTTCTGAATCCTGGTTATTTCATTGCAACTTTTTCTTCATTGCTGAATCTGACAGGCTGAATCTCCCTCCTTCAATCATCACTTAACAATCTGAGGCGTTTCTCTGAGGAGCACCCAGGTCTGACATAGCTTTCCTCCAAAGTCTTACTTCTCCAGTCAGCGGACAGCAGTGACACATCACAGTGGCCACCGACAACACAGCACCTTCGCGGTGCCAAACACGCATGACTGGGGAGACCCCTTCCATTGGATAAAGGGGAACACGCTGCCCTGGTGATGAGGATTCAGAGAGCACTGCACTCTGTGCTGCTTCATCAAACATGCAGTTGAAGAAAGGAAGGAGGAAACCATAAGGAATGTTTTGGTGAGGAGGAACAACACGCTTTTTCTAAGAACAAATGAATGAGCCTCAAACTTTTTTTCCTTTTTTTTTTTTTAAAACATGCCATTATACTAAGCCAACTCTTGCTGGGAAAGAAGAATCTTCTCAGAGAGGGACAGAGCTGTTAACAGAGGGAGGTAAAATCTTCAAGCATTAGGTTTCCAGTACAGTGAAATCTTGTCAGAGGCCTGTCTTTCTTCTCTAAGGTCATCAAAATACCTTGGCTATGTAAGTTTTATCTCAACTCTTCCAGACTTTTTACTATTTTTCCTCATCTTTTAGCTATAGCTGAAAATATAGGAAGGAAAATTACATATATCTCTCTATTTAAATTTGACAATTGGTTAAAAATTGGAAGGGTGTAGAATGGTAGTATTTTGTTAAATATTAATCAGAAGAGGAAGGTTCTGCCAAAACATATCTTCTAATTACTGTGTTCAGTCAAAAGATTAGGCAACCTATAACAAAGAAACTAACTGAAAATAATAGAAACTAGAGCTTTATATTTTTCCTCTCCTCAGGTATTAGATTTTATGAGTGCTCAACTAAAATAGCACTTTTCTGCAAGGATTTACTAAAACAGTAAATGATGTTTACACAGTTAAATGATGGCAGGATTTCACTCTACCCCAAATCCAGTGAAGTGCGAGGTGGTACTGAGAGAGGCAATGCTGTTCCTCCACTTCTGAACAGCTGTCCTTCCCCCCCATTTTGCATTGAGGTGAGTGATTTTGCAGCTAACGAGTAAATCAGTTCAGTTTACTCATGGAAAACTAACCACTCTCCCACTCCCAAAAGCCCAGTCTAGTCTAAATTTTTAAACAGGAAAGTCAAAAGCCTACGTGCTATTCATACACACACAACTTACCGGAACAACTAATAACGTGGAAAAAAAATTACAAAGGAATTCCAGGAGGAAGGCATCAGAAGGTCGCATCTTTCCATCAACACTGATCATTTTTGGCACTTCAGGAACAAGGCTCACTGCAGCTTTGAAAAAAGCATCAGCTAGGAAATAAAAATATAGTTGCTGTATTATCACTCCAGCTGTGATGGCAGTCGTGCCTGTGACCCAGTGATTGCTTCCAGTTTGTTTCAAATAGACTACAGAAAATGAATGTATGCTTAACTGCAGAGAAACTCGAGACTCAGCAGTCAAAACCTCTGGTAACTTAAGTGATGCTGTTTTTTCAAAAGAAGTTCACATATTACTTGTTAGTTGTGAAATAGTAATTCTTCTCCTTTGCTTAACAAGAGGACACCATTGTTTCAAATATATTGCATATATAACAAAAAAAAATTCACACATAATTCAAAGTGGACTTATCTAAAGAAATGCTTATGCCAACAGGATGGAAAATCATATTAGATCGTGCTAACTTGTTTCACGAATTCATTCACAAAAGGCTGTTAAAGTGATAAGGAAGTATAGACAACTTCATTTCCCTAGATATTTACAATCATTAAAAGTAATATAGTACCAGAACCTGAGGTATTGCTGGTTACCTAGATTAAATGATTCTTTCCAAGAATCAAAATACAGGAATTACAGAAACCTTCCACCATTACGGCCTTGGCAAAACAGCTATTAAGAGGATTTTCATAACTCTTTGTCATGTCTCCAAGGAAAAAAAAACCAAACACAAAAACCAAAAAACAAACCCCAAACAACACTGGAACATCTATTCCTCAGTTTATTAAGCTAATATTGACAAATTTAAAGCAACAGTATTTTCCCTCTTACCCTAGAAGATCTCCTGTACATGCTAAGAGTTCACAAAAAAATGTCTGACAGCAACATTCTTTTGCACTTTCTTGACTACATTTGAAAATATCCAAGTACCCAAATCCCATTCAAGTTGTTTAGCCATATACTTCAACGCATCCTTCAGAATTAATACTGTGTCTTTATTTTACAGGAGCAGAGACTGAGGCCATGAAATCAAGTTTTAGCAAAGAGAAAAAGAGAATTATTGGTGAAAGCCAGGAGGTGTTACGCTCTGGGACGGAGATACCACTGACAGGCAGGCATGGGCATTTCCAGGAGCGCAGCTTGCTCTGGAAAAATTCATTTGAGCCCATGAGACTCCAAGCAAATTTGCTAAATATAGTACCAACTGATATCTAATTTAAGCTTATGAGGAATACCAGGGAAACATGTGCTTTGGAAAAACTGTAATTCTTCTGACTCTTATTTCTTTTCAGCACACAAGCGCTCGAGCCTTTCTGAACTTTCCAGCGCTCAGAACGCAGCCCCCTTCAGTTGAACATCACACTTCCTTTTATTCTTCACATTTATTTTGAGGCGAAAGAATGTTTCAAATTTATTTCAAACAACATGTAAGTTTCCACAGCCAACCCAAAGGAAGGTAAGTAATCTTCCTCTGAGCTTTATTAGAGGAAGGAAAGCAGCAGCAGATGTTCATTCTAGCACAAGTAAATGAATCCCTGTCACTTCCACAGTTGTCTCAGCAGAAAAAAAACCCCACATGCCCCACATCACCATATAATCAAAACATGTGACCAGACAAAGAAAAAACGTGTCTCAGAAAATAGTCTGCATACCAAAGTACCCAGATCTGTGCAGAGAATACTCCTGCCTTCTGAAGTTATTTTGTAATGGGAAAGAACAATCTGTGCAGCAATCGGTCTCCGCAGTGAAAGAGAAGAGCTGCAAAGCACCTCACCCCCATTTACTGCCTGCGCCCCCCACAGTCACTCCGAGACACTCTCCTCTAAACTTCTGCCTGAGCACAAACTCCAGACCTCTTGTCTTCGCTAGGAATAACTGCAATTTGATTTGATTTACTCTTCTTAACCTCCTGCCGTTGCAGCAAACAAGAACTGCCTTCTCATCTGGTTGAGCACCTTCAGAGACCTGAGCTCCCTCCTTAGCCCCCACCCCCAGTAAAAGCATCATGCCCAGCTCCTCTTTGGGGGTACTGGGAGGGGAAGCATCTTTTCCTTCCCCAAGCACAGCAGTCCCACGGGGCGGCTGTCCTCTGGCCGCTGCCACGGGGCTGTTTGATGATCACCTTCCAACCCCCTCCCTGCCCCACCACTGTCTCAGCACAGGGGGGACACTGCCAGCCTCCTGCCCTCATGCTTTGAATTCTTCTTCCTTGCCTGGCTCCCCTGCCCCTCACACAGAGAGCAAGGCAAACCACAAAAGCAATGGAGCCCTAAAAGCAGGTAGTTTCATTTTCTATTAAAGAGAGAGAGAGAGATACTTCACTTTGGCACATCCAGAGGTACTGGCACAGGAGAATATATTCATTTTGCTACAAGTTCAGCCAATCTGGGCTAACCACAAAATGGTTGTTACATTGGAACACTAAAAGCACATTCATCCAAGGCATACATGCTTCACAAGAAGTAAAAATAAAGTAAATTCACATTAATGCAAAAGTTTTATTACACAGTGTGCAGAAAACTAACTGTTCCGTAAAATACTGCCAGGCTATTCACTTGTAGGAAGGTGTCAGAGTATACATCACCTGCTCTGAGTTTGGAGAAAAAGTTCACTAAAAAGGTTGTCACAGAAGTGCTATTTTATTAAATATTAAGCATTAATTAAGCATCGGTATTTAATTCTGAATTACACTAATTATGAGGTTATGCAACAGTGCTTTCTCTGTATCTTTTAGAAGTCCATTTATAAAGCTATTACTGTAGAGATGTTTTAAGAGAAAACCATACACTTGCTTTTCCTGGCTTCCAAAAAGTATAAGGAACAACTTAAAAAACACCGAAAACCACAACGACATTATGTTCTCGATTAAAAAAAGTGAAGGATGCTGTTTTCTTATCTGCCTAAAGTACAATCCTGCTTCTAAAGTGAGCCATGGTTAAGTTGGATAAGGGGAGAGCAGCCTGTGCACTACAACAAATCATCATGATAAAGTCTTCCCAGCCTGCTGTTAATATCTTGTGCAGTGCTCCGAACATGACATACTTCATGCTTCACTAAATTTATCCTTTCACAGCAGCTCCTTCATTTTGGTTGACCATAATCCTACAGATCTTTCCCCCGAGCATACATGCTGACCTTCAGGCTACGAAAACTAACAGTCTTGGATATCCAAGTCAGCACTTCCAGTAATACTCTCCTACAGAAAAAGCTAGTGAAATTGGTGTTGAATGTTTTGCTATTGTTAATATTCATAATGGTATGCATACACACATTTCATTACACACACACACAAATATACATAGCTCCGTATTTTTCTATATATCAATCTCTCTACGTATAAAAATTTAGCTTACATTGCATTCACTGTATCTATGACAGTCAATTATTAATTGTAGTAATTTAAGATTTCAGGCAGGCAAAAAACCAAGTAGGAACAAAGCCATTAGAGATGGGAAAACAATTAAGCTCCTTAAGTCCACCTTCAAAGAGCAAGAGGGAGCGCGTTTGACATACCTACGCAAACTATTTTTAACCACAGATACAATTACACAAGGCTAAGTCCACCCAAAGGACAAAACCAGGGACCATATGCCATCTTCTGCATTCCACATCACCTTCATGTCCTACAACACTGTCAAGTATATTTTAATACTCCAAAGATTTTGCTTTCACATCAGACAGATGTTGGAAATTTAATGAAGCCTTGTACTCCTGGTGCAAAAAATTAATGGGAAGCACGTGTGGGGTTTTTTGGTTGCCTTTTCCCCCCCCTCTGTTAAATAACACATTGCAATGCTGGTTGTCAAAACAGTAAACATTTGGAACTCCTCCTCCTCCTCACATTGGTGAGGTCACTGTGAGAGTTTTGCCACGTTGTTGAAATGTGTTTTTCCCTTGACCTATTGAACATTCTCCATCTTAAAACTCTCCATGCATCACTTCCAATCCAGAAACTACAAAGAGTTATTTGAAGTAACAAAGATGAAGAAAGAAAATAAATGCACTGCTGCTTGGTGGACTGGAACATAGTATGTTAATTCATACTACTTCATACTAATTCATACTAAGAATTAGCTGCAGATAAAAAGGTAATTATGTGGATGAAGCTTGCTAGTGCTAGTTTTCAGAATAGCTTGACCATAGATCGTTTGCAAGGCCTTACTACTTCAGACAAAGGCACACAGAGATGTGAGTGGAAAGGGAAGAGCCGTAAAGAGAGATCATACAGGATGAGCAAGAACACTGGACTCAAGATATGTTAT
>JAHREE010000169.1:6405895-6445597 GCA_033628505.1 Tringa tobata | reverse complement strand
AATTCATTCACAAAAGGCTGTTAAAGTGATAAGGAAGTATAGACAACTTCATTTCCCTAGATATTTACAATCATTAAAAGTAATATAGTACCAGAACCTGAGGTATTGCTGGTTACCTAGATTAAATGATTCTTTCCAAGAATCAAAATACAGGAATTACAGAAACCTTCCACCATTACGGCCTTGGCAAAACAGCTATTAAGAGGATTTTCATAACTCTTTGTCATGTCTCCAAGGAAAAAAAAACCAAACACAAAAACCAAAAAACAAACCCCAAACAACACTGGAACATCTATTCCTCAGTTTATTAAGCTAATATTGACAAATTTAAAGCAACAGTATTTTCCCTCTTACCCTAGAAGATCTCCTGTACATGCTAAGAGTTCACAAAAAAATGTCTGACAGCAACATTCTTTTGCACTTTCTTGACTACATTTGAAAATATCCAAGTACCCAAATCCCATTCAAGTTGTTTAGCCATATACTTCAACGCATCCTTCAGAATTAATACTGTGTCTTTATTTTACAGGAGCAGAGACTGAGGCCATGAAATCAAGTTTTAGCAAAGAGAAAAAGAGAATTATTGGTGAAAGCCAGGGGGTGTTACGCTCTGGGACGGAGATACCACCGACAGGCAGGCATGGGCATTTCCAGGAGCGCAGCTTGCTCTGGAAAAATTCATTTGAGCCCATGAGACTCCAAGCAAATTTGCTAAATATAGTACCAACTGATATCTAATTTAAGCTTATGAGGAATACCAGGGAAACATGTGCTTTGGAAAAACTGTAATTCTTCTGACTCTTATTTCTTTTCAGCACACAAGCGCTCGAGCCTTTCTGAACTTTCCAGCGCTCAGAACGCAGCCCCCTTCAGTTGAACATCACACTTCCTTTTATTCTTCACATTTATTTTGAGGCGAAAGAATGTTTCAAATTTATTTCAAACAACATGTAAGTTTCCACAGCCAACCCAAAGGAAGGTAAGTAATCTTCCTCTGAGCTTTATTAGAGGAAGGAAAGCAGCAGCAGATGTTCATTCTAGCACAAGTAAATGAATCCCTGTCACTTCCACAGTTGTCTCAGCAGAAAAAAAACCCCACATGCCCCACATCACCATATAATCAAAACATGTGACCAGACAAAGAAAAAACGTGTCTCAGAAAATAGTCTGCATACCAAAGTACCCAGATCTGTGCAGAGAATACTCCTGCCTTCTGAAGTTATTTCGTAATGGGAAAGAACAATCTGTGCAGCAATCGGTCTCCGCAGTGAAAGAGAAGAGCTGCAAAGCACCTCACCCCCATTTACTGCCTGCTCTCCCCACAGTCAGTCCAAGACACTCTCCTCTAAACTTCTGCCTGAGCACAAACTCCAGACCTCTTGTCTTCGCTAGGAATAACTGCAATTTGATTTGATTTACTCTTCTTGACCTCCTGCCGTTGCAGCAAACAAGAACTGCCTTCTCATCTGGTTGAGCACCTTCAGAGACCTGAGCTCCCTCCTTAGCCCCCACCCCCAGTAAAAGCATCATGCCCAGCTCCTCTTTGGGGGTACTGGGAGGGGAAGCATCTTTTCCTTCCCCAAGCACAGCAGTCCCACGGGGCGGCTGTCCTCTGGCCGCTGCCACGGGGCTGTTTGATGATCACCTTCCAACCCCCTCCCTGCCCCACCACTGTCTCAGCACAGGGGGGACACTGCCAGCCTCCTGCCCTCATGCTTTGAATTCTTCTTCCTTGCCTGGCTCCCCTGCCCCTCACACAGAGAGCAAGGCAAACCACAAAAGCAATGGAGCCCTAAAAGCAGGTAGTTTCATTTTCTATTAAAGAGAGAGAGAGATAACTTCACTTTGGCACATCCAGAGCTACTGGCACAGGAGAATATATTCATTTTGCTACAAGTTCAGCCAATCTGGGCTAACCACAAAATGGTTGTTACATTGGAACACTAAAAGCACATTCATCCAAGGCATACATGCTTCACAAGAAGTAAAAATAAAGTAAATTCACATTAATGCAAAAGTTTTATTACACAGTGTGCAGAAAACTAACTGTTCCGTAAAATACTGCCAGGCTATTCACTTGTAGGGAGGTGTCAGAGTATACATCACCTGCTCTGAGTTTGGAGAAAAAGTTCACTAAATAGGTTGTCACAGAAGTGCTATTTTATTAAATATTAAGCATTAATTAAGCATCGGTATTTAATTCTGAATTACACTAATTATGAGGTTATGCAACAGTGCTTTCTCTGTATCTTTTAGAAGTCAATTTATAAAGCTATTACTGTAGAGATGTTTTAAGAGAAAACCATACACTTGCTTTTCCTGGCTTCCAAAAAGTATAAGGAACAACTTAAAAAGCACCGAAAACCACAACGACGTTATGTTCTCGATTAAAAAAGTGAAGGATGCTGTTTTCTTATCTGCCTAAAGTACAATCCTGCTTCTAAAGTGAGCCATGGTTAAGTTGGATAAGGGGAGAGCAGCCTGTGCACTACAACAAATCATCATGATAAAGTCTTCCCAGCCTGCTGTTAATATCTTGTGCAGTGCTCCGAACATGACATACTTCATGCTTCACTAAATTTATCCTTTCACAGCAGCTCCTTCATTTTGGTTGACCATAATCCTACAGATCTTTCCCCCGAGCATACATGCTGACCTTCAGGCTACGAAAACTAACAGTCTTGGATATCCAAGTCAGCACTTCCAGTAATACTCTCCTACAGAAAAAGCAAGTGAAATTGGTGTTGAATGTTTTGCTATTGTTAATATTCATAATGGTATGCACACACACATTTCATTACACACACACACAAATATACATAGCTCCGTATTTTTCTATATATCAATCTCTCTACGTATAAAAATTTAGCTTACATTTGCATTCACTCTATCTATGACAGTCAATTATTAATTGTACTAATTTAAGATTTCAGGCAGGCAAAAAACCAAGTAGGAACAAAGCCATTAGAGATGGGAAAACAATTAAGCTCCTTAAGTCCACCTTCAAAGAGCAAGAGGGAGCGCGTTTGACATACCTACGCAAACTATTTTTAACCACAGATACAATTACACAAGGCTAAGTCCACCCAAAGGACAAAACCAGGGACCATATGCCATCTTCTGCATTCCACATCACCTTCATGTCCTACAACACTGTCAAGTATATTTTAATACTCCAAAGATTTTGCTTTCACATCAGACAGATGTTGGAAATTTAATGAAGCCTTGTACTCCTGGTGCAAAAAATTAATGGGAAGCACGTGTGGGGTTTTTTGGTTGCCTTTTCCCCCCCTCTGTTAAATAACACATTGCAATGCTGGTTGTCAAAACAGTAAACATTTGGAACTCCTCCTCCTCCTCACATTGGTGAGGTCACTGTGAGAGTTTTGCCACGTTGTTGAAATGTGTTTTTCCCTTGACCTACTGAACATTCTCCATCTTAAAACTCTCCATGCATCACTTCCAATCCAGAAACTACAAAGAGTTATTTGAAGTAACAAAGATGAAGAAAGAAAATAAATGCACTGCTGCTTGGTGGACTGGAACATAGTATGTTAATTCATACTACTTCATACTAATTCATACTAAGAATTAGCTGCAGATAAAAAGGTAATTATGTGGATGAAGCTTGCTAGTGCTAGTTTTCAGAATAGCTTGACCATAGATCGTTTGCAAGGCCTTTCTTCTTCAGACAAAGGCACACAGAGATGTGAGTGGAAAGGGAAGAGCCGTAAAGAGAGATCATACAGGATGAGCAAGAACACTGGACTCAAGATATGTTATTCTTCAGCTGTAAGCAGTAAACGGAACATATGCTCCCCTCAAGAAAACCAACCCTAAAAACCCCCGCAAAACAACCACAAATTTCAGCCTGCATCTCTAGATCCCATGTAATCCGTAAAAACTGTAAGGTAAATTATCATCAGCAGTCTTCACACAGAGCTCCATTAGCAATACTGGAAACTTTGAAATAATAAATACTGTAGTTAAATACTGTAGTTTCTCTTTGTTATATGAGGTGGTGGGGAAAAAAAAATAATCAAACGAGCAGACACATGGAAAAACATGATAGAACACTGAAGAGTCAATATGGCTTTTGCAGAAAGAAATCATTCCTTACAAATCTCTCAAGTTTTCCAAAGAACCTGCAAGTTTTTGTTTAAAAGTGACCCAGCCAATGCAAATACTTAAACTTTAAAAAAACATTTCACAATGTCCCTCATACAAAATGTTCTTAAAACAACTAAGTTGACAAAAGATAGGGAGGAAAGTCCAGCTGAGGATTCATAGCTTAATAAAGGATGAGATGAAGGGGGAAAGGAACAGGAATAAAAAGTTTTCACAGTAAGGAACTACCACGTTCCTTAAGGTTTTGCAGAGAGACACGTCCTTACGATGAGCCGGGAGGTGACAATGTTTGCAGACTAGTCTGGAACGTGACTGCAAAGCATCGCAGATGGAGCTCCTGATTCTGAGCAATAAAGTAGCAGATGAAATCTAATATTAGTAAGGCATGCGGGGAAAGAAACAGCCCTTGCTATAACTATAGAAAGATAAGCTCTAAATAGGCTATTTACACTCATGAAAGATTTTGGAGTCATTATAGATTAGGTTTCCTGAAAACTACATCCTAAACAGGTGCTGAAAAAGGAAGGCAATTATAAGAATCACTAGGACAATAATGGAAAACTGAGGTGTCATTGTGTCATTTCACATAGCTGTTCTGCATTTATACCTGGAATGCAGTCCTAATCTGCCCATTTCCAAAAAGATAAAAAGAAGATTAAAAAGGTGCTAAGGCATGGAACCATTTCCTTATTAGAAAAAAAATTATACCGACACAAATTCTTCAGGAACTTATCAACTCCATCATCTCATAGGCAGCACGAAGAAAACGAACCAAGAATGACTGAATTTTTCACAGTATCACCAGTAGATCAGCTGTGTGGACTGAAACACTCAGCTAGTATTTAAAAGCCATACAGAAATAAGTCCTTAAGTAGTACATTTCCAAGTTGCATGTAACTGTGTAACTCACTGTCACATGAAATAACAAAGGCCAAAAAGTAAAAATTGATTAGAAAAATCAAATTTGTAAGGATTGGTCCATCTATTTTATGAAATACCGTGATCTACATGCAACCTTTGTTGAAGGATGTATTTAGACCACCTGCAGCTGAAAGCTAGGAAGCATCATTCTACATTATTGTTTCCTGTATATTCCCTTACTAGATGCTACCAGACACTTTCAAAGACAGGTCATGGGCCAGACAGACATGAAGAACTGACAAACTGATCAGAAACGCTAGTCTGACAAGCTTACAGAGACAGAGATGTCGTCTCTCTCAAATCATATGCTAAACAAAATAAAGATCTGCGTCAGTTGATCTGGGGGACAAAGACTCTCAATTTTTATGAAGTTCTATGTTCGACAATATCCCAGTGATATTAGTCATACAGAATCAGCTGAATTACTTTATTCACGCAGCGTGTTACCTCTGAAGCCAGGCAAGGATTTCACAGACCTCAAAATAAAAATGCTGCTCAACACACATTACCAGAAAGTTGCGTCATCTCTACCCACCTGCTGAATGCTGTGACCATCAATTAAAAAATTACAGTCTGTTCTTTGACAGGCAAAAGCAGCATTTCCACAGGGAGTAAATATGTGCAATTAAAATAATGCCTATATCTCAAAAATCCAGAAGAGTGAAACAACGGAGCATGCATTTAATCTCAATTTAGCCCAAGCACTCCCTATGACAGAAAGCATGACCGATGAGAATTTATTATTCTATGTTGGCAGCACGCAGTGTTCTGTGGCTCAGTTGAAAAAAAGGAAATCACATCTCTCTAAAATCTAGCATCTTCTGTTCTAAGGTGGGCTCATAATGGGCTCTCCAGAGGTACAAACTATGCGTTTAGGACAAAATCACCTAAAACATTCCAAAATTCCAAACATAATTACAGATTAATTTCATTTAAAGCACCCCTTGGGAGCTGGAGACAGTAGTTATTCTTGATACATGTTGAACAGCATACCTGGTCAGATATCCACTACTGTATTAATACTGGACTTTTCGTGAGCCTATAAATTAATGTTTCTGACTAAAGAAAATCTATTCCAAGAAAAATTACAATTACACTTTTCTGATACTGAATTCAGTATCAGAATCGGTGTCGATGAGTTCAAACAAGCACCACACAGTTGCTTGATTAACAGCGTGGCGAATCCCAGCAGGCAAGGGGGACAATTTGACAGAGGAAATTGGAACAGTGAGACACTGGGACTGATGGTCTATTCTGCTCCTGAGTCTGGGAATAAGGCAAAACCAAACTCCTCCTGGTATAAGCAGATGAGCTGTGTCTCTCCAGTTTATGGTAGTTTATCAGTGCAATCCTCAAATCAGCAAACTTTATTTACTGTTATGACCCACACATCCTCTTAATTAAAAAGCACTCTTTTAAATTCCCCTTATGTACTCTAGTAAGTAATTCCACTCCTTTTCCACGTTAGATACATCAGCAATTTAGAGAAATCTTCCTATCACTTACAGAAGTCTATTCTGTGAAATTCAATTTTCTTCCATGTTTAAGTGAGAATTCAACTCCCTGAAACAGTTAGACTCCCTGTAGGAAATTAATTAAAAAAAAAAAACCCACAAGAATTTAACTCACTAAAAACAACAGCTGCAATGTTTAAAGAGAAACTGCAATGCACAGGCACACATGCCTGCCCCACTACTCCCTGAGCTATCAGATCAGGTACATTACCTTTCAGTTTTATTTCTCTTCCCAATTTGAAACTGATTAAGCTAATTCCAATGAGCATGAAATTTCACTTCCTAGCCTAATGCTATCATTAATTGCACACTCTTAAAACTTCACTTCATGCTGCATTGGTTTTAGTAGATCAGTGTCTAATTGGCATCGGTTGACTCAGTTAACTCACTGGATTTAAATTTGCTGTTATGAATTAATCAGTACTTCTTATACACATGAAATGCATTCAGTTGAGATACAGATTAAGCTGTGTTAAAAGCAACTTTCAAGGACATGTTATCTTACTACAATACATAAGAATAAGCAAAGACAGTTCACAAAAAATGTCCCAAGACTGGTGTCACTGTTGCCTAACTGGTTAACACATGCTAAACTACTCATGCAAGTGACATGTCTCTGAATACAAATTATGCCCAAAATAGCTTTTTTAAGGAAGGAAAAAGTGTATAAAAATAAAACCTTGGCAATTGAAGCGAGTTACTGAATACCAGAGTTTTTCACATGCTTCATTTCAACAAAACCTGAAATGGACCAAATACTCCTCTCTCTAGCTTGTGGGTCTAAAATTCAGGACACAGCAGTTAATAAATATACATTTTAGAGACTGAGTTCATAATACTTTGCATATACTTGCTAGCTTAAAAGATTTCAGAATGGGGATCCTATCCATTGTTTAGTGAGTGCACTGTGTTCATGTGTCAAACAGCAGCTGTGCACATTCATAAATTCTCACACTGAGAAATCTGGACAATTGTTGGGACCCAGAAGTCTTCCTTGGAGAAGACTTGGGTGGTCACAAAAATAGTGGAAAAGCAGTTTATAAGTTGAAAGATAATTAAACCATAGAGTTGGTCCCAACACGGGCAGGGCACAGTCCTCATAGAGCAAATATTACAGAAAAACTGCTCTGGATTTGCTTCCAACAAGAGATGCACTGCAACACAGCAACAATAATAAACATTGGTAGAAAGGATAAGGTAAACTGGTCAAATAAACAAAATACCATAGGAAGAAAAAAAGAGTGAGACCATTTTTGGTAAACTCCGTTATCTACAAAGAAACTGCACAATACTAATTGCACAACAACAGACTTTGCAGATCTTTTATTTGCACAACATGCTTGGACACAACAGCCAGCTTTACTCTAAATCCCTCTGCTTTGCTAGTGGTGAGCACCAGATTCAAAACAAAGAAATACAACTGTCACCCTTTGCTAAAAACTCCTAATCAGCATCCAAAGTCAGCGTGTTTGTGCAGCTGGAACTTACTGGTTAATGCAGAGCTTGGAAAACAAGCTCCTGTGTAGAAGCAGTGAGCTAAAACAAAGAATCAATAGCCACAACAAAAGATGTCGCAAAGTAATCCAATTTATCACTCTCACAGCTCCACTAAAAACATGTCAAGGAAAAGCATTTACCATTGGAAAGCAGACGTTTAAAGTCAGTATTAAAATTGCAAAACAAAGCAGAATGATATCACTTCAAAAAGGAAAAGAAAGACACTGCAAACAGTTAAAAAACAGTTTCAGAATAGGTCTTCCATTTGTGATAAGAACAGGAACAAGACCATATTAAATGGTGATATAGACTTAATGCTCATTCCCAGAGTAGCTCCATTATTTTTTTTCCCCCAAATCACTTTTTGTCAGAATTTCAAATTACTTAAGACTGAGCTAACAGAATAGCTAAAAACTGGCCCTGTTTCAATCAATAATTCAGATAAAAAAAGAAAATATATTTTTTGTTCTTCATAATATCTGGTGTTACTCCATTGTTTCACTCTAATATAGTGGTATATTTCTTAGCTAAGCACTTATCACACATATGCTTTGATAGCAAGTTTCTGGTGTCATTGACCTAAGTTGTAATTCTTTTTCAGCTTGTTGAAGGATTTTGTCAGCCTGTGAACTACTACACAGATGAACTTGTTTCTTTTTGCATAGTTATAATAAAGCACATCATTTGTGATTAGAGTGCTTGCATAATTATGCAGGAGAAAAACATTCCATGCTTGCCATAATTTCCAAGTAATTTAGGACAACCTACCTCATAGCAATGACTATGTCAACTAGTGTCAGCTGCCTTGGTTATTTAAATAACAGGATTAGTGTTAGAATTGAAGAGTTGCTTTAATATGACAATCACTGTAACCCTGCTTAAAATAGGGCTGTATTTTAATTACATCATAAATATATGACTTAGGATTTCAACCAACTTGTTATCCACAGCTAGAAGTACTTCTGAAATAAGAGAACATTTATGTAGACAAATTCATGCCTTACCTTGTGAAAGGCACTGATTTGCCAGAGCAACCTGTCCAGAGTGTAGATACAGATTAAGGCGTGTGAAAATACTGTTCAGAGATGGAATTGTAATGAAGCAGAAGGCAACACAAGCCTAAAGCAAATAAAAAAAAATGAAACTGAAGAAAATTCCTAACTCAGAGTTATAGCAATCACTACTGATTTTATACACCATTAGGAATCAAAATCTGTAAATCAGTTTTGGGAAAGACTTTCAATAAAAAGCAAATAGTATGTGATTCCAAAATCAGTAACTTCAAATTTCTCATTGTTATGTCAATAATTATAAAAATATTTATTAATTATTGTTATTATGAGTAGATTACCTCAAAACTTACTGTATGACTAACTCAAAGAGTTCCTCTCTCCTCAAGTAACCAGCTTTGCAGCTCAAGATCAAAATCTAACTAGAAAAGCAGACTACTCGTTCTTGGGGACAACCCGTCTGTGGGACCGGTCAGAGCAGGGCACAGTGTCTATTTAGGAGCCCAAAAACCTAGAAGGACAGAGTGACTCCCATGCATACAGAATTTGGCCAGTGTCACTCTAGCTAGCCTTTGTCCAGGACACCATGCACAGGTGCCATGAACAAAAATCCATCAATTAGCAGTAGCATATGCAAACACCTTCACAACACATGAAGATGAAGACATCTTAGTTGATAATTTCAGGTGAGAAGAGGGGAACACCAGCAACTTGCATGGCCTATGCATAGTTCAGGGCTCATTTGACCATTTCTATATAGACTCGGAGGCACAACAGCTGAAAGGAGCACTTTATTTGAAATTCAAATACTGATTTCAGCATATCAACACTGATATTATGAGACAGAATTTTAAATATTTTCTCCCCCCCATCTCTCATTCTCTCCATGTTTGAGTTACACAGAAATTAAGTATTTTATTTAAAATATAATTTGAAAAGCTGGACTTTCTAGAATTCACACAAACACCTCTCCAATGGACCTTCCTTTGGAGAGGGAGTCAGCCTTGCTGCTCTTTTTTAACACAAAGCTGCTATTAGATGCTTTGGGTCTTTTTATTCTATAAATGGCAGCATTTAGCTTTAGAGAGTAAAGATCAATGGTAAATGAGAAAATGAGACTACAAACAGTCTCAAAAAATACTAACATTGTTTTTGCAAAAATTATAAACTTAGGTGGCAGCAGATAGCATTATCTGCTAAGAAGGCAGGCTTAAAGTTTATTGGAGACAGACCTACCCTGACAAATGCAGCAGTCTTTCTGGAATGATTTCCTCTCATCACTTTTCTTGTTTCCATTGCCAGTTGGTTCACAGACTACATGCAAAAAACAAATAATTAAGAAAAATGTATAGATTTATTAGGTCAGCAGCAAATAACAAATCGCATGTTTTACTGCATGCATTTAGAGAACAGAAACTGTCAAAAGTGACCCCAATATGGTAAGCTCTCACTGTAGTATTTAATTTTCACTTGGAGAATTTCACTTGGAGAATTCCTTAAAGCGAATACGATTCTGAAGGTTTGTAAACGTAGAATTATTGATTTATTCAAGGCTTTAGATCCTCCCTTGCTTCCCAGCTACAGTGCTGTCATCTCCTCCTTCCTGGCGTAAAAAAAAAACTAATCACAATTTCTAGCTACACACTTAGTAAAAAAACAAAACCAAAATTGGAAGAGGATTCAAAATTGGAAGAGGATTTATGAAAAGACACAATATTGCAAAGGAATCAGCTGCAGCTAAGGTTCACCTGACATGTGACTCAATACAGAAAAGAGATTAACCTTCCCAAACACAGCAGGACTCCGCCTGTATCTGCAGTGAGATACAGTGTAATCTCTCCTAGATGGAGGATTATAAAAGAGAGAATCCAAATTCTGAATGCACAAAAGTTATTAGTGTTATTAGACACGAAATCTCTTGCAAGATAGCCAGTTTTCTTTGTTGCAATGATACCATCGATGCCTGTCAAGCAAGAACTTCAGAGAGTTTGGGGTGATAAAATGAGAGATGAGATCAAAGTCTACTTTAAAAACACCTGATAAAAAGACTTCAGACTTATTTTGACAGACCAATAATCTGGGCAGGGAATGGGAGAACTGCAAATATATCCCCACTTATTATGATAATGTAGATAAACAGTAGCTTACATGAATCAACTGGACTAGAACAGGCTCCAGATTGCAAAACATTGATCTAGCTTCAACATAGAAACTCAGCTGTTGTTCAAAGTCACGGCCAAATGAAACCTATAAAAGACAAAATACCCCTAGATTTTACCATCGTAGGCCATTAACTTCATGAGAGATAAAACTGCATGCAGATAAACCACAGATATTCAAAAGCCAAACCCCCCATATACTGGTAAGAAAAAATCCCACCATTAACAACAAAATAGCACCTGGAGAACCTCTGTCTGTTAAGCAGCCAGGTTTCCAGTATTTTACTTTCAGGGAAACTTCAATGTTTTGCTGGGGTTTTTTTTGTTCATACTCTGCATAATCTGCTACTTTACAGATCAAGTATTTATCAAGAGAACAAAATTTAAATCTAGATCTGTGAAGTGTTTTCAAAACTAGCAGAACTCTTGATTCTTTACAGAATAGAGACAAAGGCTTGGTACAGTTCATACTTAAAAAGGCAAAACAAAAAAAAATCCCAGAAAAATAGAAACAGATCAGTGAATCCGTATTCAGAGTCCTGTAATTTCTAGATGCTAAAGGGCTCCAAGAGAAATTAGCATTTTGATAACTAGATATACCAGTAAGAAAAGCAGGTCCTCCTCGAGTTTGGTTAATAAATATATGCTTACATTGTATAGCAAAAGCTTGCAATCTTGCATGCTGGCAGGAAAGAAGAGAAAAACAGCCCTTGTGTGAGAACACCCTACTTCCAACCCTCCAGATTTTAAAAACCCAAGTGCTGTCAGCTGGAGTGTCTCAGCTGTCAATTAAAAGCCTTGCAAGAGAAACAATCTCCAGGCAGTCCACATTTATATATTCAAACAATTTTTTTTCTAACAGAAATAAAGGTTGCGTTATTTCTTAAGCCACATGTGAAAGTTTTTACAGAATTAAAGTAAAAATTGCATTTAATCCATACAGTGAAAGATCAAACAAACCGCACCAGAAAACAAAGGATTGCTTCTTACATTGCAGACAACTGCCTTTGCTGGTTTTCTATTTGTGCAACTGCTGATTCTTGAGTCCTAGTCTCAAGAAAGCTTGTCTAAAAATATAAAATTTTCCACAAAAAAGACTGACTGTAAGGATGACTGTTGCAACTGCTTTTCCCTCCACGTCTTAATGTGTGCTGGTTTAAAATTTACAACTAGTTATTTTGATGCTATGGGATTTCCACACCCCCCGCTAAACCAAGACTGTAAAGCCACATCAAATATTATTCAATGTAGGAAATCCTCCTAAAGGAAATGATACAATATTATACTGCATATAAAGCTTAATAACAAAAAATATATTAAAAACATATTAAATAACAAATTATTGTAGCTGAAGAGAAAGCAACCATCTAGAGATAAATTCATAAAATTGCAACAGAGAACCAAGAGGACAAGTAGAGACAAAGCGTGTCAGCTCTGACTATGTGAAAGGAAAGCCAAACATTGAGAGTACCTGGTTAGAGAATAAAAAAAGCTTGAGAACATCTCCCTAAAACAACTTGACATCTCAAACACAACAGACAAGAACAAAAGACTTTACTGGGATAAGAGGGAGGGAAGGGTTAAAAATTAATTTCAAGACAATACAACTGGAGTTTTTTTGGGAGGACTGATTTGATGATACAAAATATCTTATTTGTAAATAAGGTTAAAAAGAAGTAAGAATAAAAACAAGTTATATTTATTTTGTGTTTTTTAAAGCTGGTATTGGTTCCATTTAGAGCTGGGTGGTGAAACTTCATTCACATATATCAGTGACCTCTCTGATGCTATAATAGGCAAGACTTTAACTGCTGTTAAACTTTTAAATACTTACCATGTTTTACATGAGATTTAAAAAACTAGCAGAAAATATGATTAAAGAACATGTGCACCTTAAACTCTTACATTGCAGCATGTCAGTTTCTGTCTTAAGGAAGTCAGACACAGTCTCCGATTCAGCTACCCAGGCACCTGTTTCCCATGGGGATCTCCTGAAAATCCAAGCTCTAAGGTACACCCCAACAGTTGCACACTATCGTCACTCACCATTTTTATGAATCCATTTATCAAAGCTGCTAACATTCTTTTCTCATCCTCAAGTGTTAGTGCACTATAAAAGAAAATTTATATGGTGAATTTTAGAATATTGCTTATCTTATTTATCTGTAAAGGTTCAAATGGTACGTACTAATTTAAATAATGTTATGTCTATATAAAATATTTATTGCACACTAAGACCCGTAAACTCGTAATTTTAGTTATAAAGCAATAAAACTAATTTAATACAAATATCACCAAGTCAACCAAACTAAATTCTGAATCCAAAGAAAAAGTAAAAATTGCTAAAAGTGCCTCTAAATTTTACAGAAACTCAAATTTTGACACAAAGAGAAGGAAGTTAAGCCAATGTTCTTACTGCAGCAAGCAAATGGCTTCAGTCTTGTGTTACAACATGAGAACTTGAGTAGAAACTGTTTATAAAAGCCTAAAGAAATTAGTAAATATATTCTTAGAAGAAAGTTATCCTATTTAAGGGGAAAAGCCTTTAAAACACACTTTAAATAGTATATGTAATAGTTCATGTATTTATTTTAGAAACAGCATTAATTTACTATTGGGGGGGTGCTTTGTTTTGCTTTTTACTAACCCTGCCACATAATTTAAAAAATAATTAACATCACCTTGTTACAGTACTGCCTTTTTGATATTCTAGTAAGAATTGAAGTGATACATCAAAAGAGTTTCTTTTCAAGATTATCACAGATACCTATTCTATAGCAAGAGTCCAAATCTGATTTGAAACAAATTTACATCCTGTGAGAATCCAATAAGTCAAACCTTTTTCACTGAAAATGGATGAACAAAAAGTTAAATTACAATTAACTAATACAATTTAATCCTTTTACTATCATATACTTGGCTCCAGCTTTGACCTTTAGTGTATCAGTTACCAATTTCCTAGCTCAGACACCAGATGGGGAGAGAACAATAGTTTTATTATACAAATTCAGTAAAGGAGGAAAGAAAATCTCAGCTTGATTAGCTCATTAGTGCATTGCCAATCAAGACAGTCAACTGATGGGCTCTGAAAGGCTCAGAAGACTTGTAATGAGATCTCCGGGTCAGTTATAGGTTTCCAGTTCAATTCTGAATCAGACCCCTACCAGTCTAAAGGCAACAGCCTTTATCCTCTAGCAGCTGTTACGGGGTCAGCGAGCCCCACACAATGGGCTGGGAGCTTTCTGAACCAGGATGTAAAAATAGATGCAGGAGTTACTTTAAGACAGTTAGAATTTATGACAATTTGCCAGTAAGAGATGACACAACAGAACCAAGCAAACAATGTAGACTGCCCTATCTCAGCAAAAAGAACTGCTGGTTTGAGGGATTTTTAAGGATCTTGGCAAACTATCAAAATTGTTTTGGCAAAATGGCAGAGGAAGTACCAAATGTGGATTGCCATAAATGGCTTAATCTTTTTTAATAAGCTGTTTGAGCTTCAATATATTGTTTTATTTAAAGACTGAAGGGGCTTTTAGCGCAACATACAGCCAAATAAGGTGCTCTAACCCAAATAAAGTGCTCTAGCTGGTATAAATTGGAATTACATGCCAAATCTGATTTCTTTATTGGCAATAAATCTTGCATTCATGGCATATCAAGGCTGAGAAAGTTACAAGTTTCCTAAAGCATCTGCCATACTAAGAGGCCCTGGGCTCAGAGCTGCAAAAGAAACTGTGCCTTTACGATTCTACTCAACCCAAACTAGAAGAAATAAGGAGATTTTTGCTTTTGAAATAAAGCAGTAATTAAAGAGCAAATGGTATGTGCTGCCACTTCACTGCACAGCACTTCCCTCACCACTAATTGGATTCATGTCTTAATCCAACATGAAACAAGCAGCCTCAGAAGTGGGAAACTGTACACCAAGCAGCCAAACTTTGCATAAACGATAGTTATTAGTATGAGTAAAGTTAATCTTACTTCACAGAATCATGCATCGTCTTGCAGATATGCAGAAGAGCATTGAGTATAACAGGGTCCTTTGTAGATTCCTGCTGATGCCTATAAAATGTTTTAGAAAAGTGGTCAAAATGGAAAACAATGAATAGAGTAACACCAATTTAATGCGTAATTCCAATCACCAGCATTGTATGACACTACAGAAGTTTTATATTAATTTTTTAACTAACAGAACTCCAAAGATCACATGGTTAATAGACATACAATTCCAACAAGTGCCAGTCGAGAAAAATTATCTTAATACTTGGAACTTTACTGCCAAGCCACAGAGTCTGACTTCTTAAGGGATAAAACAAGCTAGTTGTGATATATTGAGGCAATCTAAGAACATCAAAACAAAGCAATCCTAGATCTACCAAGAAGCAATATAGCTTCTCATCTACAGATGGACAGGCAGGAAGGATGTATGTCACGTTTAGGTACAGAGGCACACGTGCAGCCAAGCACCTCTAAGATGATTAAGGAGCTGCAGCATCTCACATATCAGCAAAGGCCAAGAGAGCTGGGACTATTTAGCCCAGAGAGGAGAAGGCTTGGGCTGGCTTAGCAGTGTATATAAATAACCTGAAGGGAAGGTGAAAAAGAAAAAAATGTTTCAAGGAACCTGATAATTATTTGAAAAGAAAAGGACTGTTTGACTTTTACAATATTTGAAGATGAAGCCTCATCTTCTACATTCACTTTCAAGCGGGGAAATACCCAGTTTTCTACATAATGGAGCCTGTAACAAGAGACTGTCTCTCTTCCTCCATTGTACCAAGGTAACAGTTCTGTGCTGTCACATCAGCTGGAATACAAAATAAATTTCATAAACCAACTAAGGCAACATAAATTTTAAAAAGCTCAGAGAACAACTATTCTGATAATGCACAGCAAGTCAGCATCAATACGATTATTTCCATTTAAGCTTTGTGAACAGTTAAACAGTCAATCAATAGATTAACAGAATTAACACATTTTCGATTTTTTTCCTCATAGCCTGGAACACCTTCACAAGCTAAGTGGCCTATATACTGACTCATCTTCCCCAGCAATCTTTCACTACATTCCCCAGATCCCCCAGAGTGCACTTAATCTGAATATTCTCCACTTACTTAATAAAAGATTCCATGATGCACTTGCAAACCTCTACTCTCACATTTTCCTTCTGGAACATATCCAGAAATGGCAAGAATTTCTCCTGAAAGTACAAATGTATAAAGAAGTAAAATTAGCTATGCACAAACTACACAGTAAAACAATAAATACTTTGGATTAGTTTATAATCACAGCTGGTTTAGTTAAAATTATGTTAATATTTTTTGAAGACAGTAGTTCATCCTGAAGAATGAAAGAGTGGAACAAATGGAAAAGCACCGATGGCTGAGAGGTCTATTAATTCACTGATTGCAGAGACCCAGGATAAAACACAAAACACAGAACTGTTTGCAAAATGTTGCAAAATTTTTAAAAGCAATCATATGCTTGAAACAGCTTAAGATCATGATAAATTCGGACATCAATGGGAACAAAAGGTAGGATATTAAAACCAATGAAAACAGTCCACAAGCCAGCAACCATTTTGCCTGTGTTCAGGGCAACTTATGAAGGTCCAAGTCATTCAAATTGTCTTCAAAGATAAGGGTTTTGGTTAAGATACTGAAATACTTAGTTTCTCTAATATCTCAGCACAAGATCAAGTTTTTCAGAATTACGTGAGCAATCTGTGAACAAGACTTGACTCCAAATCCACAGGATGACTCTTGAATTTTACTCTTCAGCTGGTTTCAGTACTTTGACACCTGATCTTTGTTTCTCTTTCTCCCTCATACACAGTCTCTGACCTCTCTAAGTTTCACTTTGTTTCAAAGCTAAACCTAAGCCCTATGATAAAGCACGTGAAGCATATATCATAACATAGAAACGGCTACCAGCACTTACACAAACACATACACAAGTAAATAGTATTTTGTTTTCCACTGATTGTCACTTACGCCATAGTGACAAACAAACTTAGAGGATCTAACAGCCTAAGAAGAAAGAGTATAGAAAATTGGAGTTGGAATAACAAAAATTTAAATAGTAAGCAGCAGAGAGCTTTCAACATGTTTCTGCACCTATCTACTTGAAAAAACATCCTCTCACTATGTGAGCTTGCAAACAATCTAAATATCCAAGTCAGGTAAATTTGCTTGCAGAAACACTGCAAAATAGTTCTTCCTAAAATTTTATTAAACAGAGTATCACTTACCACTGAAAAAAGCAGAGAGAAGTCATGGATATAGGTAATAACTTTCTGAATAATTGACTGCAGCTAAAAGAAAAAAAAGGAAAAAAAAGAGGGGGAAAATGATTGTAATACAATTTAAATTAAGAGTATCCACACCAGAGATTATTCTTCTCTAGTTATTCACAGAAAACTGGGCTGGAAGACACTTCAAGCATTCATCGACGTAATTGCTTCCCCAAAGCAGGATCAGCTACAGCTCTACTGTTCCTAACAGATGTTTTTCCGAGATGCTCTTCAGAACTCATATGAACAGAGGCTGACCAGCCTGCCCAGGCTCTATTTGTTCTTTATTTTTTATAGTTAAGCAGATTTTTCTGATTTATAGTCTACACATCCTCCAGGTCTCTAGACTAAAACAAACAAAAAAACCCCAAACCAGTTTGTTAAATCTTCTTTTATGGGCACTTTATCTAACCACAAAAACCTTCTTTAGAACCATTTTAACTAATCCATCTCTCACCTGGCATGGAGTCTCAAGAACTGGACACGATAATTCACTGAAGCCTTAAGAATGTCAAGCAGAGATGGATTATTTTATGGTTTAATTCTGTTTAAACAGCCTGCCATGATTGCTAATTTTCTTCAGCAGAATACTGCTGTTGACGTAGGAGTAGGAGTTAACTATTGCTAATTCTAAATACATAAATCATTCTGGTTTAGCATTTCGCTGGACTGAAAGATTGATGTGCAGAGAAAACAGAAGGAACATGTCACAGCATTATACCGTTCCAAAAGGCTTCCCAAATTATAGCAAAGTGTTTAAAAATAATTATTTTGTGGAAAGAGACATAGCAATGTTTAAGAATTAACCTTATCTAAGAAAATACACATCAGATTCTTACAGAATTCACAAAGTAAATTCTTTACCTGTGGGTAAGCATCTTCAAATGCCCGATCAGGAGTCATGTGTTTGATAACATCAGCCAAAACTGTATTGACCTCTCGCTTCTGTGTAGCGAAAAATGAGGTTACAAAATACAGTAATGAAATTGACACATAAATCAAGTCACTGAAAACCCGTTGGATAATTTATTTCCATTGCCAAAGCATCCGCTTTCTATGGAGCCCTAGTTAAGCCAGGAACTTCAGCCATAGCTCCAGTAAATCCTTACTTAAACTGGTCCATCTGCCATTAAAATAAAAGGGTAAGAAATATGCAGTGCTGGGGAGTGGTGAAGACTCCTTCAAATCTGCATCTTTTGTCCCTATTCATCTGTCATGAAAGGAAATACATTTTTTCGTTCACTACTGAAGTCCAACACACTTATATTGAATAGTCATAGTTTTTCCATTTTTAATATAACTGCTAATATAGCGACATCATCTGTATCAGAAAACCTTCAAAGGAAATAAAGTAATTTTCACATACCGTAAAATGTCTGCACGTGTATTCCACCCACACTTCAGCACAGTTGATATAATCCTAGAAATACATGTGTCTTATGATTACCAATATTTACAGTAGGTTATAAGAAATACACTTACAAAAAATACACTTAAAAGAATAACTCCTGAGGTATGACTCATGCAGACCCAAAGATCTAGCACTAATGATAAACCTCAAAAGTTGCTTATGTACATAAGTAGAGCTCAGAAAAGCAGGGATCATATAAAAATACTATTAAGTATCATATTTTTTGGCAACTGTGTTTATCTAGAAAAGGTAAATTATGTTATGCTAAGCATATGCCTACTGAACAACGGCTACAGTTTTGCCCTAAACACAGATTCATTAGGGAAAGAGAATGGACAATAACTCACCTGTGGGTTCTTCAGCTTTGTTATAACCTTCCAGGCTTCATTTAATATTTGAAGGCGATCATTTTCAGGAGGATCAGCCAATGCCAAGTTTAACCCCAAAGAGCGAAAGAGGAGATGCTGAAAGTTAATGAGAAATTCTAAATTAAAAGCAGAAGATGTGTGTCTGTCCAACACTAGCAGCTACACTGTGCAGAAAGACTCTTTGGATTAAACCACCTTTTATCTAAGTGATGTGCACGTATTGTAGGCAACTAAGAGTATAAAGAACTTTGTTGGACAACCAACCAGAATTCTTACAAATTACATACAAAAGAGTTACCTTTGGGAATCCAGATTCATCACACTCCTTAATCATGCCAATGAAGTCCATAGACCTTGCAGCAATAAACTCTGCTCTGAATGCTGACATTACTGAATTCAACAGCAAAGCACTGAAATCAACACAAATCAATACAGCTTAGCATCAACTAAAATTTAGTTGTCCCTTAATTTACATTAATCTAAACTTCTTAGTCTAACAATTGTCCAGTATCTATTCTAAATTTAAACAAGGGGAGAAGGAGGAAAAAACTCTCACAAACCGAGCTTGCACTGATGAAGAGTAATAGTGCATAAGCAAAACAAGAAAACATTAAGCCATCAGACAAGGGAAAGGTAACCCAGCCTGTAGAGCACTTATTCCATGCAGTTTTTTTTAAGTCAGTTTTACCAGAAGTTTCCTAGAAAGATCAAGTAAACCAGCAGCAGCTGACACATTTAGAAACTTACTCTCTCTTTTTAAGTACAGTTCAGAAGTCTACTTTGGCAGGCCAAATCTCTATTGAATTTTTTTCTCACTGAATTAAAATACATATGTGTTATAGAAGTCAGATTTCTAGTAGCTGGATTGTTGAGATTAAAATAAATCCAAACAGTCACTATCATACAATAAATGGCAATGACACATTTAGATATTTATGATTAATCATTTAGACCCGTATATGTATTACTATCAAGCCAAAGTTACCAATGGAATGGTGAAGTCAGTGCATTAATATAAAACCCAGTTTACTGATACTTTTATGCAAACTTAAGAAACAAAATCTAGCATCATTCAAAAGGCAATTCCTTTGGGCAAACGCAGCCATGAGTTAGCAGAGAAGCTGCCTCATGTGCCACTGTGTCCTCCACTAGTCTCAAACAGACAGACTGAACATGGAGCTGTTTACCTTGAGGGAAATTCTACGGAATGCTTAAAATAGCCCAGCATCCTCTGTGTTTCTGACTGAGCATTAGTGGTCCCATTGCAATTTGACTGGAATTTGCATTTTATCATTAGACAAGTACTTCCAGTTCACTAGACATCTGCTTTGCCACACAGAGAAGCAGGCTGTCACTTTTCACTTTGATGGTTGCAACACAGTTCATGGAAAATACTGAGATTATTTAAAGATTTATATACTGATGCCTCTTGCTTTGTAATATTTTGACAGTCATGAGAATACATAAAACCACAGAACTCCACTGTAAAAGAAACTACTGTGCTTTATACATCATCTAAAAGGGATTATTCAGATTCCCAATAAAACATTCCCCCAAACACTTCTTTAACACCACCCCCCCATTATACTAATTATTTTGTCCTTCCTTGAAAGAACAAAAAGGCACAAAGAGAAGGCACCTAACCTGTTTTTTTAGAAATGCTAAAAGGTGATTTAAGAATAAATTCCACAAAACAAATCAACACCTATACAAAATAATTAATCCAGCAGAGTATGTGGGTTATTTTTATCCGTATTATACACTCTGATACAATAGTATCTTCATACTGTATTTTTAAAAATCACACTTTCCCCATGCTTCTTAGCTCAGTAACAGAATGTGAATGCTGGCATTCCTCATTTAAGTGATTAACATCATTTCAGTTCCTCAGCCACTGCAGTATGGACTGTGCAAAGGACATCAGGAAAAGACAGGTAGCTGAAAACTTTCACAGAAGTCAGGCTACCTACCCAAATAAATGAACTGAGATGAGCTCAGCGGCAGGCCAAATTGCATTCACAAAGCTCAGAAAGTACATCCAAAACTTTCAGACCATCTTCCTGAACTACTCACTGAAGGTGATTAGCCTGCACACAGACTTCTAGGAGTCATTTGAGATACTAATTTTGATGTTGAAAAAAGCAGTCACCTAAATATTACCATCTTCCAAAGGTTGTCAGCTGCTTTACAACTTCCCTTGCAAAATGCACATATGGGCTGACTGTAGCCGGTGAGGGGGAAGGGGAGGAAAACAGAGAAAAATCAAGCACAACCATGGACCAGAGACACGGCCGATGGAGAACACATTACATGTCCTAAACTTTGGCTTAGGAGCCAAAATGCAGCAACCAAGTTAATTAATTTAGCTTTTGCTCTACAAGTAATCTACCACATTTTAGAATTCATCTCTGGAAAATAGATGTTCATAATCATGATTTAGTAAGGTCCTGGGAGAACAAAAGCTATACTATGCATCCAAAAAGTGTTTTCGAAGGGAGAATTTTATTACAGGGACTCGCGGGTACTCATTATGGATTCATGTCTTCTACGTTGTGCAATACTTACTTGTTCCCCAATTTTTTGCATCTCTCCATCATCTCAGTAAGCAGAACCTGGAAGAATTACTTATAAAAATTAGTGAGTAGAGACTCTGCAAATAAATTCAGCTTTAATTACTGTAGCAAAGTCTACTAAAAGCTGTTTTAATTACCTACCCAATACATTCCAATAATCCTGTCTTATCCTGTATTTACAACACAAGAAAACAATGGTGTAGTACAAGATAAAAGACACCTACTGGAATAGGTACAGTGACGCTTTAATCAAAAATGCTGTTTTATGAAAGTCAAATTTGCAATCTTTCAGCCATTTCTCAATTACTATTTGCCACAAAGGTCAATTACCTCTGGCAGAAGAGGTGAAGATTACCAACTCTTTGCCACAGAATGCAAAACAGACTGACGGAGATTAAAATAGCCTGTTGACTATGGTAAGGAATTACAAAGCTACAGTTTACTCAAATCATGTTTATATCTGTAAAACTAATGAATTCAGGAAATAGAAGATTAAATGAGCTAAAGGACAACAAGAAACAAACAGGAATACTGTCTGTGAATTTTAAGTGGTCTAATTTGAGCTTTGTGGAAATGAATGTTCTTCCTGTGTAGAAGAGAGAAACAAGCAGTCATATCTAGGCTCTTTATACTTGCTTTCACACTCATGTAAGTACTGACTCAGAGGTGTTTTTACCAGGCAAAATTGACTCTTCACCCCAACATCTCCTTTAAGTGTCAAGCATTACCACACCTACTTACCTCAGGAGCACGGTATGCAATACACTGTAAAATCCAATCTATAGCAGGAGAATATAGAGTCAAATACAAAGGAATCTCCACACACTGTACTACCAGTTGATTCTGAACCGTATCTCCATGAATCTGTTGAAATAAAAGACAAAAACTTGTTGCTGTGAAAAGGTATTTAATAGGAGCTATGAAAAACAGGACAAAGCTTGCGTATGAACAAAAACGATGACAAGACCACAAAGATACACAGATATTCTAAAGCATTCCTTACATGCGGGGAAAAAACTATCACACTTATAGCATATATTATTAAAGTACGGAAGCATGCTGAATAGAGCAGTTTCAACTTATCAGAACGTATGTAAAATTTCCCACACTATACTTGGGTACAGGAACAACCCTAAATCTAGATTTACAAACTTACAAGATTTTTAAAAAGTATGCAGTAGTTTGGCTAAGTGATATGTGGTTTTGTAAATAAAAATTTTATTTGCTTACTTGTTTAAATGTTAGAAGAAAGTCAAAGAAATTTTTGTTAAGGCTTTCTTTGAGTTGTGGTGCCACTTCCATACCAACCTGTATTAAAAGAAAGAGAAAGATTTCATCTGCCTCTATCACCTACGATTCTCCTTCCACTTCAGTCCCTAACATTTTGTCCTATGTGAAGATCAAAAACTGGCATCAGCAGCACATACAATTATTTTTACTGATTATAGAACACTTAAAGAAAGATTCCCCATTATTGAAACAAAAGAGACATTTTATTTTTTGATTTGTTAGGAGGAAAAGACAGGCTGCTGACCTCTTCAGATAAAAACAGTAGTTAAAAGAAATTTTCATTTAGTGGCAGAGCTCGCTGCAGTAAATCCTTGATACAGATCTGAAGTGTTAAATGATAGCCTACCCTGCAAAGGTATGCTCTTGCATAGACTGCAACCAGTGGATCTCCAATTCCTCTAATCATAGATGTTAAACGTGGGAGACATTCCGAAATCCCCCTGTTAAGATTTTTCAGAAATGAAAATGAGATTTAACAATCAATACCAGAATTATATTACCTACAGATAACTTCAGAAGCTGCCTTGTAGACTGACATTTGAGTGTGAGTTATACAAACATCTGCCAAAGATGAAGCATATTAGCATAAAATTTCATTTCGGTGTAATTTTTTTTGTGTATAGTAAGACATTTCCTATATTCAAATTGCAGCATTTGCCATTAGGAGTAGTGCAGACATCCAGGTTGGATGCTTGGTTTGTAAAAGACAAGCACAACTAAAGAATTCCTCTTGAGTTTGGAGGAACAGCAGAGCTGTAGAAGGGCTGTAATTCAATGTGAAGAAAGTATCCGCTTAGAGCAGAACTGGCAGAACTCCCTGTATGTCTCATTTTCCCACAGGTCCTTTTCGACAAAGTTGTACCAGTGCCTGGAGAACAGGCCCATCAATTCCAGTAAAATAACTGCTTTTTAGGGATAATGAAGTTGTCGCTATAGTAGCAATTTGGCTTACAACATTCATTTCAAAATATAACTGAAAAAAGACGATTACACGATTTTCAGCTCAGCAACTGACACTGTTTGGAAACATATGAATCTTATACCAAGATCTGCAATAGATAATGGTTCATTGCTCCTAAATTGTTTCTGCAGCTCCGTCTCTAGCAATACAAGACATCAATATTTTCCTTCCAGCTTTCTATCCTGTCTTTTTTGCCACACTCCTCATCTTAACAATCTTGCTTCCCCCTCCACCATCTGAAGCCAGTGGTCTTTAATTTGCAAACAACTTATGTCACAATTACACGCATATTCCAAAACTGCAAGCACTATTGTATTCCAAACTGTACCACAGTTCACCTTGAATTTATTCCATGGCATTCTCACCAAAAACTCCAAAACTCCTCAGTACTGCTTTTCCTCAGACCTATTAAGAGTCTATCTACCATTAATCATGGCACTTGCATGCTTAACCTCTTAAATTAGCTTATAAACTGCCCACTCATTTCTTTCCCACACTTAACATTTACTCTTACGTTTTGGATAGGAACTTATTGCACTTCAGTATTGCTGCTTCCACGTAACTAAAATGAAGCCAAGTTAAGGAACAAAACTAAGATGCATGGCATTTAAAACCTCAAAAACAAACTTATATACCAAATACATACTGAACAAACTTTTTCAAGGCCTTCTGCAATTAATCTCACTACGCCTTGTTGATTTTCACTATTTATCTACAATATTTTCATTGTTTCCCAAGTTTTCACACATCAGCTCTACTTTATCACTCCCATGCTGCTCGTAGCCAGTAATTCAGCACTCAGTTTACTATAAAACATGACTCAAATTTAAAACATACAACGTGAAACAAACAACACAATGTCAGTATAAACATCAGATAGCTGTAGGTTTTATTGAAACAAACATGTTTGGGTTTTTTTTGAAAAGTCTGTAAAAAACCTGCAAGCACACTCGGAGAGTCTCACTTGACAAGGATACAATCTGGGAATGAGTTCTCTGATTGAAGCAATCTTGAAAAACCAGTTTAAGCAAGTTTCTTTAGCAGTATCGTTAACACTCTCTGGAGAAAAATTATCTGGGGAGAAAAAACAACCCAGACATAGTTACATTTTTCCTGGAGAGAAGTTACTTTTCATTCTAGGTTTAATATTGTATTCCCTTTCCTTTCAGCAACAAATTAGGCTCACCATAATAAATAGGCATTATGTTTGATTCTCATCTCTCTCTCGCAGCAGTAAGAGCTGAGTACACAGAGAGCAAGAAGAGGTAACTAGAGCTTCCGACTTGCATTGTCACATTTCAGAAGCTGAAGCCAGGCACTCAAAGCTAATCTCAGATCTGCTGTTTGGAAATCTAACCTCTGCCTCCCCCCAAAAGCAGAAATTGTAAAAAATTAAAAAAAAAATAGGGAATCCATAACAAATACATCTATATAAATCTATAACATGCATACATACAAAAGAGATTTAAGCACTCAAATTGTTTATTTTAAAAGGCTAATGTAATTTTTAAAGAATATTATTTACAACCATATTGCAGAAGTAGGAAATATTAAACACTGACAGAACATTTGGTTTTGTACTCTAAACATCTAACACTGCAGCACAGTTCTCTCCTCATGAGCTCTAGGACTATTTGTGTCAGCTGCCAGCAGCAAAAAGCTGCCACCCCAGGGTGGAACAGATGGGTTATGGTGACAGAGCTCCACTCAGGCAGGCATGCAGTTGCAGGGCTAACTGCCTCCTTTCTTTAGACTGGATGGAACAGAAGGCAAAAATAGGCTTCTCGAGATCTCCCCAGGTCTGAGGCAAGGTGCTTGGGAAGGACAGGTCCCTCTTCTCTCAGTCATAAAGCTACACAAGCAACTTCTGCCGTGAATGTCTGTCTACAAACTCCTTGTGAAACAGTTTTAAAATATCAGTGCTCTCCCATCCCTGCCCCTCGAAGGTGAGAAGCTCCTCTTTCCACAAAGGTTTCCCACTTCCAAGACTAGAGAAGCCACACGCTAGATGGTGACTGAGCACAGGACGATGTCCTCTCTCATCTAAGAGCACGGGAGTTCTTGTCTAACTTTGTTTCACTTGGTTCCCACGGGACGAGCAGGGAGGCTGGGCTCACACTGCTGTGCACAGCAAGCACAGCACATTTTCCTCTCCCTCCCACCGTCAGAGCTGACAGGGCAGTTCCCACCAGCAATGCCCCCAGCAGCTCAGGAGCTGCAGCACAAACTCCGCTCTCCAGAACAGGGGTAACTGCCCAGTAATCATGACACGCTACGGGAACTGTCTGTCATCACTGATGTTTACAAGATCAGTTTATCAGAGAGGCAATAACCAAATTTATTCTACGTATTTTCTGTAAATTTATTTCAAATTTAAATATTTGCTGGTTTCAGGCTTCTGGCTCAAATCCTATGGATTTAACTGTAACAATGGTACTGTTGCAGTGTCAACTACAGAGTAAGAATGTTTCACATTTTAAGGACATGATCTTAAAACACTCAGAATTGCAAGGAAAAGCTCATATTCAATGGCATGTTTCATTGCCTTCCGAAAGAAGGACTTCCATATACGTTTGTACCTTAAATGTCAAGTTTAGCTTTTACATTGTGTTAGAACTTCAACTGAAAAAATAAAAAGGGGCCAGGTTAGAAAGATCATCCTGACAGTCTGCTCCTCCTTCCAGAAGTCTTCCCTCATTAAAGCAAAACTATCAAGTTTCCAGTGTAGCAACAAAACCATCTATATACCAAACACTGACGTTCTCAGCTTCATCTGTAATGTAAACTTGCAAAAACACTGTTAATGGTGAAAGCTATAAGCTATGGATTTTACTCTGTTAAAAACTAAAAGTTACTAGGTTCACATCAGAACCTTTTTCATTGGAAATAAAGTAGCATGGGTTCTATTTAACCTTTCTCAAATTGGTTCAGACATGATTTTTCCAGAAGCACAGTAGAAACAAAGTTACCTGGCAAAGAGACACGATTCTCCACACACATTGACAGAATTCTTTCATACACTAGTTTCCCTGTTTAAAAAAAAAAAGTAAATCAAAAAACATTCATAAGTAAACGGTAAAACACAAAATGTTGATACAAAGGTTCCCTCTTTAACATGCATAGCTATCAGCTAGAAAACCTTCCCAGATCACTAACATAATGCTGCCCTCTACTGAGGCTGGAATTAGCACTTTGCACACTATAAAAAAAAAAAGGAAAGAAATAAAAGAAGTCTCTGGCTCCTTCAGCACAGAGGTAGCACACAGGTCAGGTTTCTCCCAGGCCAGGAAAGGACAGCTGGCGTCCTGTCTCTGCTGGGTTTGGGTATTATGCTATCTTCAGCAACTTTCAGTAAGTAGGAAAGAGAACAAAGAGGAAGCAAGATCTGGAAAAAACAATTGGACCTATGTCACAGCGTATCCTGCTAAACATCAAAATACCCTTCAACTTTGAATACCGCTGTAAATCTTTCCCATAACATGGCAGAACACCAAGAGAGTCACATGAAGTGGATGACGATTTCATTTAAAGGATCATTTAAAAATGATAAAAATAGATTAAAAAAATCAGTAACTACATTTTGATCACTTCATAGTCCCTATTCAGCTAAAGAAAACTTTCTGACTTCTATTCTTCAAATATAAATAGAATAAAATATCAAGTCAAGAGGCTGCCAAAACCAAAGTATTTTCATAATAATGACAGTGTCTTTTAAATTTCAAAATGCAGAGATCATGATTTTTTCCCCAAGGTTTTTTCCCTAGATAGTCTCTATTACATGAAGCACAGAACTACAAAATTAAATATGTTTATTTTAAAGACTTCACTCATCAGAGCTGTTGAAAAATTACACCACTTTATGCCCCTGGTGTCCAAATGTTATGTTGGAAATACTCGGTGTTAAAACCAAGAGTCATTTCAGCACTTTTGGATAACTTTGATGCTTTCTAACATTACAAAAAATTAATTTCATCATATTAACAATTGTGTAGTAAGTCTGGCACGTTAGATACTTACCAAAAGTATCAAGGATATCTGTAATCAAAACAAATTTACTTGGATAAAACTGGATTACTGTTGTATCTGAAAGAAGCTTAGAACACTAGAAGGGGAAAAAAAAACACAAAAACATTTTTAGAGGACAACACAAGCTTGTGTTTTTACACCAGACAGGCTGGAACAGATGAATATCTACAGATGCAAAGAACCAACATGAACTTTCCAGCAAAAAGCATAACAACCTGTAACATAACACATCATGGTACTCTGTAATTTTTCACGTTATTCTTAATTTCCAGCAGAGCTTGTCACAGATGTATTTTTCCTTTATTCAAGGTAATCTACAATGCAGAATTTTAGCTGACCATGACCAGATCTGTGCATTTCTTCAGACAAGACAAATTCTCTCCCAGAAGAAGCATAAAAAGGCACTTCTTTTCTAAAAATAACCTTTTTAAGGGCATTTTTCAGTTTCTCACCATCTTTCTAAGCATCCATATCAAACACAACATTTGATATAAGTAAGATTAAAGTAAGAAAAATTTTAAAAGTTTAGCTAATGAGCTTTTCAACGTATCTCTAGGGTTCACATAACTAGTTCAAACATTCTGGAAACAGGCCAGTGATGCACAGTCAGCTCCAGGGAGGCATCTGTAATCAATCACCACCCACAGGCACCCAACACGATCGCGGCTTTTGCACTATAATGATGGGTGGTACAATGTCACATTTGAAAATATATCACACAACTTAGTTCTAGTATTGTGGTCCAGGGAGGAACACGTCCATTTATGATACGAATTCAAAATACACACTGAAATATCAAGACGTTTTTAAAATATTGAATTAAGCTATACTTTGTATAAGACTGTCCCAAAACTGCAGGCTAAACTGGAGTTTAAAAGTTCGGCAAAAGTCTATTCGCAAAAAAAGTCAAATTCCACCTGAAGAAAACAGGCAAATGACCGACTGCAGAGAGAAATCCACCTCCTCCTTCCTTGAGCCAAATGTGGCCTTTGACCACGAGTCTTCTCTGGTGTCTAAGGCTGACAAGTACAGTATTCTCTGTGATCTCTGTCCCTTCTCTCTCCTTCATCAGGAGACAGTTCTTCAAGCTCAATGGAATAAATAAATAATTTTCATTACATTCCAAAAATCGAGGAAGCAATCCCATACCACACAAGACTGCTTTAAACAAGAAAATTGTAACATTTGAAGGTGCTTAAACAAGGGCCACATTTAGTCTTTTTGCTTTATTCATCAAGGAGGAACTTAATGCACCAGAAAAACAGGTGAGAGCGTTCACATCTTACAACCAGAGCAGAACCTCCCCTACTGCATGGTCAGTCACCTTCAAAGAAAGGTAATTCAGCAGCTGTTCAGGACCTACACAAACCATGAACACTTAATTACCACTTTTCTTAGTGCTCACATACATAATCAACTTACTTCAGCTTACTCTAAGTAGCTTAGCTTATTCCATCTTGACAAGTAAAGTATCTTGTAAAAAGGCGCTTGAGGAACTCACATGCTATACATTCAGACCCTGCCTTAATAACCACAACTCTTCCTGCACTTCAAGCTCTGTAAAATTCTTGCACAGAGAATGGCAGCCTCATCCTCAATGTCCAAATGAAAGATCTTGGTTAATTGCATCATTAGTTCTTAAATCAATATAATTCTAGCATTCAAATGAAAATTGCTTTTCCCAGGCCAGCATACATTTCTGAAAGCAGCAACTCCCCCCCAAAAAAGCCAAACTTACTCCTATTGCATACTAATCAGTATGCGATGATAATAATGACAGACTATATATATAATCACAGGTTGACGTCAAAAAAACTGCTTAGTTCTTTTAGAGGACGCAACACTCTTAAAGTCATGTTATTTACTAGGAAAAGCCACAACAAGAAAATTTCAGTCAGGTTTCTATCCTATCCTGCTTTATAAGTATAGAATTAATAATAGTTACTTAGTCTCCTTTATGAATTTTTTTTAAATTCATGTTACCCAAATACCTGTTTCAATCTTACCCTGTCTCTCAATTAACGATAAGCACCTGCAGCATGAAGCTCAAGTGCAAAGCGAACAACACACAGACAACACTTTAAGAGAGATATAGGCAACTTTGATACCACTTTCCTAGAAGGAAGCACTGAATTCCATCTTAGAAACTACCTTATTACAAAAGTAGATAAAAAAGTAGATTTGTGAAACCATTTGTAAAAGAACATATGAAAGTATTGATACATAGCTATTAATCACTACACGTCAGACACTATATATATACACACATATTAATGCACTGTAAATACAGTACATCCATCTCTCTTTTCTTCTTATCCAAAGACTTTTAATATTGTATTCTCTTTCACTAAAATATTCACCCTTCACAATGCTATATATGGATCAAAAGTAATAGTGCTGATTTCATAGTATTACAATACAAAATTTATCACCTGGGGTCACATATAATGTTTTGATCTTACTTCATTTATGTTTCATTTCTTTTATTGTCTTTACCACAATTTAATCTGAAACTACTGTAAACAGTTTTCACAAGAGTATCCAGCACGACTGACAAAAAAAAAAAAAGGAAAATCCTGACTTTATATAACCCCACTTGATGACTATTAGCATTACATCAGTTTTACAGCTTTTAAGGATGTCATTATCTCTTCTGTCCTCTGATGCACTCAGCCTCTGGCCTTTTTTAAAGGCCAAGCCAAACAAAAGAGCACTTAATTGTCCTATTTTCCCCTGCTGTCCTCAAAGCCCATCGTTCCAAATGAGCAGAAGATGACTATGGACAAGTTTTAAAAAAAAAAAAAAAACAAACAAAAACAAACCAAAAAAATCCCCACAACAAAAAACATACACACACTTAAAAAATCTGAAATTGTTTTCTGTAGCTTGCTATGGTCCAAAATAAGATTATCCAATCGCCTTAGTAAGTTTGGATGGGAAAAACACTGACATTCAAAGAGCCATTCTGGTATTATTCAGGGCAGGGAGCAAGAGGCTAGCTGGGGAAGAGGAAAGAAAAGGAAAGGAAAAGTATGTTTTTAGAAAGGGTTGGTATCACTACATGTTATTTATTCTAATCCTTAAACAGGTAAAATTTCCACATCTGTCATTTGGCCACTCTCTTTAGTGAGAATTCCATTCAACATACCCTACTTCAAATCTATATGTAACAATGAAATTGAAAATCCAACCATTGTCAGAAGTCATAAAACTCTCAAAGAAATGAGTTTCAGTGAAGAACAGAAGAAAATAATAGAAAGTTAATAAAAATCCTTCTTTTCCCAAGAAAGAAATTGGACAACCACACCACCAAACACACCGGTTCTGTACAGAACAAAACCATAAAACTGACCTGGATGACTATCTTCAGAGCTTTTACTTTTTGATCAGAGGACCAAGCATCCTTTAAAGACTGGTTCAGTTCTTCAATTCGGTTCATGTAATCCTGCTGAGTCAAATTCAACAGCTCTTTCTGTGACCCCTGGCAAGAAAACACAAGCCTACTTATTAAGAGAAGGAAGGACGGAAGGAGAGTGCCATTATTATAGAGTTAATTCAGAGGGTGAACCCATAAAATTTACTACAGAATTCCCTGATTTTCCCTTCTTACCTTTGCAGCATCAATATTGCAGGTGTTTGGCACAGGAGTGCATCACAACTGTCTTGGTTTTAAAGAATCATTCATGCTGGTACCCAAAGAAAGTTGTCCGTGAGGTCGGAAATGCCAGACTATTTCAGTGGTACAATTATGTGTATACATATATATATGGATATATATACACACAAACATATATCCATATATATAATTATGTATATGTATAACTATGTAGAAGCGGCATCAGAAATTAAACCTTTTGCCAGCAATACTCTAAGAAAGTTTTTGACAATGAGGAAAATCTGGCTGTGTTCACCCCAAGTAAGAAAATAAAACTATCTTCACTTCACAGTCAGTAGCAGAGCATTCTTGTGATTTGTTTTCCCAAAGATCTTAAAGACCCTATAAAAGGATTACATATCAAAAATAAACTAGTGAAACAATGGAAGGAGAAATAATTGTTTAACCTTTATAACCAAACTGACACAGGAACAAAGTGATTAAAAATGCATTCAGAAACATCAGAAGGTGGTTCTGGAACAGTCTTCAATAGAAGCATGAGTTACATTCAAAACTACCTTCAGGACTAGTGTTGATTATTTATTAAGCTGCATTACAGAACAGATTTCATAACATCTTAGAGTCTAGAAAAAAACATCAGTTAAAACAAGCAGATATGAAGAGATAAAATGCAAATGCAATTACAGTTTCACCAAAAGATTGTAGGTTTCCATATGATAAAGCGTACTTTATTTTTCTACTAAAAGAATGTATCACAAATACGCAACTATTAGAACTGCATTGGCTCAGGCAACCTGAACTTAGTTAAGAGGCAGAGGTTTCAAAACAGCATTATCCAAAACAACTCTAGAAGTACCCTGCAAAATCAGACTTTAGGAAAGTAAATTACGGAACATCTCATCTTCGCCCAGTAAAACACTGCAGTTTGAGAAGCTGAGTACTCAGTATTTCTATCAAGCACATAAATGTAACTTTAAGCTCAGGTAGACAGTACGCAGCTTCTGCAATAGGGGTAAACAAAGTTATCAGATATTAAGACTATTAGGCTCCACTGAGTTTTATATCAGCTGCAGACTGTACACAGTACCAAGGTAAATCAACATTGGTAGATCAGGTGAATTTTCGAATCACAATTTCTAGCAATACAAAAAATATAATTCTGCCTGAATTCTGTAACAATAAAGATTAAAATTACTATAGAAATCCCACAGAAAGTATATATTTATTTAAATACTGCATAAGCACATGCAGGATCAGGACCTTTTTAAAAGGTTTCATAGAAGAACTTTATTTCACAAATTTATTTCACTTTTAAAATGGTGATGCAATAGAATCAGAAAACTTTCTCACCTCTTCCAGATCATCCAGCTCCTCTAACCTCGTCCTCACTTTTTCAGAAACTGCTGAGCCAGTCGTTGTAGCTTTTCCTATAAAGAATTATATGTTTGAGTTTCATTAACATTTAAACACTTGGACTTCTACAAAGAAACAAACCTCAAGGAGCTTGGCAGACTCAGACAACTAGTCAGTTTCCATGACAGAAGGTTTGATTCATTTGGTGGCTAATCCTGAAGAGACACATTTAAACATACCTACAACTCATTCACTTGGAACAGGGAATGACAAATAAGTAAAACTGAATGGATTTTCTTGCAAGTTTTGCTGGTAAGGAAAGAACCACTGGGTAAAAGCAAAGGATAGTTTAGGTTAGAAAAGCCCTACAGAGGTCTGTGTCCAACTCTACTCAAAGCTGGTCCAATTTTGATAGGTTGCACAGGGTTATATCCAGTCAATTTAATGATATCTAAGGATGGAGATGTCACACTCTCCCTGGACATCCTGTTTCAGTGTTTGACCATTCTCTTACAAAAAAGGTATTTAATTTGAAGAAGCTGAAATGCTGCATTTTTACTCACACATAAAAATTCTGATTTACTTTTCAATCAGCTATGACTACTTAGCCCAGATTTGCTTCGCTAGAAAACATGGTAAAATATTTAACATTTGGTTCTTTTTTGAACACTCAGCATACAGTTGAAATCATTTCACTTTCATGTAAAGAGAATAACTGAACAAGTTCCTGAGGGACTTGTCTGCTTTCCCTTCCAGCAAGCAGAAATGTTGATGAACATGATCCTCAAAACATCCTTGCTCACTTTAAGTGGAAGAAAGTTTTAAGCTGCAGTGGAAGGCAGTGAATTCCATTTCCTTCCACAACACATAATCACAAATTCATTAGCCTACAGGAATACAAGAGAAGGTGGTTTGTTTTCAATACCTATTTTAAGTAAAAATGCATGAGAAGTCTTATTCACAAAAACCCCACAAATCCAACCATACATCAGAATGGGGGAGATCAGAAAAACACATTTCAATTATTTTTGACCATAAACCTGACACTGCACCCTACCTCAAGCCAAATCTGTTACAGTTAAAGAAACTGCTTACCTTTTTCAGATCCCATGTACAGATTCTGTGAAGAAGCAGAAAAAGCAGACTTTCAGAAAACACGTACTCACTAGCATTCCAAGAATGCAACGGTAATTACACTGCTAATTAAGTCTCTAATGGTTTAGAAGTAGACATAACACCAGAAGATTTGTATTGTTACACAAAAACAAAGCGATGACTTCTAACTATCAACACTTTTGGACTCAGCTCCAAAACAATCATTGTAAGTGAAAACTTGTGGTACAGCTTCCTACAATATTGAAACTGAAATTTAGAGAACCAGTATTTACTTGTGAAATAATTACAAAACAGCAACATCCTAAATCCAAAGGTCCAGTACAAATAAAAAATAGCAGAGCAGCTGCCACTTACAATGGAGAGCTTCTCTGTTGTTGTGTATCTAGCAAGGATGTCACCACGTTTGCTTGACCATGGTTCAAAGTCACTCCCTACGGCTGAGCTGTCATCTTTATCCCGTTTCTTCCGTGTACTATCCTATGAGGAGAGTACAAGTGCAAATGTTAAACACAAGCCTGGAAAAAGAAGAGAAGCCTGATAAAGGTCAGCTTAAGGGTTCATGTGATAACTGATCCTTCCAAAAGTTACAAGAGTAACAAAACAAAAATAATCCATATTTAAATAAATGTCAACATTAGCCAGATTAATATAGGTAAATAAAGAAGAATACATTATTCTATTAATACAGTATATTTCCTAATTGCATTAACCTCCTAGCTGGTGAGACAAATTCATTTTATCCAAATTTGGCTTTGTAGTTTTGTTTTGGTCAGGTTTTTTTTCATTTTACTTAGTTAAGATAACTCCCAGTATTACCATGGCAGCAGTAGTGGTCACAGGGTCTGCAGCTGCTGCAAATAATGACAAGGGATCGGTACCATCCAATACACTGCTCAATGGATCCATCATAGAACTAGAAGAAGAAGAGGAGGTAGAAGAAGTACTTCCTTTCCGGTTCATTTTCTTGGTCTTGGATTCAGTAACCTAAAAGAAAAGCTCTAAACTGTTAAACCAAAAGGCCTTCTCTTACCCCTGTTTTCTTTAATAAATCATCAAAATATGTTCTACACAAATTCTGCTCTTGCAATGAAAGCAAGGACCAACCAACCAAACTCTTTAGAATGAGCATCAGAATTTAAACTGAAGCACCTCCTTTTCCCCTGAATCTGGAGGCACTCTTCAATAGCATTTCCATTACTTTTTTTTTCCCCCCTTCCAATTCTAGGTCTACAGAACTAGAAGAACAACATCTCTAAACTTCTTTCTAGTACCCCTCCTCTACTTTATTGCTTTTCTCCCTCTCCTCTAACTTCTGTCTTGCTATTTGATTCCCTCTGCCAGTCTCATCTTTACTTTTCTTGTAGGATACCCAAGCCTGGAACTTTAAATCCATTCTTAAGGCCTCTGTCTTATCTCCCTACTGACCTTCCTGAGCAGAAGCTGCTGTCCATTTATCATTCATTAGCGCATGACTATCATCTCTTTGAAGCTGGATTTTTTTGTACATCCACATTTTTAAAAGCCTCTCATACATTAAAGAAATGATAAATGTTTTAAAGCATACAGCTGACTGGAAGTTAACCCAAAAACAAATCTTACATCAAGCAATTATGAAGGTTATTTGTAATGCAACAATTTGATTTTAAACTTATCTATTATTCAGCATTTAATGCTACCAAGAAAACCCACAAGTTGGATTGCTATATTTGTCAGAAGGAGACTGTTTCTGACACATTACAGCACCAGCAAATTTCTGTAAAGGACAAACAGAATAAACCTTGATGCCTCTAAAATAACAGGCCACTACCACAGAAAGCAACTTCACTAGTACCACCACCAACTTCAAAGCCTTTTCGTTTTAAAGGAACAAAAGTAAAAAGAGGAATACAATCAGTTTTAACTCACATTCACTTTCCAAAAGCACAAAAAGAAACTCACCGTAATGGGTTTCAGTGGATGGTAATCACCAAAATCCAAGGGTACGGATTCCAGTTTGCACACTTCAGATTCTGAAACATAGTTTCTTGATCGCGCATGCCTTAAAAAGCAAGAGTAAAGGGAAAGTGTATATATGATCACATATTTACAGAGATATATATCCCACTTCTATATAGATGTAAGCGTATTTACAAAAAGAAATGCATGTTGAAAAACAAGTCAATGACCAAAGACCAAAACTTCTCTCTCTACTGAGATACATAAAACTAAAATTGAAGAAATTTAACTTTCAGCCATTCAACTGTATTCTGTCTCTACAGCTGGATTCTCTTCCATTCCATTGTACATCAAAAAGGCAATTTAACCAAGGATTTGTACATGTGACAGGGTGATGGAGATATTAAACACCTCTTTTAAGATGAATAGTCAGAGTGAAGGAAAAAGTTAAGTATGAAAACACAAGAGAAGAAATCAAAGTGATCATGCACACATATAATGAGGGACTGCACCAATTAACTTGTGTAGCTGCAAAGCTACTTCCTGATAAAATCATTTCTATCTGTTCGCTATATTCATAATTAAAGTTGCAAAAGTCAAATTATAAGAAAGGAACTATCAGTATTCGGATGCTTGCATTGCAGGTAAGTCCTTGTATAAAAGCTTTGCCTCATCTAAGAAAACTAAGTATGTCATTAAGTGAAATAAATCACAAAAATATATGTATTTCAAGCTCTATTTTGAATCTGATATTAAGAGAGAACTGTGAAAACTATGGCCTCCCTGTCTAATTAAAGAAACATTTGATTCCAGAAAAAAACATCAATAAAAGTATTTGAATCAAACAACATTCCCACTAGGAACTATCAGTAACACACACTAATTTATCAATCAGGGTTTAAAGACACTGCTCTTTTATAAAATAGACCATTCATCCTGGTTTTAATTCCTCAAATATAAATATAAATTTATATTTTAAAAAGGCTTCTAAATCACATTTGACAATGTAGGAAGGCAAAAAAAAAAAAGGAGGAAATTAAAACTTCCCTGACTAGCACTCGATGACAATTTCAAAAGAGACTTAAGAGTTATAAATGCTTTCTAATATTTCTGACAACACATCAATACATGAAATTAATTCCCTTTAATTGTACGGAGTAGTAGCAATGGTTAAACCAGGAAATGAAAATATAAATTCACAAAAATATATAGGAGAGCTGCTTCCTGGAACAACTGCCATCATGGCATGCTTATTCTTTTTGTTTTCTTGATCTCCAGCTCTTTTTCTTTATACATGAATAGTCTTTTTAATTTACTATTGTCCCATGATTCAGTGATTCTCTTTGCTCACTTGCTTTATGACTTAATTACCACCTGGGTGAAAGATCTTTCAAACTCTGTCTGGCTGCCTAATTATAACATTTCTATTACTCTGCTACAGTTGTGCTGGTATTTCCATACTGCTCCTTTACAGATAGTTCCAAATTAGCAGTACAGAAAAATGTCACTGATAGCTCACACTTGGCACATCCCTTCCCTGGCCAAAATCAGTTGGACTCTAATTATAATGTAACGCATCACTGGGCAAGGGTATGTGTCTAATACACATGAGGGAAAGAGGAAGAGCTGTTCACTCTGCAAATAAGTCTTTAAAAAGTATATTTACAATGTGGCTATTCAAGTGATAAGACAGCTTGTAACATAGCTAATACAGGGGGACAAGTTCAAGCTCGCTCTGACATTATGTTCTGCTTAGTCTCCAGGGAAAGGAGATTAAGCATTCCTATCTTGGCCACGGCCGTGCAGCCAACTTCCGAGAGTAAACAAAAACAAGACTCAGGCCAAGCCAGGGTTTCACCCCCAGCACACACTGCAAGATAAACCCCTGCTGCAGGGGCTCTTTTAACAGCGGGGTTTAGCCTTTTCACACTCCCCAGCGTCACTGCAACCGCCACCACCCTGTGCCTTCCACACCTGCCGGACGGATTTTTCTCTCCTCCTGGTAAACCACCTTTTTCTCTGGGAACGGCTGTACTTCCTCCTCACCCCCACGTTACTGAAGCTCTTCCAGGGCCCGGCCCACCCCAGGCACCCAGCTGCCTCCCTCGCGCTCCAGGCTCAGCACAGAGACAGCCTCTGCCCAGCAGAACCACCATATTACAGAAAAACCCACATTAAAACATTTCACTCTGCTTCGTTATTTCTCCATGGCCGCTTCTGCATCAGTAGTACCAGACCTAATTATTAGCTTGCTCATTGCTGCATTATGTAAAAACCTATTTGGCAGCACCCCTACCACCGGGCTCCGAGGCTGCCATCCTTAGCTTTTCATCATATTTTGGTACCACTAGAAATTTGAAAGTTGCAGCCACGTTTATTCCTTTCTGTTTCTGGAGGTCACTGACCACACTGAGAGATTTCACCCAAACCTCCACACTCAAAGTACCAACAGTTCCAAAAACCAACTAACATTTGAGAGCCGCTCTGCGCACTCAGTTTCCTTCCCTATAGAAATTCACGTTTTATAGTATTTCATACCCTGGTGAATTTATTTTAAAAGGTGCAGCTCTATTGTTTTCTTTATGAAAACCTCAGCTGGTTTCACTAACAATGAAACTTCTAAATCCTCAAACTGTTTCCACTTTTTACCACACATAAAAGTTTGCTCACACAGTAATAATAAGAAAGAGCGAGAGAGATGCATTTCGGTGTGATGATATAGATGTGGGGAGAACTTTTTGGCAACCTAATGCTCTAATTGCCTTTAATCGCAGCACATTATTTTCTTGACATTAAGCTTTCATTTCTAGTTTGCTCAGGACTATAACCCATCAGCCACACCAAAACCTGGAATCCAGGTATATTCAGTGTGTTATATTTAATGTATATAACATTAGCCACGGAGAGCAAGCCTTCCAGAAACTAAAAATCAGTTTGTTTGTAAACAAGGACAAGTTTGGAGAAAAATAAACTTTGAAGGTATTTTCCTTTACTCTGTCAGAGAGCCTGTTTTATCCTTCCTTTCCATAACAAATATGACTGTAAATTATTCCATGTCCTGCGCAGTGCAAGTTCCTCAACTATACAAATTCTCCTGTGGAAAGACTTCACGTCGACCCTGCCTCTTCAGTCTGTGGCCCTTCAACACCGCGTCTACTTCTGAAGAGCCTGTGGAAGACCACTGACAGGAGCCAAACGCCGCTACTAAACCTCCATCCGCCGCAGGAATCCTTCCCCTTCAGCCCGCAGTGACACCGCCCGGCGCGGCGGGGGAGCGCCTTTCCCTCACGGAACGGAGAGCACCCGGCATCGAAACCCCAGCGGGGCCAGGCCGCGGCAAAGGCTGGCTGCCCCGCAGGAACCTCCTTGCTGAGTCAGCGGGGGATAACCCCACGGCGGGGCGCGGGAACCCGCGGCCCTCATGTTTCCCCACAGCACCGCCGAAGCCGACCGCCCCAGCTCCCTCCGCCGCCCCCCGAGTCCCTCAGGCCGAGCGGCCTCATACCCCGCAGGGAGCAGCGCCGGCGGC
>JAHREE010000169.1:6389786-6405834 GCA_033628505.1 Tringa tobata | reverse complement strand
GCTTTCAAACAAACGCCACTGAGCAGCATCATTCTGACAAGTGTTGAGGCAGCATTTTTGCCATTTGCCAAGTATGCAGTTTGGGTAACTTACCCCATGGTATAAAATATTTATTTTAAACAATGCCACTGCCTGTGAAGATACTCTCCTCATCCCACCATTAATGTTCCTCTTTCACACTATTTAACACAACAACAACATTTTCAGTCTTTTTTTTCCCCCTCTGATATCCATGTCAACATATTACAAAGCTTCCAAAGTTAGGGTGTTGTACTGTTCCGATACTGGGAAAGTAACAAAATATAAGCCATTTCACATTCCGGTAGTGGGTTTCCTTCTTCTGCTGATTGCCGAGCAAGAGCCAGCATCGCAGAGACTGACATAGCCAAGCTGCTCTCCACTTGGACTCTGACCATAACATCGCGTCTCGAGTTCTTTAAAAGCAGTTACACAATTCTGCTCCCCTCAAGATGAAGGATAAAATCCATTGGTATCAAGACCAAGGTAAAAATATGAGCATGATCTTTTAATGTTAGATTTTCGTAATTATGAGAGTGTCTTCGTTGGGATTTGGTAGGGACTCCCCCCCTGCCTGTTCAATCATGGTAGAAGAGAAACTGCTCAGAAAAATTGTGACTGTCATCAATAACACGTAAGATATCTGAATTATTTTTATGGACAGTTGTTTCTAAGTCTGAAATGATAAAACAATTAAAATCTTGCCTTCTGAAATTTTTGTAGAACATACACTTCTCTTCATCTTGGCCAAAAGTTGTTTCCATAAGAAACAGTAGTAAACAGCAAGGAAAAAAATCCTAGGGCTCTTCCAGCACAGCGGATTGATCTACCATGGGTATAATGTGCAATTTCAGTAGAGTCATCAAAAGTATGTCTGTCTGCCCAGCAGTTAATCTGGATCCATGTCTGTCCAACTCAGTAGAAATGCAAAACATTTAGATCATTAGTATTTAAATTTGAGGTAATCTCATTCATATAGAAAGTACATTCAATAAGGCTGCTGACAAATTCAGACGTAAGAGCTCAGTTTTGTTTAAATTAAGTTTTGGTTTTTTCTTCTTTAACTGCTTTACCTTTATGGTAGGAACTAAAAATTTATACACATATCTTATTTATGGTGGCAATCATACACAGAAATTGCAATTTTAAGTAATGCAAAAAGCATTGCATTAGAGTGTGAGAAAGTCACAAATTAACTGAATGTTGCCCTCTGGTGGTCTTTGAATAAACAAGATTATGAATCTTACATGTGCACAGTAGTGTGAATATATGATAAGGTTTAACATGCAATTTTTCCACAAGTATTAGAGCTTTATAGGCCAGATTGTATTAATGTGTCATTGTCTGGAAATGACAAAGTATGTTTATCACTTATAAATATACATATAGAAGATACAATATTTGAATCAGTGCCGAGAATACCATCATTGAAAAATAGCCATTTTATCCCAGTGAGTGCTGTCTTCTTAAATTGTCACAACATTTGGCTTCTTTCTTTGGGTTCTTCCTGCATATGCTCCTAAAAATGAAGTAGAAACATTACCATTTTACAATTAGCAGTACTGGGTTTTTTAATAGGAGGATTATCCAACAAAAATAGCTGAAAACGTTTAGGACAAAATTCATTTTAAGCAGTATTATATGTATTCAGTGGCTATCTTTAAAGTAACAGTCTTCATAATGTTACACCGAAAATGCCTTACAAAAACTAGCTATGGGTTGGAAACTAACGGCATTTTATAGTATTTTCTTCCTCAGTAACTATTCCATCTTCTTTTTTGCTACTCTAAAACATCTACAATTGCAATACACAAGTTTTTAAAAGATAAGTCTGTCACATCAACAAGACAGAGATTAAATGACTGATAAGTTTAACTGTGCCAAGTACTACTTTTAAACAATCCATCCATTAAAAAATATTATACAAATCAAATATTTAAGATAACTCTCCTTTTCCTCAGCTCCCACATAAGTAAACCAAGAGACAGTTGTAGGTTTCCATATGTCAATATACATAGCCAGAATTAAAAGTGCAGTATGAATAACGTCATCAGATAAACAGAAAGCTGCCAAAGTATAAAAATAATAATAATAAATATCTCCACATAGAACAAATATATACATATATATATATATATATTTAGAAAGGCATATTGTACTATGCATAGCGTAAGTATCTTCCAGTAATAAGAATTTAGCACTGCAGGCTGCTAAAAAGTAGCACAACTCAGCATTCGTTAAGTTCAGGCAGTTAAAGAGTGTCCAGCAACGTGAGCAAACATGTACACAAAGCAGTGAGAATCACACCACGTGGTGTAGAGCAGTGGAAATGGAGGACAGCCATGGAAGAGAAATAATTACCAGGCAATTAAATGAATGTGACAAGGTTAAGTGCCAGTCCTTTTCAGGATCTTCAGCCACTCTTTGTCAGAGCTGCAGTGGTTACTTACAGGCGTCCGAGGGCCACACTCGGCACAGCACAAAGCAGCTTTGGAAGTGCCCCCCAAGGCCTTACCACCGCAGGGTCCCCCACCTGGGCACACTGCTTCCCTCTACACCAGCACCCTCCAGTGCTGTGCTCTTCAGCTCCCCTGCCATCTCGTAGGACAAACAGCCAGACTGACAGGCACGATGCTTTATTAGTGATTTAACACCACCTCTTAACTCTCCTTCAGTGTACTCCAAGTTCCAAGCCTCTCTCCTGTGACATAGAATTGACCTGTTCCTCACACACAGCAGGTGTGACACCTCCCCAGAGCACTGGCCTGGACACACATCAGGGCACACAGCATCCCACAAGGGCATCTCCTCCCTGGGCTTCCAGGCATGATCAGGCTTGGCCAAGTGCGGCTGCCCCCCTGGTACTCTGCGCTGTGTGCCTCATGCCCCATAGTCCTTTTCCACAACATCTACTCAGACTGAGCAGAAACAAAAGGCATTACAGGTCTAGCTGCAGTATTAGCCTGATCTCAACCACCTTCTTTCTGATGCAATCAGACCACTTTAAATGCCTTCCCTGGCACAGCTTGCAGGCTATTGACTGAGCATCTCTGTCCTTTTTAAAATAAAAATTAAAAAAAAATGACATATAAAGACTCTCTATAGATTTATTAGTTTGCACTTTTCTTTCTAGCAGAGAACTCTGGATTGAAGGAGTACAAACAACCAAAAACTAAATTTAAGATCACCAGCTGATTCCTAAAAGAAATGCCCTCTCATTGGAAAAAGACAACAATCAATCATTCGGAGTGGTATTAAAGCTACAAAGCACTTTGCAGACAGAATTTAAAACAATAATCAGAAGAATCTTTTTTAAAAAAAAGTATGAAGTAGTTGCATGAGTATGTTACTGTTTTCTCCTCAGGTTATGTCTCACATCTAATTTGAATGTGTAAGTGGCATTTATATATAGTAGTTGTATTCTACTAGCCCTCCTTCGCTTTTCCCCCCTCTAATAAGCACAATTTAATTGGGACTCAAGGATGAATCAAGACAAGAAATTAAATAGAAATATCATGGGTTACAAGTATATCAGACTGGCATAGTTGCAGATATAAATAAAACTCTGCATTGCCTACACCAAACCACTGCTACAGGTCTTTGTTTTCTGACACGCACAACTTCTACTAAAATAAGAGAAGCATATGCATTTGTTTGACTTTTTACATTTTCTTTTCAACTTGACTTGAGATTATAGTTTCTCTGTCTATGATCTTTCCCAGACAGAACTTGTTGCCTCAATACAGATGAACTCCAAGGATCTCTCTTGAAAAGACACTTTATTACTTCAAAAAAAGATTTAGGAAAAAAAAAATAACAAAAAACCCTATTCAACATACTGCCAAGCCTTTCACTAGTCATATTTTATCAATATTAAAATAGAACATGGTTTTCTTTTATATGTATTCAACTTGATGTTTTTTTCATTATTGTGAAATTATGCAGGTTATTTCTTTCATGTCAAGCGTTCCCATCTAATAATTTCAGAATCCAACTCTATTCATCCAGTACAAGTAGTCTAAGCTACTTCTAAAGGATCCATGGGAAGTACTGGTATTACGCCATAGGAACACATGTGATATCCAAACACTAGATGAGGTTTGGTGCAACAGTAATACAGTAATATATACAATTTTAGGACTGTAAGATGACTGAACACCCACTGATCAGTCTGAAACTGTCCTTCCTGTCCTTTTGCCAAGCTTCGTATTGCAGACAAGTTACACGTGTGACAGAAATAAGAATCAAATGACATTAGGATTCTAATCCAAGTCTATTTTGACTACTATTAGCTTCCCAAACAGTTACAGTGAATGTATCTGGCAAACATTTTTATGGTTGGGCATCTGGTGAGTGAAAGCAAATGAGCTGTGCAGTACATTCTATACATTACGTTTATAGAATTGGAAAGTGGATGGTTGAGTTACCAGCGCATATTTATTTAAAGAGATAGGTGAGATTTCAAACATAGCAAAGCAAGTGCACAAGAAAAGGAAAACAATATATTCCCCATTTACTTTTTCTACATACTAGTAACTTATTTACCATAAGATCCAAGCACCAATTTTCTACACACCTGAAACAGCCTTGTTAGACACTCTGCTCTCTGGGGCCTTCTTTCTATTTTGCTCAACCCCCTTCATTGAGGTCTTAGGGGTTCTAATTAAATATAAAAGATTTAATAAGTCACTTGCATCAAAGTTGAAAGGCTGTATCTAAAAATATAAATCTGTATCTAAAAATATAATACCAAAATATACATCTGTATCTAAAAATATAATATCAAACTTTGTTTGGCATGAAAACATTTTTTACAGTGTCCCACAGCGCCGCCTCCTGAGTACGTGTACAATTCTTATTGACATTATTATGGCTTAAGTAGATACATTAAATAGGAAAACATCTCCCCACAAACAGATTTTTAAAACTATTTAAGAAACCAGTTAGGTTCGGATATTGTGGCATTACAGACTACATTTAAAAATATATGTATTTCATTAAGTGGAAGCAAAGCTTCATGGAATGAATGTTACAAATAGAAATGTCGGAACACAGTGTAAATGGAGACAATACACAAGAGGATGAGGACACTAACTATTTTCTTGCAGTATAAGGTAAAACAAAGATTCATCACTCTTAAAATAGTGTGAGAACTAATTATTTTTACTTTGAACAACAGTTGCACCAGTATGTGTAAATATTATTCAGAAATTACTGTGCTCTTGCACTTTGTGTTCACTTTCATCTTTAGGCTATAAACACGCTGTGCCCTTACCCTTGTCTGCAGAGCAGCCTATGAAGTGGGGCATTCTGTCCTTGATTTGGTTGGAGTACACTGTTAAAAATAAACTATTGTTAGTGCTTTTTCCCTTCTCTAAAATAAAAAACAAAAAAAGTGCCCAAAACTCACAAGGAATACCGAATTCTGTATCATGTTTCACATACCAGATTTCAGAAACGCTAACAGGTTCTGTAATGTAGATGATGTGTAGGCAAAAGTGGCAAGAATTAAAATTCCAGAATAGAATTACTACATCTGCTATTTAAAACAAAGAAACCAAAAAGGACACAGCTAAAATTCGCTCAGCATTGCCTTGAATTCTTGGTCATTGATAAGGACACACAGGAAAAAAAGACTAAATCACTTAAACTAGTCATCGAAGATTGAACTGTGTTAGCACATCTTCAAAGCTTGGGTAAGCATGAGACAAAAATTGTTTTTAAGGGATGTCAGATATCTGACTTTTTATTCTAGAAAAAGTTGCAGACAGGCCATATAAGAAGGCTGCTGTCTTCCTGAACAGCAAGTATTGAACAGCGTAATTTCTATGATCTAAGCAAAGAATCACACGTTTTAGAAGCAAGAAGTGTTCCTCAGAACAGAAAGCCAATTCTTTTCTGGCAGCTTTCTAAAGATAAGCAATCAATGATTACATTGCAAAGTAAAGGGTATTAAGAAAAGTAGTAGTGTTAAACTGAAGCTTAAGAGATACTAATAATGTGTCTCAGAGAAAGAACTTGAGCCTGAGCAGAGATTTAAAGCCATAAATAAATAATTTCTGAAGATAAAATTTCAGAACTGACTCTGAAGAAAATCTTTTCTAACTTTTAATGAGCTAAAAATCCCCTTTCTCAGACCATGCTAAATCAGATTTCATTACTGTCTGTCATAATAGTGTCAGGAATTGAGCTGATTGATGGCAAACCAGCAACACAGATCAAAGAATCTATCATTATAAGACAGTTCTTTAACAGCATCCTAATAGAAGTAATCTTCACTCACCGGCTTTCAGGAGTTTTTTGTTTTATGATTATTTTTTTACTTGGCATTCCCATTTCTGAAGACCTAGAGAAACAAAAGTATTGAAAAATATTTAAATTATGAAATCATCAGATAGGTCTTAAAACAGAAACAGTAAAAGAAATCCTACAACAGGACCTACGCCTGTGTGTAATACTGCCAGAGCATTACTATAGATTGTCACCTTTTACTCATGAGCCAGTGTAACACACCCGGCCAGTCTGCTGACCTGCATTGCACAATAACGCCTGCTACCTTCCCCCAAAAAAACTTTACCAGAGATACTCTACCAAGAAAGACTATTGGTAAGTGCTTTAGAAAGACTGATAAAGTAGAATTTTTTTACAACTTACAAAACCAACCATAAACCAAGTGCACAAGGATCATTTTGCTCAGCACGGAAATATAGCATAAATGCACAACTTGCCACATTTTTTCTCCCATACAAACAAGAAGTCTCTTAAAAGTAAGAGCAAACTACTATTACTAAATCACCACACACCTGAAGACTTTTTAAATTCATTCTTCCAGGGGATATATTAGTTTGCAAAGAAGCTGTTAGTCCAAAATCTTCTTTTCACTATTTCCATTGCCTCCTACCCATCCTCTTGCACCCCCTCCCACCACCACAAAGGGAGAACTGCACCTACTTCATGTACTTTTTCCTGTCCAGAGATTTCTGTGTAGCTGTTGAAAGTGTCACTCTCTCTCTTGGGCTCTTTACTTTATCCTAAAAAAATCAAAAGAACTCAGAATAACACTAGTTACTGCTCTTATTAAGCTTAATCCCATCAGACCTGCCCCTACTTAAAAACCAACCTAACAAACAAAAACCTCAACAAACACAACAGTGTTTTCAGTACTCAGTCCCCATTCAGGCTAAATTCAAGGGTTGTTTGTTTTGGGTTTTTTTTTAAAGGATCTTCCTTATATTACCAGATTAAAAATATTTGTGCTATAATGTATTCTTATTTAAAGTATGAACTTTTTACTAGTTTCAACATATTAATCTCCTACTGCATAGACCCTTTTTTTTATTTGAAGAAAGTTACCTACAGAAGCATAATTAAACAACAATTTAAAAAACTTTTTACAACGATCCAGTACTTAAATTCTTAAAACAGTTTACATTGTCCTGGATATAACACACCATTTGCCTGAGCATCTTCTCTTTACGAACTTCACGATCGTGACGCAGAATATTCATCCTTTCCGATGCCTCTATTGTAAAAAAGATGTCATGGATGTCATACAGAGCAGCTCGCAGCTGGAAAGAATAATTGAAATTGTAATAAAACATTCAGTCAAGTTAACATTCCCATGGTTTTGATCATCAAGATCTTCTTGCTTTCAATCTAAACAAAACACTTGAAAATATAATTTTGAAATCTCAATGCATCAGCAGAAAAATGTGATCTTCTCTTCACAGATGTAGTCTGAACCTTTTACTTTAAACAAAGTCACTGCGGAGGTTTTATGTATTTATCTAACAAAAGCAGAATAGTTATGAAAAAAGAAAAAAAAAGGTTTAAATTGTGTCACCTGAGCCATTACTCTTTCGTGAAGGGATGCATCTTGTGCTGAAACATTTCCTCTTTTTAATGGTGCTTCAGACTGAAAATTTTTTATGAACTCCATAGTATCCTGGGGAAGACAGGAAAATAAGATAAGCACTAGGCATAATCCTTCACAACAAAGGAATCATTACAAACTGTAAGCATAGGACACACAGTCATTGTTTGACCTGGACCGTATGACACTAAGAAATGCAACACTCAAACATGTTCATGTGACAGACATTTCCAAATTCTCTGAAAGCAGAAAATGCATGATTTCATCTGTCAATTGAAGATATGAGCAAAAACAAACAGGAGGAGAAGCTGTGTAGTAAAAACGCTGATCTTACTTTTACAGTTTGCTTAAGATGTTTCAGTTTTTCTGTCTGCAGGAGTCTACGAGTAAGAAACCCCTTTGCCACAGCAGTGATCTTATCAAACTTCATTTGTATCTCTGGACTGAAAACCTTTAAAGAAAAGAAGCGTCTTCTAAATATTCAAGTAAAAAAAGCAAGAATTTTGAATTACTTCTCAAGTAACATCCATCATGTGACAAAGTTTTCAAGTGAGAAACAAGATGCTGATACGTTTTGGCTAGGCCAGAAGTGCCCACCATAATATTAGCTTAGCAGAAGCAATATATTGCTATAGGATTATTTTGCATGTATGAACAACAAGAAAAATATCCTATACAGTTCTCTTGTGTAATCAAAGTCAAAATAGGAAGGGATACTATCTTTTTTATTACTGCACAGCTATTGTAAGACTATCCGTGTCTTACAAAAACTAGAGGGCTTTTTAAGCTATATATAAACCTTTTTTTTTTTTTCCTTACCTGGGTCCACCTAGTTTTGATCCTGTTACTCGGCCTAGATACTGAGGTTTTTATAACTCCACTACCTGATGGTCCCCAGAGAAAGAATGAAGTTTCACTTGTTGAAGCAAAGGTGTTAGGTGTCGCAGTATGAGCAAAACCTGCACATAAATTAGAATGTACAGTTAAATACAGACTTTGTCCATTAAGCAGTGACTATGTGTGAGTATATACATAGATACATACACAAATACACAAGTGCAGCACTCCATAAAAAACAACAAGTGCAGATAAAAATCAAGCACATCCATAAACTTTAACTCTGCTCCTGCTCAGTCAGGAAGCCTTTTTGGGCTTAAGAACAAAGAAGCTCCCAGTGCTGTTAGCTATTCTTATTCAAATTGCAAATGGTAATATTTGTGTATCAGGAGAAAAAATGTCCGTATGTTACAGCATGAAAAATCATTTACCTAATGTTAAAATTGCTACAAAAAACCCTATTCACAGAGCATCTCAAAGGAAATGGCTTTAAAGTGTTTAATGCTATGATGGATCCTAAAGATGAATAATGAATAATCATATGAGCAATTTTACTCTCAAATTAGAAGTTCCTTTGCTGTTTGCCTGTTAGAATGCCCAATTTCCATCTGTGTTTGATAAGTGCATGTTAATACACTCAAGAAACAGAATTCAGCTCAGAGGTAGTAGCTTTGTTTACAAGCTCAATTATAGGTAAGAAGCAATCTGAGTATTTCTGATTCATTTCCTAGCAGAATTTGCTAAGCAGAAGACAAAACAAAACATTTCATAATGGTCTGTAGCTCTACTTCCTTGCAGTTAAGGGCAGAGCCCTCCTAATGCTCCTACACAAATGAGAAGAGCAGGCCCACTGCTATGAAGCTACCTGGCATGAGGTAGATCCTGGCATAAGGATCTACCTTCTGTAGATGATGCAAATCCACAAATGAGTTTACTCTCAGCTTGTTTTCCTCAAATACACTCTATAACAATTGCTCTAACACAAGCAATATATGGAACAGTACAAGGATGCCTGGAACTATGCTAAACACCAGCTAGACAAAGAGGCAACTCAGAATTTGTTTTACATATGCTGTCAACAGCTGAAGGCAGCAGCTGTCTGCATTTCCTGACCAAGAGCCCTAGGACAGGAACAGCGGGGCAGCTGGTACAGTCAAGCACCGTAGAGCAAAATATAACCCAACATTTAATCTATATTCTACCCTCTCAGTTTTACCAATGCTGGTAGAGTTTGTGTTGTGGACTGTCTCCAGCTGAGACTGCACACTTTCCAGCAAGCCACTTTCGCTTTTTTTCCTCCACTCCAACTCCATCCTACTGTTAATATTCACTTTGGAAATTTCTATTTCCGTTGTAGTGACCTTCCTTCCTTTCAGCTTCCTCTCCTGCTCTTCCAGTTCCTACAAAAGAGAGAATCAATTTTTCTAGCTCTGCAAAGTAATAATATGTACAGTTTAAAACCAACCACTTCCTGACAAACTGCAATATAACACACACATCCTTTGCTTAGAATTTTTCCTCTTTTTACCTTACCTTCTGCAATTTCTCCTGTTCTCTCTCTTGTTCAGCTATCAGAATTGACAGTTGTTGTGCATGCTGTTCTTCAAGTCTCTTCCTCATTTCTTCGAAGGCCAACATTTTAGTTTTTAAAATATCTTCTGAGAAGACACATTACAAAGAATCAAGTATTAAATAATTTCTGTGATCTTTGCCACAGACATACATACTTTAACAGGAGCAATTTGCATCATCAGTAAGATAATACAACATATCTTTGATATCAGGTTTCCATTATGTACTGCAAAGAACCTCATCACTTACTACAGTCCTTCAAAATATTTGTATGCTCCTATTTGTTGGAAAATCACATGAATGAAACAGCAGTAACACCAACTGAGCCTGTATTAAAATAAGGACACAAAGATCTAGCTCTAAGAATAGTAAACCTACAGTAGCTTGAGTGAATTAAAATTATTTATGCCACTTCAGCTTGATTTGGTAGAGACACACACAGATTTAACAGTCTTGAATTCGAAGAAAATACCTATATAGATATATATGAATTTGCAACCCATGAAAAGGTATTTTCTTTCCATTTACACAGGCTATCTATTATTCAGTAGTCTTATTTAGACCTCATGGAATAAGACATAATTTTCTTAGTAAAACTAAATTCCAGTTTCTACGTTCAAATGGGAAATTAATATTTGTGCTGTCAAATGATACCCTTGAGAATAGATACAGAATTCACAAAACCGCTACAGAATGTTTTTGATGATGTTTCCTCATATTTTTTTAATCAAGTATTTGTTACAAATAACTGTTTTAAGACCTTTTACTCCAAGTGACTAAAACAGCAATTACACCGTTCTGCACCGTTAAAAACGGCTGAAGTAGCAAGCTGAATTTCAGAATTTGTCATTAATTTAAAATTACATAATGAAGTTACTGAAAGATAATGTACACTCACTAAAAATTTAGCCTTTCGATATATATACATACTTAGAAACACCAATGACTACTGACCATTGGGTTTTTTCTGAAATATTTATAAACTGAGAAGTTTAAGAAAACCTCTTAACTACAGGAAATCTTTTACCTTTTGTGATACTATCAGGAGCTGTATTCTTGGTAAGGTAAACTGATCCCACAGGACATTTCTGTTCTTGCAACCACTGCTTCTCTTGTTCTTCCATTCCAGCTGTTAGAACACAGCGACTGCTGTCTTTCTGGCAGTTGTCAGTGTCCAGATCAAGCCTACGTTTTACCTTTTCAAAACTATTTTCTAGAAACTGCTCGTTTGCTGGGGCAACACTTGGAGTGTCCGTCTGCTTTTGCATATTCTTGCTCTGCATTAGTAGAGGGGATGGGTTTTCTACATCGTAAGATTTATTGAGTTCTACAGGAGAACTGCATTTAGTATTTTCTAGCAAACTAGACGGTTTGGTTTCAGTCACAGCAAGGACCTTCTGTGTTACTGTAGACTGACTGATGGCAAACGGCTCATTCAATTTTGGAGCTACAATATTAGCACTAGTCTCCACTTTATACGGCCCTCTGCTGTCCATCACTACGTGTCCTTCCACTGTAGCTGACAATGTTCCTTTGCTTTCCAAGTGCCCAAAGGAATGGCGGTTTGGTTTCCCAACCCCTAACCCATCACAAGGGCCTGAAGAACTCCTGTGGATACCTGGAACTCTGCTAGGGCACACCATAGTGAAGTCCACCATGAACTTGGGCACTGATTCAGACACATTATTTTTATCAGCAATATCTTGCATGATTAAATCCATGGCTCTACCCTTGCCTTTAGGACTTAACTCGTAAGCGTTCACGGGGCTATTTATAACGATGTGTCCCATTGATAAAGGTCTCGGGCGCCTTCGGTGCATTTTAGGGCTCATGCTCAGCTCTGGGCTTGGCAATTTGGCATAAGAGCCTGTGAGGCTCCTGACAATGCTACTGTCACGATCAAACACAGAAGTCTTTTTAAATTCTTCATCCGAATCCGAATCCACCAATGGGGGGGTTCCAACTCTCATAGGTATGTCCACTTTAGAAAAACTGGATAAAGTTGACATACTTGTGTTACTTGTATGAGTAGAAGCACCTTGGAGAAGGGCATTTGATTTATTAAGACTGGGTTTATCAGGCATCAGAGTGGTGCAACTTCTGCCCGTGAGCTTTACTCTTTCCTTCACAGAGTCAGTTGTTTTAACGCCATCATTTTCTTTATCTGAATGACTTTCGCTCACACTTCTCTTTGAATTACTTTTTGAGCTACGCTTGGTTTGCTCTTTCTCTATATACTCCCTAGATTTCTTCATCAGGTTCTGAAGACTCATTACGTACGGATCTTGGACTTCCTCATCCGATGGTGGCACCTCTTGCTTTTGCAAAGCCTGTGACGCAGGCTTATTATGCACGTTGTCAGGAGATGCAGCCCTTGGACAAGGTACATCTTTTGAGAAGTGACTCTCAGTTTGCTTTGCAAAAGCATTTTCTTCTGATACTTTAACTGCTTCTGTCACATTTGATGTCACCTCCCCAGGAGTGTCTGCTGGCATAAGTTCTGGTGTCTTTTCAAGCTCTGTGGGACCATGCCTTTCAGGAGGACATGGCAAATTGACATTTGACAGAGCTGTGAAGTCAGTCGAAGCTTTTGAATCTGAATCAGGACAAGTATTCTCAGCCTCCTGTGTGTTCACGTCACTCATGCCAGGTTCTTTCCTAATCTGCAAGTAAAAATTTTAAAAATTAATGTATTTTCAATGAAATCACCTCAGCTTCTCAGATTTCTCCAAGCTTCACCTGAATTTAAAAAGAATGCTAACACCCAAAAACCAATACAAATTCTGAGTTCAACTGTTACCGATTTCCTACAAATTACTTACGATACAGAGCTCTTCACAATGAGAAAGAGATTATTGGAATTAATATATACATTTGAATAATGGTCCACTCAGCACTTCTACTGATACCAAGTATCCAAATGCAAAGATGCTTTTTTATTCATGAGGCAATTTGGATACATTTAAATAATTTTATGGCTTCAAATTATCTTGCAAGATTCTTCTTAAAATATGAAAGTATGTTTATATCATGTAATTGAAAAATTTCAGTATGAAATATAGACTAACCTATAGACAACTAAGAACAAACCAACAAAATGCCTAATAAAAAGGTGGAACTATAAAATAATTTGTTAATTTCTTTACTAATCCAGAGACAATTAAATTCAAGTTTTCATTTGTCAAGTACCTGGAAAACCAACTTTATTTAAGCAAGAATTAAGTGCTACTTCTAGCCAGCATTTGTTTAAAAGGATTTTTACACTAGAATTATCCTATAGGTTATCCTATGTGTCGCAACTCAATTATCAAAGGAAAGCCCTTAAAGACAAAAAAAAAGAAAAGCTAACTTATTTTTGTATTGAACATGAGTTCCTGGTCTGCTCTTCAAATCCCATGCCAGATGACGGTTGCCATGTACACTCCAGTAAACAATGCAAACCAGCAGGTTTTGTTTGCCACCTTAGAAACTCAAATTCGGGGTTAACTGCAATTGTTTAAGCAACGGGTTAATTTAAACACTGTATTACAACTGTTTCAAAGACATATAATACTGCTTGATTAGATGTAGCTAATACTCTTTTCAATTTAAACCTCCACTAAATTCATCATTGAAGCAGCAAAGAAAACAAAATAGTTGCAGTAAAATTATAAAGCACACAACAGAATTACAAGTCATTGCGAAGGTAATTCTAATTCTGTAATCATATGGCTGAAAACAGATTATTTTCTGATTCAACTACAAGCTTGCAAATAAAGCAAGCTCTAACACTGGGGGTTTTGTTCATTTGTTTTTACAGTCCAGTCCTTTCAAACTCAGTTACAAAAGCAACAGTCAGTCATCTGGTGCTGTCTGTCTGTCCCATAAGCCAAAACAAGCAGTGAAACTAAAGTCCCATGCATTACAATGAATGTAGATATTATCACTAAATAGTCAATTACCAGGTAACATAGCATGAAATACTAGCAAATGCTGGTTCTGGGGAGTTAACTGCTATTAATTTCACGTTTTTATTGGTGAAAAATTAAGCCTCAGCACTTTCTCAATACATCTATAAGCAGAGGTTTTCCATAAAGCTATAAGAAGCCTTAGGACTAACACTACCTGAACATTTTCCAGAATCTCCTGGACACGATTCAATAAAGCTCTTTTCCGGGAGTTCTGTCTCCAGGTCTCTAGGTCCAGTGCTTTCTGTTTATATTGTTGTATTTCCTTTTTCTTTTCAAGGCTAAGCTGCAAAACAGAGTGTAAGAATCATGGGTTATATCACTAAACATACATTTCAATACAGAATTCCAGAAATAAATTAGAAAGAAAAACAACAGAACAAAACAATAGATGAACAACAATCACCTAAGACTTTGTGCACATTTTAAATGCCAGCTTCTTTTTAACCAATTATACGTTTTTTTAAAATGGAAGATGCGTAAATTGTTTGCTTGGTACACATGCAAATGAACATGAATGTAAAAGATCATTTATTAAAAAATCTGCATGAACATTACATGCTACAGTACCAACTTCAAATGACACAGGACTGCAGGACAAGTCCTTCCCTGGCTTCTATGGAGACAGGAGGTTTGTGCATCCTGTAGAGCCCTCTGTGACCTACATTCCTACCTGTACTGAAACTATTAAGCTCTATGAAGTACCAGTCTCTTGAACCAGAGGTGAATTTCACAACATGACAGAAACGTATGCAAGCAGCCTTCTGGATCCTTTCAATAATCAGAATAGGAAAATCTTCCGAGTTACTACTTTAGAATATATAGTTTGGATAAAAGTCAAAACTAGATCTACAAAACTACAAGAAATGGTTTCACAAAGTTCTACTAAATGAAGTAGACTCAAGCCAAATTATGCATTTCTTCTATGAAACCTTAAAATATCAAGCCATTTGTAAATGAAAAATATTACAGTATATCGTTTAGTCTCCAATGTATCATGATTTTTGGAGACTGTTGTTAAGAGTCTCTCCATTCATAGCTCCCATCACTAAAACAAGGAAGTCAGCTGCATTATTGCACAAACTACCAACAGTAGTTTGTTGCTTCTGTTTGGCTCTATTTGCATTAAGCCCAGAATGACTGAACATAATTGGTGAGCCTGTGAAATACACTACAGGAAGCTGCAAACACACATGGAAAAGAAATTTACTTAAAAGCTTTTTTAAATTATCTTTGTATTTCCTATCTGCACTTTTTTTTTTTGGCACTTTTAAACTAACTCACATGTTCAATACTTGGAATGTCAGTACACTTTTACATAAAGTTAAGCCTGGCAGTAACATTCATCTATTTAATAGCACAAACATTTTTACTCCCCTTGTGAAGATAACAGATTTCAAGAAATAGAAGCAAATGTGGTCAATGTGAAAAAATGTACATTTTACTCCTTTTCTTAGTAAAATTAAGGCTCAGAATGCTTAGAATACAGTAAGCAGCAGGCCAGATGATACCTCAACAGAGCTGTACCTTCAGTAGAATCATTGCATGGGGACATCAGAGCTAGTGCCAGTAGCACAGTTAGTACACCAGGGAGGAAAAGACAAGAGGGAAAAAAAACCCAAAAACCTTACCAGAGGGGAAAGCACAGGAACTCCATGGAATTGAATGAGGGAGATATTTTTGTGCTGAACAGTGAAAGAGGTTTCTCTTTTTATTGCCTCTTCTTGGATTCTGGAAAGATGCTTCTTACAGAATATTTCATAGTCCTCCATCTTCATGTTAACTAAGCTGCAGAGAATAA
>JAHREE010000169.1:6350043-6374981 GCA_033628505.1 Tringa tobata | reverse complement strand
CAGTTAGGGAATTTCCACAGTATCCTTTTGCTGTCTGGAGTGAACTAGTAGTCAATCAACTTAGGTGAAGTTCTAAATGCAGACAGATCCCAAAATGGCAGCCTGTTTGCAAGGCCAGAGGAACCCTACGAAATCATACCAAGCACGTAATAGAAAGAGCAGTATCTGGACTCTCCAACTGACCTGTTCGTCTTCTTCTCTTGGCGCAGGTAGCGCTTGGTTTGCCCATTGCAGTGCCCGTAGTTTGTCGAGTAAAAACTTTTTATCTTTTCCTGCCTGTGGTCAAGACACATTTCATCATTAGCTGGAATGGACTAATCATTCTTGAGAGGCTTAAGGCCTGTGAGTAGCAATTGACCAGAATAATCATTAAAATCCCTTTTATTCTGAAATAATCTGTCTATAGGCAGCACAGCTTGAAAGTAAAATTATTTTGCAACAACTCTATTTGTGAGTGAAGTTTCTCTGCAATTCACATGGGGGAGGGCTCCCACCCTCCCCTGAACTGTCATAGGAAAAACAGTTACAGCTCCACAATAGCAGGATGAGAATCAAAAAGGAAGCCAAATTTTTAAAAAGATAAAGCTGAAAGTCAAACTTACATTAATAATTTGCTTACGTAAGAGTTTGATTGTGGTCCTTCTTCCTCGTATTATTTTCCAGTAAAGATAAGTGATAATTCTAAAAAAAAAAGAAAAAAAAAAGCGTCCAACATATGAGCACTCAGCACTCATACCCAGGAGTATTTTACTTCCTCCTAGTCATTGCCTAAGCAGAAAGTTTTCTTGTTAATTTTATCAATCAAAAGATATATATACGCATTATCTGTACATGCATATATATACCCACACCTGTATGTATATAATTATACAAGGAACGGCAAGCACGTGAAATTGCTTAAGACATTCTCTTGGAAGATTTATGGATGAATTCAAGATGAGAGGTACAGTTAAAGTCAGTCAACAATACAAGGTGCGTTTTAGATAACAAATAGGAACCTAATGCTCTTATTCAACTTTGTGTCATTTGCTCAGACACGTGCCTGGACCTTAAATCCAGCACTGAACACTCCTTGCTCACAGACCACTCCTGGTCCCACTAGAATGAGTGGGAGCTTGTTCTATGAGAACAGGTTTGGGCTCTTCGATGTGCGTGGCGCATGCTAGAAATACTAAGCAGTACATCTCCAACATCACACCCAGCAAGTGGGCACACAGCTCAATATGCACGGTCTTGCCAAAGTAATTTTCTTCAGCCAAGCGGACAGAAGGTGAATTTACTTGAGATCAGCTGGAAGCAGAACACAACCGAGTTTTTAGCATTTCCCCCCATGGTGTGCTCACTTTACCACGCTGCTTGTGTGCCACCACAGCGTTCCTATTCTTTACATGGCATCATCTCCTCTAACAACTCCACTGATGAGAAATGGTCAGAAATGTCAAAGCAACCATGTCCCAAACTTTGGCTTTTTATGTTGCTCAGGGTCCTGGTATGCATCTGGCCTGCACTCTCTGTGCTTGTGAAATCTTGTCCTTGAAATAAATCTTGTTCTTGAAATAAATCCCTATGGATTTATTCACCTCTGGGGAGGAAAGGGAGGGATCAAAAAAAAAAACCCAAAGCAGCAATTGATCTTGCCAACTGTACACAGCATGTTCCCTTCTGCTGATGTTCCTAAAGCTAAGTGTGCCATTGGTAATGACATCTGGATCCTAGGCAGCAGTAAACTAGAAATATTTCATTTATTAACTAAAAGCAGTATATCCTAGGATTAGCATGAAGCTGGTTTGTAAAGAGCTTTGGCATCCTAACATAAAAGGAGTTTTATAACCTCTTTATGTACTTCAAATACATGAATTTCCAATATATTAACCATTTCTGATGCTTTAAAATGCACTTTGCAATTTTTTGTTTTTAATGAAGAATGGCTATGTCGTAGGCAGTTTTTCCCACTTCAGGTCTTTTTCCGGTGCTTTTCATTAGCAGGTACTTACAGGACAATAACGGAGAGGATGAAGTAGAAAAGTGCACTTGTAATTAAGTTATGGTAGATCCACACTACCCACTTTGAGGCAGTATGATTTTCCAGCATTTTTATCCACTCAGAGACTGCAGCATACATAGAAGACAAACCTCTGAAAGGACCACATTCTTCTGAAGGTTTTAACCTGGAGGCGTGAGAAAACAGCTACTCAAAGCTTCGTATATTACCCAGTGATTGAGTTAATAGTGTGATTTTGTACATCAAGATGCTTGTTAGCTTGCTATAGCCCTCTGCTCTCTTTGGATCCTCAGGGAACTTCCATGATCTCCATTTGATTTTTAACTTGGGTCACTCTCCAGCCATTAAAATGCCCACCCCAGACCAGGCAGTGAGAGATAAGAGACCCTGCTGCAACAGATCCGTACCAAGCCCTGTAATCACAATCCTGACCTAAATGTGACAAGTTAATTACTGCAGCACAAGCTACAGCAAAGTATAAGGCTGGGTTTTCAGAGTTTCACTACAGGTGCTTAAGGGAACCATCATTTCACCTTGCCTTCGAGGACATGAGTCACTACTGATTTTCAGTACCAAGAGGGTGCAGTGAAGCAAGGCAGCCTGTAGCAACAATCAACACTTTCAGGTAGACTGAAATAGGAAAGTGTTTTTCACTTTGAAATGGAACCATTCCAGAATGTCTGAAATTCCCACTTGCCATCTGGAAATGTTTGCTCTGAAATATTTCATCCTGCCTGGTTTCATGGGTACCCGTCCATCTTATTAAATATTGAAATCACGTGGCTGAGAATTGCCAAGGAAAAGAAAAGGGGTACCCGTGCTGCCCTCCCTACTGGGACCCGAGTAATGTGCACATAAACAAAGCAGCTTTAAAATACTGGTAACAATCAAGATGCATTATTGAAGAGGTCAGCACTTCCTGCAAAAAGAGCCTTTGAAATTCGTAAATAATCCAGAAGTTGAGTTTTTCCAGGTGTTTCTCAACTGCAGATCCAGTATGGCCTATGACATAAGTAAGTCCAGGAGCTAGGACTAGGTCACACAAACTTTTAAGGAGGAGGAAACGCCAAATTTGCTGTCACATTTAAATAGGAACACAAAACTTCAATGCAACTTTGCTTCTCCTCCCACTTTCTTATAGTACAAGATAGTGTGTTAATTACATTCTTGCAAAATCACCTATCATGTCTTGTTTTCAGAACACAGCACATCTCATGAACATGTGAAACTTTGCATCAGCAATTAATACAGCTTTGTCTACAGGAAAACGCAGATTCCTTTGCCTGGTATGAGGTCACACAGGATAATATAGTAGGCTTGAACACCAGTGCTCTTCTGTACCTCCAGACAGTGACTCCAATGACGGACAGGACTCCAACAAAGGAAGGGAAAAACAACAGGAGCATGAAGGATGTTGTCATTTGAGCAGTTTTCCAGACTTTGCGAGGGGGTTGGCAATTCATCATCAGGCTGACCTTTCAAGAGATGAAGGGACACTAGCTCTTGGAATGGTGTTATCTGCCACTTCTACTTGGCTTAAGTCAATCCCGCTGAAACTGCTGGCAGCATTTGCTGGAATAGCATCTATCATAAATTGCCAAGAACTACTTTTATATAAATTTGATAGATATACTGTAGTTTTCTAACTTTCAAGAATATAAATTGTAAAAGGCAAAACAAGGTTCTGCTGGGTTCTTTGGGACTCTGTTGGGTAGAGTTTGCTTTTCTAGCATACACAAACCCACGGTGCAGGGAAGTTTGAATCATTCTTTCTAGCTACAGCTTTGCTGTTCTACATTCAACACTATAAACTGTTCAATGACCCAACAAACAATCTCTCATCTAGTCATACTAATGAGACAAAGATTTCTGAAAAGAAGAAATTTCCACCATGATCTTCAGCTGAATCGCCCCGATTACAGCTGGATAACTTGCTGGGGCGGGGGGGTGCTGCTGGGGAGTAAGCAGGAAGCCAAAGTCACAGCCCCAGGCTGAGTGTCTATATGACACATGCACTTGTACACCATCAATTCTCCAGCCTTTCATTTTACTGCTTTATTCTCTCCCCTCTCTAACTGTGCTCTTAACCTTTCCTATGACCCTTCCACAATTCCCTAACCCCACCAAGTTTTACGGGTTTGTAATTCAAGAGCATGCATCTCAATTGTGTTCCTTTAAAGCAACCCTCCCAGCCCCCAATCAACCAAACTGCTCCTCAAAATACAAAACCCCACAGCCTCCAGACAAAACCAGCACTTCAACACAATAAATTGTGCCCTGATGTCAAACACTGTAAGTCTATGATGAATACATATAAAGCTTGTTACCTTTTTCACATAAAATACTATAGAAAATGATATAAACTGGATACCAGGCAGCAGAGGTGAGAAGAGAATACCAATCCTGCAAGAAAGGATTTATAAAAGAAAAGTTAAATCTTCACTATTGACCACGCAGGTCTCAGTGCACTGACAGCAGAAAATATCACACAAATTTCATATAAAGTTAACGCTTGGTTAAGCACTAACTTGTAAAAATATGCAACTTCAAACATACATATCTATGTACATATCTGCAAAACTCTCTTATAACAGGAGTGACATACTCATTTTTAGAAATAAGGCATCTTTTCCAGGGGTTAATACTGAGACTATTTCAACAGGAACACTATTCCAGAGGGGAAGTAAACAAAACTCTAGGGTGTTCTTTTTATAGGTTTCTCCCAGACCAGGTAGCCACAGGGTAAACTACTTACTGAAGTTATTGTTATTACCTGCATAATCACAAAGACAACTGGAAAGTCACAACCCTTACAAAGGTACTTAATATGTCATCTCAAGCATTTATCCTCTTCTTTCTCCCATGATAGAAAGCACCCAGAAATGCGTGAGTAAGAATGTTCCATGATATTTCTAAGTGTAAATGAAGTCTTGGCCATAAATGTAACACTTACCAGGTCAAAGTCTGTGCATAGATCAAATCTAAAACATTTCGTCCGATATCAAATTCTGGCAGCCCCAGGCTCACACAGAATGTAGTTCCAATAATTCTGGGGAGGGAAAAACCAAACCACAGGACAATAGCATTTGCTAAGTGACAAAACCCTTTGCAGAAATCTCTACAAATGACCTCCTGAATTCAAGCACCAATGACAAATTATTCAGGGGCTGTATTAGCCACGTCATGCAAAGCAGCCACAGCTTCTTGATTAGACAGCACATGAAAAATTAGAAATTGGCAAAAATAGGATTCCCATAACACACAGTAGAGTTGAAACAAGACCTAGGATATTCTTCATGCAACTCAATAAAAAGAGATGAAAAAAGGGGACTTGTAGCTATATCAAAAAAGTCTGCTTATGCTTAAACAGTTAAAATGGCAAGTTGGCTCAGTACAAAACTGTAACAGCTTTTCAGTTCCCAAGTCCTTAGAAACTTCAGCCTCAACCAAAAAACTGAATTTTTTACACTGATACTCTTAATATACCCTAAAGTATATCCTACTTCAAACTAACTGAGGTTGCAAGTAGCTAGACATATGCAGGTAAGCAAGAATTCCTACTGAGGACCAACAATCCCTTTTTATCACCTCATTTTTCCTGAGTTGGGAAGATTCAGTTCCTGCTTGTCGTAGCAAGAACAATAAGGATTTTGGTAACTATCCCATCTTGCCCTGAATACAGGTCTTGGTACCACCTTATTAGCTGCATCATCGACAATGTTTCAGGGATGGGATTTCAGGGCATTACTCTGAATACATACAAATAAATATGAGCAATCGTGTTTTTATCTTTCACAGCTGTAAGTCCAGTGCTTTTGCACAGTTTAGTGGAGGACACACATCACAGCTGACACTGCAGTTCTGGTACTGTGACCTTTTGCTGGGAGGTGGTTTCCTATCTGATCAGGATGGGAACAGGAGGATTAAAGTACACTGGCAAGAGCTGTGGAGGGAAAGTCTTCAAGGGCTTCTCAAATGTTGTTTTGTGTTAATGTAACATAAAGTTTACAAAGTCCTACCTTGTAAACCACTTTTGTTCACATCGTGTGCGAAGGGCAAACAATGAATCTCCTACACAAGCAGGGCAAGCACCTAAACATTCTACTACCTTAAGTCATAGATAATGTTTGGCAATAAGAAGGTACACACAGCAGATGTCAGAAATAAATTACTTTTTGCTTACATGCTTAGCTGTGTTCATGTTCAGTTACTCGGTATTTTCTCACTTACCATGCTGCAGAACTCTACACTTGAGAGTCATGTTACATCCTTAATGGGACTGATTAAAATCAGGTTTTAAACTTGTGTACGCTCTGTAGACTGACATAACTAAGAGGGAAAAAGTTACTGGGGCACATATCAAGGCAAGCCAGCAGTGGGCCTCTCAACAGGTGGAAAAGCAAGGTTTTCTGCTTGAGACATCTTGCCCTTTATCACCCCATTCAGGAGATCCATGGGAATACAATGTGCCTTCCTCCCTGCCTGTGCCTCCATCTCCAAAGGGAAAAAGGACACATTGGGAGAGCAGAACGGTACACGCTCTGACCTCCTCCTGAGAAGGAGCTGCAATATATGCAAGGCATGTACCCAGAGACTGTGCCTTGTAGAGACAACCAAGGAAGTACACAACAGCCATGCCTCTGTTGAACTTTTCCTTTCCTCACATTGGAAAAAAAGACCATGTCTTTGATTAAGGAATAAAAACAGGATTAGAAAAGAAGTACTCACCTTCGTAAAAACTCTCCAAAGAAAGAGCCAAGCAAACAAAATATGAAGTCAACTAGAACAAGACGATAGATATCTTGGCCAATCAGTGTTTCCCAGCACTTTAAAAAGCAGAAGGAAAAAAAAAAAGCACATTCAGAAGTCAAAAACCATGTGATTCTAACATTGTTCCCAAATGCTTGAGCAGCTGAAACTTGAGCTACAGATGAAAGATTTGCTAACAGCCTGACTAATCACAATCAGCCTCTCATTGGCCCGTGCTTCAAACCAGCTGAGACCCGAGCTGGGCAATTAATTTTTTCCTACAGTTCATTTCTCTAAAGATGCTAGTAAAAAAATGTCGGGGCAGCGAATTCAGCTTTCCAAGACACTACACGTACTTCTCTTTGCTGGAGCAAGCCTCTTATCAAAGTGGTTTCTAACCTGGCATTGTGAGTCAAAGATTCATATTTTTGCAACTTTACCTGTGATTCTGATTCAGCCACAATGCTAACCCAGTAGTAGCACAGGATTCCAACAATTGATATTTTCAGGATGATATTTCTAAAAATAAAAAGTAACAGTAATTGTGCTGACAGCTGGTCTGTAAGCTCACTGGAGGGAATGATGGCAGGATGACCGTTGGTTACGCTTTATTACCTCTTCTTATAACAACAATAGCACTGCAGGGTGCCAGGACCAACAGGAGCTCTCCTCTGAGCATTATTATTCTTTTGTCCTGGCAGAAGGGGAGCTGGGCTTGAGAACCTCAGCAGACACCTCTGCTAAACAGGATGCGGGTTGGGTGTGTGGGCTCCACAGGGCAAGAAGGTCTGAGGGGGACCAGGGGTTATATGGTGTTAATTCCACGTATCTGTATTTAAGTAAAACCTCCCCCTTTTCTCTCCCCTTCCTTTCTCTGGGGGGCCAACAGCCCAGGAGCCATTGAGGGCAAATACAAACAAAACCAAGCCCAGTGTCATAGCGTGCCTAATTGAGAGGGAAACCATACCCTGTCCTCATGGAGAGATGTAACACTCTAGGAGGTTCACAGAAGACAAACAAAACATGGAAGGAAGCATACATACTTCCCTACACAAGCCTTTGGAGAGCATGAATTCTCCTCCATAGCTCCCTACCGTCCACCACACCACCTAGACAGCCTGCTGTCAAAAAGAAGAGTCAGACAACTTCAGGCAAAAAGCGCTACGAGGTGGTAGCAACAAATACCTGACAATAGTGACATAGACGTGGTGTCCGGGAGTCTGATATCTCTCCAGGTGTCCAAGCCACGAGTAGAAGAATGGGATGAATGCATTGAAGAGAGATGTGACAATAGGAAGCACCAACATGGCAGCTTGGCTCTCTTGGTCATTTTTATTTCCTGTCACAAACAGCTTAGAGAGAAAAAACAAACAAACAAACCAACAGAGAGCCTTAATCAAAATGCTGCTGCAAGTTGTTTCTACAGGGCAGGCACCTGGCACACCTCCTTGTCTGTTCTCAGGTTAGGGACTATCATGTTTTATGGGCCTATGCTCAGCAGCACAGCAACCCTCTCCCCTTCACCTGCATTTCGTGGGAGCAAGGACAGGAGCCCCAGCTTAAATGCAGGTCTGAGGCAAAGGAGAGGCAGGCCTTGCCGAGGCTGCTTCTTGCTGTTTCTTTCATGGTCACCAGCTGCACTACCTATAAGATAGCCACAAGCCCAGGCAAGCAGCTGCTGGAGTGAGGGGAGAGACTTGCTCAGACCCCTCGGATTCTGCGCTCTTTCAGTAGTCCCCAGTGGTGCAAGTCTTTGCAAACCAGCTTTTTAGGTACAGCAGCATTTGTGCTTGCCTTGGCAGAAATAACAGCTATGCTTCCCTGTGGTCCTAGCAGCGAACAGACCACTGCTTGCACTCAGTGCAAGATAACCATGTGGAAAAACACATCTCCAAAATCTGTCCTTACCGTTAGGTTATTAATGGAGAGGAAGTAAACACCAGCACAAGCACCTACTGCTGTTCCCAGGGAAGCGATCCAAGAAACAAGATGAATAACAATATGAACAGCTCTCTCTTTTACAGAAAAATTTAGTACTTCTCTGTTTACTTCAGCGAGGTCTTCCTGCAAGGAAACAATTCCTAATGAAGAATTCCTTACTCAACAGCATAAAGCAAAACTTGTTTCAAGTAACTACTTGAGAGACTGAATGAAAGATTATTTCTCTAGAAGACTGGCAGAGTAATATCCTGAGAACGTTTACTGGACAACTTTGGGCTCCTACCCTAAAAGTCTTTTCTCAACAGTTACACTGTATTTCACAGATAATATTAAAAGCCTGCCTTTTGTTTGCAAAATGGTTAAATAGCAGGAAGGAAAACCAGAAGAAATATTCTGTCTGACAAATATTTGATAGTCGCAGGGACTCATTCAGTAGAACAGAAGCATACAAATATTTATATATAGCTTAAAGACAAAAGAAAAGCAAGTAGCTAAGCCAACTCCAGGAGTTCAAACCAAATGAAACGTAACAGTCAGGAAGATTTAAGCCTATTAGGAACAGGACTAGCACACCTGAGTCACTCTGCCAGAGACTTGTATGTGCACACACAAATTTGTATGCACAAATAAGTCTCTGGCAGAGTGACTCAGGCACGCTAGTTTTGTACCTTTCTACCTTTTTGTACTTTCTGTGTTTTGTACCTTTATTTGTGTGCTGAGATTCTTTTGTTTCAGCTTCACAGCTTTTTCATTACTTATATTGAAGTCCCAAGTGCAGAGAATTTTGCTAGCATTTCCAGAGTATGTCTGAAGGTCCACAAAGTTCTTGCAGAAGGATTTTGCCATGCTGCAATAAAAATCAAATTTATGAGATGCCTAATGGGGCAAATACATCAAATCTTTACAGCAGGGGAAGAAGGGAGATCTGTCATTTTTTCTATCCCATCCCAAAGATACTGGACCTACTTTAGAGTATGTCACATATGACAAAATGGAAACTAACTTTAATGTGAGAAACATCTCTCACATTTCCTTCTCCTAGCGGTTGCTGACTATCTTTAACTCTGGAAGGCCACATCAATACCAGGAGCTATTAGGAGCAACAGCTTACAAAAGTGGGATCATGATATTCATTGGTTAGAACTGGGATTGCTATTTTGCAGTCATTCTTCAATTGTCTAATAAAGGTTTGGCTTCTGGAATCTGTCTTTTGAGCAGAAACTTCTACTTAAACTCTACACCTGGAAATAAGGACTTACAGAAAAATACTCAGGTAATTGTTACTGCCAACCGTTGACAAGGTGGGGTTTTCCTCTTGTTGTTGGTTTGGTTTTTTTCACCTTAATATAAGTGAAGTAAGAATATATATTTAGCTTACCTGAACAACAAGATAATAAAACAGATGACAAAATACAGTCCAACGGTGAAAATATAGGCCAGCTGCATGTTGTAAGATGGACCATTCTCTATTTTACTGATTGTAGCATTGGTGTAAAAGCCATAATAGAGTACTGTTTGTTGAAAATAACCCTGAAAAGATATGGACATCATTCAGAATGTTTGCTCTCACCTGCATATGGTACGAAGTATCATCACCTGAAGCTCAATTAATGGAAATGGAAGCTGTCCTATTCCCTACTGTGAAATCACAGGTAATATTAAAGCTCTATGTATCAGGCCTTTTGTTTTTCTTCTATCAGCTAAAATCTGCCATAGTTTCGAGAGCTTCTAGAGATATAAAAAATTACTTGTATCCTTCTTAAGATTCATTTGGGATGGTCACGAGCATTGAACACTTTTGCAGAATTTGTTTTTTTCTGAAAATTCCTGAAGAGGGAAATGCTTAATTACTTCTTTCTTAGGAGCAAGGTTCTCTACTGACAAATTGTATCAGCTATGAATGGAACCAGTAAGGAAGCACATGAGATACAACACTAGTTATTACATTATAGCTGAATTCCTGCAACGGTGACTGTGCTTCGCAAGAATAAACAGCATTACTACAAAACACAGCACTTTAAAAGCAATTTTAGAAGGAAAAGGCTGACTGACACCTTTCCATTTTAAAAATATCTCTTGTCAACTAAGCATTAGTAAGAGCAGCGTCTTGTTTATTAACCAGAGAAATCCTTTAACAACAATAAAATTGACACATATTTTTACAGCAAAGACAGAAAAAAAAAGAAGAGGTAAGTCATCTTCTCAGATAACTCTACTAGTTTTCATCAACTAAGTGAAAGCATTGCAAAAAACTTCCTTTAGAAACAGCCTGTGACTTTACTCTCTGAATGTAAGGATCTCCACAAAATGAAAAGATCCTCCTGTTTTGAGGCCCCATTGAGTTCAGCGGGTTCTCAGAAAGACCTGTGTGCTCCTTGAAAGAATAAAACTTTTGAAATAAGCAAAATGCACAGGATCACAGATGGAAATCTGCACTGCATTTTCAGAGGAAAATAAACACACAAAAATATTCTGCTGAAGACTATTGCAGCTTTCCCCAGAAGGCCTGGCTTCTCTTGTGTCTCTTCCACTGCTTTCTGAAAGAGTGATGGAAGTCTTGAAATACTGCTGAACATAGCAGCCATTCGCAGTGAAACAAACGCATCAGAATGAGTTCTGCTCATCTCACTTAGAAGCTGCAACAAACATTGACTCCTTTTCAAATATGTACTAAATATTGTTTTTGTCACATGAATTTCTAAGTCCACCTCTTAATAAGAAGCACTTTTTTACTCTATTGTGAGGTTTTTAAGTAGACCTGTTGAACACAGTGCTAACAAATCTGTTGTTGCATACTTACAGCTCCAGTGAGCAGCTCCAGACCCGTGAAGGAAAGGTTATTTGGTTCTCCTGCAACAAACTGCGGGATTGTGATGAAACTGAAGTTTATGAGGAATGAGAAGATGTTGAAAGTTAGCAGCCACTTCAAGAAAATAAAATATGAAAGGACACTAGTTCCAAAATTGGCACCAATGATCTTCAGAGCCCTGTGCCAAAACTGCAGCAGGTGAAGATATTCAGACAAGCTATTTCCAAATCGCCGGAATGACTGAAGTGCAAAAGAGAAGAAAGAGATGAATCTCAGTGAACCATCTTAAATAGGACTGAAATTCACATCAAAAGGCCTCATATTTTTTCACAGTTCCATTTTGATGATAAGAACAGATTTCCCCCAGTACATGTACCATAAGATGCTTAACTGGTATTCCTAAGTGCTACCATAATGCAAGTCATTATTTATGAACACTGCAGCAATTAATTGGTTCTTTGGTAAGTAACATAAAGCAAGATACCAGATACCTCTGGCGACAGGGATAACATTGCACCTAAAGTGGTTTACTCTCTTGTGACTGACAGAAGCTTGACACTTACCACTGCTGTTCCCTGCAGACACTGTGTACAGCAGGAACGTTGACTACTGTGGTGCCTTGATTTTTTTGTTACTTCTTTAAGAACTTTATTCCTGTTGAAGAGCAGGGCAGGGGGTCACAAGCATTGTAAGTACGGGTTGTAATTAAAACACGAAGCCAAAGAAGCAGCTCCAAACAGTTTCACACATGTGCACATGAAGAGTTAATAAAACATGGAGATGTTCTGCTAGTTCTTTTTCTATTAGCTGATACCATGGCTCTTGTCCATGCTATGACAGTATGTTCTAACCCCTCCACTAACTCATTCTGGGAACAAAATTTAAATATATTCTGTGAGAGACAAAAGAACAGTTGAGACCATGTGGTCTCTTCTCCATTTTCAGTGGCCAAGGTTCTTTTGAAAAGAAGTCTCAAGTCATCATTCATAACCAAATCTCAAGGCCATGATATTCTGTTTTATATTACCATGAACAATTCTTCTTATCCAGAGAAAGAACAATGAACCACCTTTAAATTATTTTCCCTTGCAAGATATTGACTTTTTAAAAGTGCATTAAAAAGTACTTTCAGTTCTTTCAAAGTGACAAACTGAAGCTGAGCAGACGGCTAACACTCATACTTGACAGCTAGATGTTGAAAGTATAGTGTTTCTAAAACTAAACAGATGAACTTTTATTTTTACCTGATCTCTCTCTTTTTTTTCATGGTCTCTGGCATCTTTTGGATTGCTTTAATCCTTTCGCTGGTAGACATACTTGCAAGATTTCCAACTAAATCTTCCTCTGCATAAAAACCATGACAAATCCAAATTTTGGGATAATACAGTAATTCTTACAGAAAATCTGAAATGGATATCATAACATCCCCCATTTGCACTGCTCCCAGGATGTGGCAAGCTCTGAGACTTAATAATACTCCCCAGAATATCCTTAGCTCCATCAGTACTCTAATACAGATGTAAGTAGTACAATACTGAATGTTTAAAACTAAACATCACTTGTCTGATGCTTGTTTAATGTTAACACAAAGAGCTGCAATATTAAGGAAAACGAAATACTGACAAACTCCAAGTTTCTGGTCTATTGCTTGATCACTGTTTGATAGTTACATTTCTATGATGCCACATATTGACTTTTGTCAAAGCTAATTTTTGTTTTATTTATTCCATAATTTCAGTTGATGCTAGTGCCCAAACGTAGCACTACCTATGAAATAGACAGAACTGTATTACTTGAGAATCAGGCTGGTTTTGCATAATTGGAATTTGATGCTATTGGAATTCAGTGGCTGAAAACAATATATTAGCTGGTCAAACAAGTTCTAATAAAGAGTTTAGCTTTTCTTTCTACAATTTAACACATATTCACACCGTGCTGTGCTTCATTTATCATGGGATCTACGAGTGCTACTACAGTTTAAAAGATTAATCACTAGTGTTAACACAAAACCAAGCTGCCCCCATAACCACAGAAAGACTGTACATGAAATTCTGGTGATAAATCAAGAATATTATCAACCACACCATCTTTGTGCAAGATGCTATTCAGTATCAAACCACTTATCTAAACTCCTACCTTCTTTGCGCACTGGATCTATTTCAAACAGGCTGGAAGAAGTCATGAAGATCTCATCAGGTGGTCTTCTGCTGCGTCTCCGAATAAAGCTGTCTAAATAACATTAACTGTTTAGTAAGCCAAGATACTCCTGACAAATTGACTTAAGAAATTTAAGTTTCCCTCGCACAGAAGCAATTTAAAAGTATCCCCTTCAGCGTCACTACCTACGTGGAAACATATACTCCCTCAGTCTCTCCTTTCTTGGTTATGCTTGATGACCATATGCAATTTTTCAGATCCATGCTGGAAAAGAGGTACTAAGCCACAGAAAACTTTGTCATTTAACCCATTCATAAATGTGCACATTGATTGTTCAAGACTTCATCCTAGAAGACAGGTCCTTCCTTTAAAAATCCTTCCACTGACTTCAGAGGGCTTATTTTAGAATCACAATCCTGCCGAATAAGTTTTATTCAGACTCCCATTTCCCCGGGGCTAATATGCAACTGTTCTCTCAACCTTTTTTCATCTGATTATTCAAACATGGGTGACTATATTCCCTAAATGCATCTGCCTTCCAGCTATGAAACAGATGAGTTTATCCACAGCTTTCCTTGCCTCGCTTTCCCTGTAAGCTAATGGCCAGTCTGTGTAAGGTCCCCCTTTTGACCTCAACTCTCTGGTGTGGAAGGCCCCAACTGACTGACAGCTTGCTAGTTACCGCGCATGGTGCAGGCTCCTTCACCATATTTACTACTTAGATCTAACAGTCCCCTGATGTTCGTGTCATTTTCACTTTGAGCCAACTTTCTTTGTAACAATTAAAAAGAATCCAAAAAAGAAAAGCAGGCATGCCTCCTTGTGAAGCTACTTCTTGAACTTTCAGCACCCAGACATTTATCTTCTAGTTGACTTTGTTGGAAATGCACTCTCTCCTTCCTATCAGATATTAAAAGCCATGTATGATAGTTAGTGTTTGGAAATGTCCTATTTCTGTGGTCACTCATGGAGCGAAGCATTTCCAGGTACCAATAAAATCATTGCTTTTTAATACAAATACAGTATTTTGCCAAATCAGATCTTAACTTAAAGACCATGCTCTTAAAGATGAAAAAGAGAAAAAAACCTTAAGAATCCCTCGCTTTGGGGGCACAGAGAGATGGTTCTTCAGGTAATAATTCCAGAAGACAACTCTTATTTACATTCCAGAAGCAGCAGACAGGAACCAAACTGATTGTAACAGAAAAATTAGAAGATACGGGAAGAACAGTTCCTACTCAGAACATGAACAATAAACTACTATGTGAGCCTAAAACAGAACTCAGATTATACTATTCCAGACCCCCTAGATTTTAATGAATGTAAATCTCTGATTATTATTATAGTCTTGAATTTACATGGAGACAAGGTAGTGAAAAATTCACTAGTGAAAATCCTTTAGGCAGTCTCAAAAATGCATCCTGTCCTTCCCTTATTTCCTCTCACAATGAGACTCTTCAGATAAGTTTGTTTCACGTTGATCCACTTACAGAGAGTTTGGGTTAAAATGGGTAGGCATTATATCTTTCATTGCTCAAGAAACATGGATCATCACCTGCAGAAAGATCCTGAAAAATTCAGCTGCAACTATGTAGGACAATAAAATAGAATATACGTTCTATGATTCCTTTTGTTACCTGAAAATCTTCATACCTGAACCAGAAGGCTTTTCAATATTTAATTATTTTATGGAGGACAAGACCGACATGCAACATTCTGAAGCACCACAATGATTACGTCTTACCTTCTGATACATCGGAAGTTCTGTGGGTATAGGAACGATCCAGCGGATGGAAGGCAGGAGGTGGGGTATATGCCAGCTCTGGCTCAGGCTCAAAGGAAGGATTATCTGTTGAAAGGAATCAGAATTATACAGAAAGTTCCATACTGCTATGGATTATTTACACACACAGAATATCAGCCCTATTGACCAAATACAGCTTTACTGCAAACAAAGCAATATACCCCATTAACAAAACTTCTATATGTCACTCCAATGTACATCCTAGTATTTAACAACTATTGCGGTACATTTACCAATCTGGTAATACAGCAGACAGTCCATGGATCTGTTAATAGAACACCTGAACTACCTCTAGGAAAAAGAAGAAAAAAAAAAAACACAAAAAACCCCACTGCCACCAGATACAAACATGTACAGAGCTGTTTTCCAGAGCTGCAGGACTCCCTCAGGACAGAGTAAGCCATTATTTGTTCTGGTGTTTCTGTAAACTGTTCACATGAGAAATTACATACACATGGAACTTCCATATGGACTTCTGCTTCGGAAATTAGCTCTTGGTAAATCTTCGCTGTATTCAGAGCCATGTCTCATGGAGGCCATTGGAATCTCCAGAGGGTAATTCTGTCCTCTTCCACTCTGTTCTCCATAGGAACCATGCAGTGAAGAATCATAAGGGGTTTGGTGAGAAAACAGATTCTTTTGAAAACTCCTGTGTGAGCAACAAAAAGGAAAACCCTGAGTGCCACAAAAACTCTCAATACATATTGTTAATAAATTGTTAACTATTGTCTTCAAATTTGAGTAGATTGTAAAGCAAACTCTGATATTGAGACTTATTTAGAATTCCAACCTCAGAATTCTGATTTGGTCATCAACTGAATTAGAAAGACTAAGACTTTTCTCCACCTTAAGTTAGTTTGGACTCTACCTAAACAGAAATAATTGCTTGGAAAATGAGGACATCCAAGGTTATAGCACATTGTGAAAATTACTGGAACTAAAAAATATCCATGAAATTATGCCATAAATCCTAAAATACATTTAACTGATAAATTAAACTAACACGTAAAGAGCAAACACGCCATTTCTCTTGAATGCCGCCTTCCTGATAATAGCTTTAAAAATTTGTGTCCGAGAATGCAAGCATGAAGGAGGGATTAAAAGAATTCCACAAATTAAAACTCTGGAGAAAAAGTTTCTCCTGCATATAAACAGAGAATTTAATTTCTTATGCCACAGTCACAACAGCAAAATTAAATAAACTCACCTTCTATCAATTTCCAGTGTCTCTGAGAAGTGGTAGTCTGGATTTTCAAAGGCTTCATTGTAATGATAAGACATGACAAGTCCTTCGTTTGAGAGAAGAAATCTTCCTTATTTTTGTCTCTACTGCTTCATTAATATGTTCATGAGAAGACTCATCACAGACCTAATTACAAAACAGATGCATGTACATACAAAATGAAAAGAAAGGAACTTCATTTTTGCATCTTAGAAGATTTTGCCACCCTGCTAACAAATAACATGAAACAATAGAAATTGGAAAAGGTTCTAACTTAGTGCTATTTACCATTGGGAAATTAGGGTCTACCAGAAGTTGCAGGTATAATGGGAACTAATAATTCTCTATACTAAGCTCTAAAAAAATAAGGAACTGGTGTGCCATGTGAAGTCTCCCCCAACACTGACAATGAAGCCAGGTTTTAGAAGCGTGTTGAAACATTAAGAAGAAAATAACTTCTCTCTTTCTTCCTCATACAGTAAAAGCCAAATACACAAATTTTCCTCCAAGTACTTCATTTTCAAAACCAAAGAGATCCACTCGATTCCTTACTATCAGTGGCATCTCTAAGCCTCAGTTGTGAACAAGAGACCTCCCAGACCACTCCTATGTACAGAGCGGATGTTATTATTCACTTTTAATGACGTCTTTTCTAATGACTTAATGTCTCAATCCTGTAAATAGATTTAGTTTTAGCTTTATTTCTCATAGAGTGCTCCATTTTAGTTTTAAGCGAACCCGACTTCGTCAGAGTTTAACAAATGGAAGTCCAGGTAAGTCAGTGAAAAGAGAATCTTAGACTAGAAAAACAATCCAAATTAGACAGGCAGTTCTTGCGATTAATAAAAGTCATATGCAAAATTAAAAATGACACAATTTTTAGCATTTGTTCTTAAAGACACCATGCCAAGTTTGATCAGCTGGCAAGCTATTCAAGAACAGGGAAGGAAAAAAATCAACAATAAAGGACACATCTGACAAAACTCATCAGACCTTGCTTTTATCTCAGCTCTACTTCTAGAAAATCAAAGCTGAATCTCATTTAATGGTACAGTCTCAAACAACTTTTCTGTCTGCAGTGTTTTTTATTTGCGATTTCTACTGCAATAAAGGAAGTAACACATGAAGAAAAGTATTGTCAGAACGGATAATTGTACAGTGTATACTTTCTGAAGCCTTGTCAAAATCTTCTCTTTTTGCCAAAAGAAGCTTTTAAATTACTAATGTGTCATTTACATTTACATACCTAAAGATCTTAGAAGACAGTCTAAAATTTTTCAGTGTGACATACAGTTCTAAAACGCTGCCCAGGTTTTGCATACTGACTCGCAAAGAGATCCGCGTATAAACATAGGTGATTGATTGAATTTGAAGTCCTACATTTAAATCAGAACTTTATCTGCACTTTCATTATATCATGGAGCGTGCTATGAAGCCCACATCTTCAGCAAACATTCAGTAAAAAAGCATAGCAGGCAATTTGAATATATGGTACGTCACTCATCCCCTCTGTAAATAGTGGAATGTGATTACCGCCAACAAGAAATTATAAACATGGCCTCTCCTAGGCAAAACTTGCCATTTTTTTTCAGGCAACAATTTCACACCTACAGAGACAGAGTGAGATTCTCATGTATTCAGAAAAATAATTAGCAGAGCCTCCTCCCCTTATCTCTAAAAAACCCAATTAAAGCTCCAGAAATCTAAGGCTCTTACATAAAAGTCATGACAAGTTTAAATCTCCTAAGAGGTAGGTTTTCTTTGACAGGATCCACTTAGCTCTTGATGATCTTTTGAGAACTAGCTTAGACTATATCTGAAGTTTTATACGAACTTCAGGAATTAGTACATTCTGTCCTTATACTCCATTAAAAAGTACAGAAAGAATTATTGAAAAAGATAATAATGGTGTTCTGCAAAAAGCTGCTTGGACAACTAGATTTCCCTCTGTAAGTGTTTTACATTTCAAACTGTAATGAAAAGCTAAAGAGGAAAAGATAACTTTCTCAGAGGAAGAAAATTCTTAGAAAATTCCTTTGAAGAGTGTGCAAAATTACATTTTTATACTTTTTAACTGGTTTCCCAGGAACCCAACTCACTCAAGCTCAGCCATCCAGAAAGCTGGGAAACCTGCCAGCAAGGCAGCTGGAAAGCTGACCACTGATCTAAACACTGATCTAAACTTGCCTGGTCTTCATTCAAACTGTAGAGAGAACAGATATTTTGATGGAAGTGTACGGGTTGTGTAGAATCAGCATTATCCAGAAGCAAGTTCATAGGAAGCATCCACCAGCTCTATCAACCAACTTGAGAAAGGGCAAACAACCACAAGAAACTGATCAGCCTGACTAAAAAATACATCCATCACTTCTTTCTCTTACTCATTTTAAAGACCTCCAGGCATACCCATAAAGGCTTGCTATGACACTCGCATAAGCCCAAGACAGTCAGTTGGTTCCATCATTAACCATTTTACTTCCTTTGAGTCTTAAGATCTGTTTTATGGCAGGATTTCTACAAAAATCCACAGGGACATTTATAGTCTAATACTGAACGCAGCACGTGAAACCACTCTGGTTTTCCTCCAATCCCAAAGTTTTAAGGATTTTAAATAAATTTCCCCTGTACACTGAGGCAAATTCAAATCTTTGCATTTAATTTCTGGGAAAAAAAACAAAAAAAAAAAAAAAAGAGATTTTCCTCTGCTACCTGAGAGCATTAGATCACAAACCCTGAGGCATTTGGAGTGAGCAAGAACGTGAACATGGATAATAACCCTTATGCTTCTTGATTGAGGCTGTAGTCACTCAAAGATTACAGGTATGTATATGTTGTACGGTGGGATGGAGGTGTGTACGAGCACACACACGCAGGTGTACGGGTGGGATGCCAGTGGTGGACAGGTAGCACGGCAAGGGCATACAGGCAGCACACCAATTCACCCACTTCCTCCATCCCCAGCCCAAAGATCGTGAGAAACACTTCCTGTAAAATCAGATGCCAACATTATGGGTTCAGTTTGGGGTTCAGTGGACTGGCATTTTAGAAATTTCTGACCATGACAGTTCATCAGAATGAGCACTACCTGCTTTGGGTTCTAGCTGAACCACCTTTTTCTTCCGTTTGACCTATGATGGGATGCAGTAAACTATAGCTCCAGGAAAAGCTATGACACTTAGGCTTAGCTTTCCCTTTAAAAAGTTATTTTCCAGAAGGAAAAAAACAATAAATAGCTGGAGAACAGAGGTCATTTGTGAAAGAAAGATAAAAAGCAGGAGCTTGACAAATCTTTGCTTTGCAGAGTGGTGTCCATTTGTTGGACAACATCTTGGATTTCAGCAACCAACTAGACAAATCTTGTGTTTCCTTCTCTGGAGGACAGAAGGGTTTAAAATCGGTGGGTCTAATGATCATCAATATGTAAATAAGTTACAGGATAGGTGGAGAGTGAGTGCTTTCCACTTAGATCATTCAACACACACTGTAATGATATAGAACAGGAAACTCCAAGCACTGCAGACTCAAGCGTTTGGATCATTTCCCAGAAAAATAACTGCCTTTACGTCACAGACCAATAGCCTTGACAACATATTCTAGGCTAGTTTCATCCATTCCCGTACAGGTAATTCCCTGCTATAGACACTAATCCTCATTTAGAATGTAAATCAAACAAACATGAATGTCTTGCTAAAACAGCACTTTGTCCTGGTATCAAGTTTCAGGAAAGCCACTTAGACGTTCGAGTCCTTTACCTGTAATCCCTCAGTAAAAAGGATTACACGAAGTAAATTCTACTTACACCAATCTTGAAGAGGAATGGAAACAGTAAGTTCCAGAACTATATCATAGTAATAGAACTCATGGAAGAATTGATTCAGAAAGTTGAGTGTGCTCTATTTCCATAAAGATCTTTTAGTTTTGTAGGATACGACTGGACAGGGCTTCACAGTTACCCGAGTTTCTTTTATTCATGAATCCCTGTCCCATTTAACATGTCCCACACAACTTCATACTGAAAAATCAGGTTGATTTCTGGAAGCCAAAAGTGAGCTTGAGGGACAGACCAGAGTTAAAACTAGATTAACACGCTGCTTCAGCAACTAGGTTCCAGTACCGACTACTACTCTTCCACTATCTCAATCCCAACAGTTTCAGCACTGCTGCAACAAACCAGGAAAGCCTCTCAGAAAATCTAAGGAGCTTGTGAATTGATGCTAATCAAACACAACATTCACGAAAAACTGATCTTTAATTGATAAATTAGCAATGAAAAAAGCATGACTCATACACGGAAGTGAAAGTCACTTACCTTTTCTGTATATACCAAAGTACCCAGTCTGCACCGACAAACACTGCCTCTTAAAGGCCTTCCACTGTGGTTTTATTGAAATCAGCAGGGTCAATTACAGGAGCCAACTTCAACTTTGTTATTTTATACCTTCAATCAATTTCAGCAACACAAATCGTGCCCCTGCTACAAAAGATCTTCCCAGTGAAAGAGATAACATAATAGCACTAAAGATTCATCTGCTCATTAGGCAAAGGACAGACAACCAAATTGGGAAGGGAAAGGAAAGTGACAGCATCCCCACTACAGCTGCAATGCTGCTGTCTCTCAACAGCTACCTACCAGAATTCAGATCCCATCCTCCCTGTCCCCCCAGCCCTTCTCGGTGAGAGTGAGGTGCAGGGCAACCAGGCAGGCTGGCAGAAGCAGGCAAAGTAGTGTTTGTCTGACATGAGGAACCCATCCAACTATCTCTGCCCTCAGCTGGCTGCTCCCATTGCCTCCAGCTTCAGTGTCATGATTCAGAAAGTTGAATGTGCTCTATTTCCATAAAGATCTTTTAGTTTTGTAGGATATGACTGGACAGGGCTTCACAGTTACCCGAGTTTCTTTTATTCATGAATCCCTTATCTGCTCTGCTCCTTATCTGCTCTCTACCCATTTTTTGCACCTACCCGCTTCTTTGCCTTGTCCGTTCCTTTTAACATTCCTCTTGTAATTTCCTCTTCCCTCCTCCCAAATGTAGTAAGACTACAATATTTTCATCCTGTTCGCTTGTTTGCAAGTCAAATCCCTTTTATCACATGTGGCTGCTTAGATAAGACTTTTGGAGAAGGACTGCCAACTACTTCGCAGTATCTCAAGCAAGATTCTACTTCTTCACCTGAGTTTAGACACCTTTATTATAAACATGCTCCTGAAACATTAAAAAAAAAATCATTACAACATATAGTTAAATTTTAGTGTCCAGTAAAGTGTCATAAAGATGTGGCACAAGCTTCAGAGTTTTTGCTTAATGGCAGTGGGTGAGAGTTCAGATACTTCATTAATTCTGTGAAATTCATTGTACTCTCCCCTAATCTGCCACACAAAGCCTTGCTTCTCCACGCAAAAAGCCCCATGGGATCACAATTCTTATGGACTGAAGTACACATCACAGTGATTCTGCATTATCTAATCCTTTCCTCAGAGACCCCCTTTGAGAGCAAGCCTCTCTGTGTTTGCTGCTTTGTTGCTTTTATGTTCTTAACTCTGACAAGTTGCAAACTATGGGAAAACTATGAACACTGAGTAAAGAGGAACAATCAGGGATATCTAACTACTAAAATTAAGAATAGGGAACTGAAGAATAAGAACAGTATACCTGGCAGAGAGAGGAAAGATTAACAGAATAAGGAACTGTGAACAGAACTCGTCATTATTTTTTTAACACTTGAAAGATGTTACCTGTCTCATAGTCTGACCATTATGGGGAAAGAAGGCCAAGGCAAGAATCACTTCACATCGGCACAAGTCAGTCTTGTGACTAAGTTTCCAAACTGCAGACTATCACGCTCTTTGCGTATAGCAGGACTAAATCTTGCTTTGCAAAACGAGTTTTTTAAGTCTGTCTATTAACCAGCATTACCGGCTCCTTGTATTTTGAGGAAATGTCTGGTTACAGAAAAAAAACCGAAAGCTGTTTTTGAGTACCTGTTTGGAATTAGTTTTCTGTTTTCGGTGAAAAGGCAGCCCATCACACCAGGTCTATTAGAGGCACGTTTACTAGAACAGTTCTAGTGTTTTGCCTTAAAAGAAAGCTTTGTTTATTCTGTACTTGCAATGGATACCTATCCAGTTTAAATGCAACCTTCAAATTATACTTTAATGAGCAGTATCAGTTACAGGAGTCTCATTCACAAGTTCAATTGGAAAACCTTAAGAACTACACATACGGTCATTTTATATAATAAACAGGGGGTTAAAGATACACAATGTTGTTGAACTAAAAAATGGGCGTGGTTCTGTTTGTAATTTCTAGTTTAACTTCCTGTTAAGATATTGTCATTTAACTACTATTTGCACAACCAGCATTTAAGATGATCCTGAGGGAAAATGACACAACATTCTAGGAAATCAACTAAGAAGCTAGAAAATGGCTGGAGAGAACTAGTCAGAAGAAAAGAGAATCAGTTTTGTCACGGAGTTTCTCCTAACTCTTCAAAATCCTTGTACGCAGTTTTCAAATTGTTGAACAAATAATTTCACATAAACTAAATCCTTTTTTCAGGAAAAATACAGTTACGTTAAAATGCAGTGTAACATGTTAGTATGTTAGGGCTACATTCTACAATGAACATACAGAAGCTATGCACTGTACAAGTCACAATGAGAGGCTTTTTTCCAAAAATGTGAAACAGGACACTGCCATAGTGTGTAGTTCCTGTTATGCCAGCACATACAGCCATACCATACCTCCTCACCACTTTCATGGCAAGAATAAAAGTCCTCCCAAACATGCATACTCTAGGGGGAAAAATAAACCAAAGCCAAATAAACCAAAGCTGAAATAAATTGCTTTGGGTGGAGTACTGACATATCAGCCTGTTTCAACCACACTGTTTAGCACAGCATCTTGGTTTTGGCTGGGATAGAGTTAATTTTCTTCCTAGTAGTTGGTATATTGCTGGTTTTTGGATTTAGGATGAGAATGACGTTGATAACACACTGATGTTTTAGTTGTTGCTGAGTAGGGCTTACACTAAGTCAAGGACTTCGCAGCTTCTCATACTGCACTGCCAGCGAGGAGGCTAGGGGTGCAACAAGAAGCTGGGAGGGGACACAGCCAGTGATGCTGACACAGCACTCACACTTGAACTATCACACCTTGAATATGATTCTAAAGCTACCAACTGGCTGTTTCTGCTACATGGAGCAGGATCAGGCTGCTTTTGGTCCCAGGACTGGCAGAGGAGACCATAGTGAGGCTAGGTCAGTGGAAGCAGAAGTTAGCACAGCTCCCATGCAGTACTAGGGGCTGCTCACAGGTTTGCTTAACTAACAGAGCATTTCTAAGGGACAGAGACTTAGCGATTAAACCTTGGATGTAAAGGTTTGGCTTTTAGATGAATATTTAATCTTCTGCATAGAAACATTTCAACCTTTGTTGGTCAGGGCATAAAGGAAGAGACCAGAAAAAAAAGAGAGCAGTATTTAAATAGCAAGCCTGTGTGTTTTGAGGAAGCGTCAAAATGACCACAACACATGAATGCTTAAACCTGAGACTTCTCCCCCTTATTTAATACAAAAGTACTTCTGGCTTCCCATTACCTACAGTAGCATGCAAACACCTGCTATTTGGAAGATGCAGTGCCACGTTCATTCACTAGCTAGCAGACTCCAACACGAAACCTACACCAAAGCAAAAGCAGGTATCATGCTGCAAACTGGTGATCCCAGCAAGGCTGGTGCAACAACTCACAGCCTGAAGCGTGGCACGCTGGCTAAAGGCATCAGGGAAGGATATGGCTGTTAATTCCCCATGGGACCAACCTCTCCAGCTGAAGACAGCGGAAGCTCGTATGTGACTAACGGGGTGACAAAGCCATGACATGCCACGCAGCAGGTCTGATACCAAGGTCAGGGTGCTGCTCTGAGTGGTTATTCACCACCCAGATCGCAGAAGGCAAGTACATCCCTGAGTACACACGCAGTACAGCCCTGTACGTTCTCTCACTTACAACAAGAATTATTAAACTTCATAAAAGTTTAAACTGCACCTGTCAGGCAGTCCAGGTGACTCCTCCAGGCCAGGTGCGTGGACAAACCACCTTCCAGCCCCGCCACCGGAGAGCCGGTCCACACCGTGCTCGGACCCCAGCCAAGCTCCAGCCCCCGGTGACTGCACCGCGCCCCGCTGCCGGCGACCCGGGCCCCACCGAGCGCTACCGGGATGGAGGAGCCGCGGAGCCGCAGCCCCGGAGACGC